>CADDXX010000030.1:280767-366811 GCA_902810485.1 Alauda arvensis | reverse complement strand
CAACCAACTGTTTAAAGCATCAGGGAAATGGGGCATAGGAAGGTTTTCTGCAATTTCTGCAGTCGGATAGTTCTTCATTCTTTCCCAAGGCCGTGTAGAATTTGTCACAGGATAGAGAGAAACCTGATTGAAACCTGATTTGTGCACATAGAATTGAAAAGGAAGTTKGTTCTCCTCACCATCCCTCCTTTATGATCATACTTCACTGTTTATTTATCAGTAGTGATTTTTAACAACGTCTGTTTTTATTAAACACAGAATAGTTTAGTGCCAGATGGTAAGAGGAAAGTCTCTTGCTTTAGGAGAGAAAAACATTAAAAACCAGGTTTAGGCCAAGCAAATAAACTGTATTTCACTTASACAGCTTAAAAAGAGCACAGGTCTAGTAGCTGTGCTGGTAAATCTTAGCAGTAGCATCTTAGAGCATCAACACCTGCTCCATCCCTAAATATGAGAATTACAACTTTTGGTTTTGTAGAATATGACTCCTCTAGTGAGTGCAAAGTAGTTTTCTTCATGCTTCAAATACATATTTCCCAGTGTACAGTGACAGATAATTAAAGAGATTGAACTTTTTTTTTTATTACCATGCTGAAGACATGAAATAAAAATTAGGGGAAAAGGTCAAATGTTATAAATTTATTTTGGGACATATATATTGCAACCTCTGTGGAAGCTTTTGAAAATTCTGGCAAAGATCAATACACTTCCAATAAAACCTTTAAACTTGCAATAAAACAATATTTTAAACATTATATATATATATTTATATATATTCTTAATTAAATGGTTAATTTTAGCAGGATTTTCTTTTTTTTTTTTTTTTAATATACTGCATTCCTCTGACATAGCTCTTTCCAGATTGAAGGGATGCAAATGAGGTAAGAATTAAGGCAAACCTAAAAGGCATGCAAATGAAGTACATTTATATCCACTGACAATACAAGCACGTGTGGATCAGACTTGGGAGCCGAGGAGCTCTTCCCTTCTGTCTGTCCAGTACTACTTTACAGCAGAATGGTGACATGATTTATAATAAACAGTTAACATTACCATGGGAATTCAGTGTCACTAACATTACTCAGTCTAGGAGACACAGAGCTAGCATCAGTAAAACATGAACAATAAATAATATAATTCACTGCAGCACAGGCCTGCTGCACAGGCTTCAGAGGAAGAGGGTTGTTGTGAAATGACATTGCACACATCACGTTGTGGCAGTTTATTTTTATAATATATACTTTTAAAATTCTTTAGCAAATGACATTCTCATGCACACAAGTGTTTCAAACACAAGAAGCAAGTCCATTTATAGGTAGTCCAAGCAAATTTTTGTGTGTGTGGAAATAGCTGCAAACTGAATGGAACATTAAACTTCTGTGCAGTCTATGACGCATCGTACACAAGCTCATTTCTGAATGTCACACTGCAGGAGTAATACAATGGAGGGATCACTCTTTGCAGCTTCTTTGAATTCATCCAGTGTGATCTGATCGTCTTTGTTCTTATCCATCTTGCTGAAGATCTTGTCTACCCGCTGCTCAGGCGTCAGGCCATCCTCGTTCATTTTCATCATTATCACAGTGCCCACCATTTTGTAGATGGCCTTTGGAAAGAAACCAAATGGAAAATTCAGCATGAAACTCAATCTGGTTTTTTGATCTGATCAAGTTCTGGAAATATGTTCTAACAATAAAATTATTGCAAGTTTCTCTAAAGATAGTTTTTGGGTTTTTTTTTTTGGTTTTTTTCTTAGAATCCAAAGTCCAGATACTTAAAACAAGGAAGAATATATTTTACTTTCTTTAGATGTAGGTTTACTTTGATGGTTGCATTTTGCATCCTGGAATTTAATTTCTTTGGCTTCCTGCTTCACAGTGCAAAACTCTTGTAACCTACTCTCTGGATCAATTGTTCAGTTGAAATAGTTCACATAAACTCTGAATAATGAGTTTTAGAAGTCCCCACCCTTAAACAGGTTTCTGTGTGTACGTGTGGGCACAATCTGGTATTAACTATGGTGGCAAACTGCCGGCAGATGACGAAGGGGGTAAACTTTATCCTTCCTCTTATGTGTTGTGGTCATCTTAAAGCCCATCTGTGAGAGCTCACTTAAAATAGCGTGTGGTTATCCCTGCAAATTTCTGTAATCATCTGAAGTTAATCTCCAGTAAGGCTTCAGCTACTTGAGCCACAGTCCAGTAATTTCATGGGTGTCAAGTGACTTTGAGATGGGCATGGTAAATCCTGTGCTGTTCTTGTGATTAATCCATTCATCAGGGAAGAAGAAATCTCAGGATATTTAAAAGCTTATATGCACGTATGTACTCTCTGCAATTCYCCAAGATTACATCTATTAACAAACATGTTAGTGTGCTTGGGCACCAGTCAGTGCAGGATTAATGTGTGCAATGTGCATTTAATGTACCCAACAGCCTCTGGTGTGCCTAAAATCTAAAGTCTGTGTGAACMAAGAATCAAATTTCATTAATGTGACATTTTTGAGTGTCACAYTGATCTCACCTCTATAATTTCCAGCATTTCCACTCTTGTAATTTTACCATCACCATCCAGGTCGTACATGTTGAAGGCCCAGTTGAGCTTTTGCTCAAAGCTGCCTCGGGAGGTGATGGACAGGGCACAAATGAACTCTCTGAAGTCGATGGTCCCGTCTCCGTTTTTATCAAAGGTTCGAAAGGCGTGCTGGGCAAACTTGGAAGCATCTCCATATGGGAAGAACTGCAAAATAAAATAACACATAGAACTGTGTTAATGCAAAGGAGAGAGCTGAATACCTGACTGTGAAATGCCAAAGTGAGGCTTTTATGAAGAGTTACTGGTGAGCTTTGTGGAAAACTGAGGACCTGCAGTGTAAGGTTCCCTGACAGTTACACTGGAATGATTATTAAAAACCTATTTCTAGAAAAATCTCTCAGGTTTCCATAATCTATAATACAAATATATATAATGCTATTTTAAAGCTAAATCAAATAGATGAATAAAAAAATGAAGTTGGGTGTAAATGGCAGAYTGTGGATAATATTCTCTGACTGTGAAACACAGAAGCCAGGGTGCATTCAAAGASAATTTTAACCAGCCCATGACATGTTGCAACCAAATATATGTGTGGGATTGTTGTTATATAACTTCATTTATTAAAAAAAAAAAATCCACACATAACATAAAAAACCCACATGCACATATGTTCCATTCTGCCAACCAACATTCAAACACACAAGATGAAAACACAGATTCAGTGAAGCAACRCAGTGCAATGCTTTTTATGTTTAATATGCTAATATCCTTCARTGAACACTGCAGTTGACTGCAGTTTAAAAGAATATTTTAAAAGCCCGTAACATTTAGGTTTTCAGCTGATGTATTTTCCTCTCAGGAAGTGTATGGTTTAAGACATTTGAGCAGGTATTCTTTCTGTTTGCCAAACTCATGAAAACACACCCCTAAAGAAAGGGGGTTTTAAACCAGTGCTGAAGTCCTGTTGCAGTGCAGGGACCATACACAAACCATGTTTGTTATTATATTCCCAGCACAATTTCATGGAGATTTTCYTGCTCCTAAAATATAAACATGCATTCCTCCCCATATGAGAACCATCTTATTTTGTTCTTTTAAAAATTCCAATTCTTATTAAATACTGCATTTATAATGTAAGCTTGAAGGAAAGTCTTCAGTGGCAGATGAAGTGGAGCTGCATTTTGCAGTTTTCCATTTCCCCATCCAGAGCTGTGTCTTGCCTTAAAAATGCWAAACCTAGAGCTCAGCCAGCTGCTTGCACTATGTGGCCATGTGGGCCATGTCAGGAACCACTGCTGTGTTGTCACAGGGGTCCCAACCTGAATGTTTCCTTTCAACTTTCTATTTTCCCTGGAAGAGCACTTGGTATCGCCTCCTCCTGAAAATGTCCCTTCTGTGCCTCTGCTCAACCCAAGCCCTGTTTCTGTTCCCATAATCCAAACTGATGGAGCAGTTGAGGTACTGCWGCAGCTCCTTCTGTACTTTCTGCTTTCTGGCCTTTAAATATGATCTTGATTGGGCTCATCAACAGATACAAAGGTATTTGGGTTCTCTGATATCATTCAGGATTTCAGTGGCTGCAGTAACCAGACCTTGCTCAATTGTTCTTCCAGTGACACCCTCAACCTTTTGTCAAAGCAAGGAGAGCTCCCTCCACAGGAAGGCTCCTTGGGCTCACATCCCAGCATTCAGGCTCAGAATAGTTTGCAAATGTTATCCAAAATCTGAATGTTATTCTCAGGTTCCTCATTGCTTCCTCTTCTCCATGATCCACCTCCCCCTCCAATTCCTGTACCAGCTCTGAATGTTAACACAGGTGACATTTAATTTCATGTGCATGTGCAGATGAATGTGCACTTCTCCCATTCACTCTCAGCACKGCAGAGAGGTTAAGAAATGGCTCTCCATGGCCTGTATTCCACCATGAATTCCATGTCCCCCACCTTTTGTTCTTGAGGGTCTGCTGGCTGTTCCAAGCTTAAAGGACAAATACTTTGCTTTTTAAATCTGTGCAGATGACTATCCTGTGACACATGTGGAACAGAACAAAACACTTCGAAATTTTACAGCCTTCCAAGTATTTTTGCTCAGAGCTGACTGCTGCTGAGGGTGCTGCCTGATCTCTGCTCCTGTGACTGTCACTCTACAGTCTCTATAAAAGAAAGGTAAATACCTGGAGGGAACTGGGACTGTTCACTGCGCAGAAAACCAAAATACAGAAATGGTGCAAATATACTGGTGAGACCAAAGAATGGAAGTACAATGAAAAAGCACATCTACACAAAAGGTGATGAAGTGTCAGACACCCAAAAACATGTTCAAGAACAAAGTGGGAAATAGATTGGGTCAGTGGCTGGAGATGCTGAAGACCATTTTTAAGTTGTTCTGGAACATATTTTTCCGTCTTCCACTGGAGGAGCATCAGCAAGCTCTGCCTMCTTCTCTGCTGGTCACAGCATTAGCCTCATGTAACGAGTGAGAAAAACATCCTTCTAACTTTTTTATCACACACAAGACCATGRTTTTTTCTTTTCTGAGGTAAAGAAGACAGTGGCACTGCTCAGCTAAGCCTTGGCCTTTACAGCATCATATGGAACTCTTAGCTTTTTAAATTTTTTTTGTCTTCCTGTGTAGAGCAAATACAGTGAAAGGTCCTTTAGGGACTGAAGGCACTGCTCTCCAGTCTGTACCTGCTGATTTGTATTATTTTTAGCTCAGAACAACTCAAAAACATTGTCAAAACTTGTTTAAAAACCTACTTGAAGATTTCCATTGGCCTGTTTTGAAACTATTCATAAATAAGACATGAAGTAAAGGAAACTAAAACAATTACAGAGCAAAGATGCCAGCTCTGGTAAAATGTTTTCTGACTATTAAAACACAGTGAGTCCTTAGCAAAGTATAAAGTCACAGGCTTTAACTACTTTCAGAGCAGCCTAAGCCAAGTGACAATGGGAGACAGGGATTTCTGAAAGACAAACAACCATTTTTTGTCAGAGGGATATGAGGAGGGTGGTTTAGCCTGTCTTTAGCATGACCTYAGTGAATACTTCAGAAAAAAGTAAAGAAACACAACTGGGATTTTCAGATACACCTTCAGCTTTCCCTGCAAACCCTTGACCAGGTGATCAATCTACATATGCAAGCAATGAGTTCCCTTCTACTGCAACACTGAAAAGGGCATTCCATGCACCAGCATTGTCTCCTGATTTACCCTTTTTGTCCAAAAATCAAGACAAACTACACCAGGCAGTTCCATGGGTGACCCAACACTGTTCATTCCTTTGTTTCTGCTTCTCTAGTCTCATCTAGAGAAAGGCCTCCCTGGTCCAGAGAAAGGTGTCCCTTACCCATCCCAGGAAGTTGGAACTGGATGATCTTTAAGGCCCCTTTCAACCCAAACCATTCTAGGATTCATCTCTTGCTTGGTCTGTGTATTTTCCAACCAGTCAGATCAACATGCTGGAGTGTGAACAARGTGTTATCTCTACAGTCAACTGCCAGTCAAGAATAGAAAAAGGAAAATTAACAAAAAATTCCCTTAATCTGCTTCTACATTTTGTATGAGGATTGTCTTGCACATTCTTAGCTGCCACTGTGCTTCTGGAGACCCTTCTGGTGTATGGGGGGCATTAATCAGTCCTGGAATCAGAGTATCTAGTGAGTATCACCTACAAATCGTACGTAACTCTTGGGGAAAATGATCAAATACCTGGAAATATTTGTCTGATTGGCTGCAGCTGCTTTAGCCTCTTTGAAGTGATGCTGTTCACAGGCAACTCASTGATCAATTCATTCAGATCATCTTTGGGAGGGAATTATTGCAAAAGCATGAAGCATATGCTAAAGCATATGGCTCAAATTTTAGCATSTGGCTAAAACATAAAGAAAAAAAATCAAAATTGACTTCCCCAAATTCCCCAGTGACAGGAAGGGGTTAGGAAAGAAAAGGTCTCTCCATCCTTGATAGGATGGGGTGGAGCAAACTTACAGTCTGGCCAGAGTAGTGCTTTGTTTTTCATCTGATGTTTTATCAGGGGATACTGAGATGCATTTCTGTTAAAAAAGAAATTCTGCTACAAAATAGAGAAGACTCCACTTACACTAGTACACAGAAAGCAGGGCATGCTGCCTACCCATGCCCAGGTGACAACTCAGTTACTGATGTAAGGTCACAGCTTCCAGAGCCAGTGGGAGCTGGAGCACGAACAGGAGGTGGGAAAGCAGGAGATGGCACAGGGCTGCAGCATCCCAGGCTTGGGGAAGATGAAAGAAGCAGCTGCTGATCCCCCTGCCAGAGGAGATGTCCCATCTGGGGCTCAGCACCACCAGCTCTGCTGAGAGCTGAAGCASAGAAGGGGAATGAGGGGGCACAGCCAGCACAAGGAGCAGGATGAGCATTGTCAAGGGCCAGCACATAAAAACAAGCCAAGCAGTTGGCTCTCCTTGGAAAAACCTTAAATATTCCATGCTGTTATGCTTTAGGAAGGTGTTCCTTACCCTTCTTATCTACTTTATTAGTGTTTTATTTTGTAAGTCTGCTAGGCATCCACATTAACTTTCTAAGTGAAGAACATGAGCACTTTGAGAATCAGGAAGTTTGGCTGCTTTTGGAAGCTCAGACAGGTATTTTTTAAATAGCAAATCTCTTAAAAGTTGAACCCAGATGCTGTTAGCTGCTGGTCCAGCCTGGCCTTACAGCTCCTTGGAACTGAGGTCACAGGGGAGGATGTCTGTGATGATGGGGAGCAGGTTGCTCCTCACTAATTTTCCAAGAAGGTGAAATTCTGGATTCCTGCCAGYAGCACAAACACAGGAGTTAATGAGTTAAGAGAAAAGATCACTCTTTAGTTGTCTCCTTTAGAAAAAAGAATTATTGAAATTTACTAAAATGTRCTGTATTCTTGTGCTTCATGTGTTAAGGCATGAGAAGGGGCAGAGGKATCCAGTGACTGTCAGGACCTGCTGGGAAGGCTGTGCTGATGCCTTGGGAAGGCTGACTTGACACTGGACAGAGCTGGAGAATAAACTAGATATTTATTGAAAGGCTCTAGGATACACCTTGGGCAGCACAAGAGTCTGGCCAGGGCTACACCCAAGGTGGACTCAGAATGGTCACAAAATGGCCCCGTGGTCATGAGGTCTCACACTTTTATAAGTTTTGGTCCATTTGCATATTGGGGTTTAATTGTCCAATTACAGCTTCAGGCTCATCCTTCTTGTTTCCCCCTCCAGTGCACTGTTGTTTGTGCTTTTGGGCCTGAAAGTTGTCCTTGGTCTTCAGCAGGGAAAGGATTTGTTTTGTCTCCCTACCCTGTGAAGGGAACTCACAGCACTGAATGTGCTCAGAACTACACCCAAGGCAGCACAGAATCTGAAAAACATAAAAACTAAAACTTAAGGCATCAGTGCCACGCTGGTACAGGGTGACCTGCAGGCTGCAGCCTGTCCCTCCCAGCACCTCTTTGTAAAAATGAAAACTCATGTAGCAAGGGCAGAACCAGGCCAGCACAAAAAGACACAGCCACACATCTGTCCTTGTTGTGGAAGRGAGCTGACTGCTGCACTCTCCAGCACATCTGCAGTGTAAGGTAGAAATATCCCAGCCACCTGGCTTCAGCCTGCCAGAGGCTCCCAAGGAGAAGGCACCACCCACAGCTGTGGGTCTGSAGGTGTAGCAGCAGCTAAACCATGGGGCTGAGCCTCTGGAGAAGATAATCTTGGGGACCACCAAAGACCAGAATTTAAATGTCTCTTTAGATCCAGGACTCAGTTCTCCACATGTAAATCTGTGAGCTGTTTCTGCCTCAGAGGTGCACTGGGATGATAAATACAAAAAGTGATTTGGGATGATTTCAGATGCTGCAGCAGTGGAAGTCACCGAGCTGGCAGGAACTGGGGAGAGCTGCCAAACCTCATGGATGTTTGCTCGTGTCTCTGCTCAGTAGCTTTRGTGCTGTGAACACATTTGCATGCAGAGACACATGGGGAGGTTTATAAACAGTTGTTAGTTCTTTACATGAAGAAGAAATATTTAAATGAGCCAAGAAATGTAACTTCTTCTGTTCACCTGGAAAATTCACAACTTTTACAGGCTGAAGTGGGAGCAGCAAAGAGTGTGTGTCTCACTCAGACCTCAAAGACTGTGACTTGCCCTTATATTATGGTTAAGGACTAAGCTGCTCTGTCTTGCAGGTCTTTTAACCACCACAGAAATGCTCATTTGAGGAATATGGAGAAGAAATATTTGAGACTTCAGGAGCTGACCATGAATTATCAATACCAGTTCCTTTCAATTGTGTGAGACATGAGTTAAGAGACCAGAGAACAAGCACAAACCACAGGCTAAGATAACAGAAGACTAAAAAGAAAGAATATGCCAAGAGATTGGAGGAAGATGGATGGGAAAAGAGGAGCCATGCTTCTTCTTCACAAACACCCATCTGGCAGAGCCTACCTCTAAAAAAACATTCTACCTGAAAAGTTAATCTTTATATTCACATTTGTGGGGAATTAGTCATTAACTAGCAGGAAATGAATCGATTTTCAATCCCAGCTTTTCTCTGATTAGATTTGGACAATAAGAAACTTAATTGAGCTGTGGTAGTGCTATAGGTCAATACACTAGCAGCTCAGCTATTACTCAGTGCTAATAAAAAAACCCAAACATCTTCAGGGAGAATTCTCATCAAAACAATTAGTATTGCTACTGCTTAACACCACAGCTACCACTGATTAAATGTTATTTCTCTTTGATCTTCCTTAACTGAGCAGAAGCACTGGAACACTTCATTTGTTTTAAGATTGGCACAATCTTCCACTACCCCAAGGTCAGTGAGAGCACAGGGYTATCAGGATCCTGTTGTATTGTGGCTATGTCCTGGCCTAATTACATCTTCCCTTTTCTTGACACCAYGTTATCTCTCCAGGAATCTGGGAACATATCAAATGGAGGATACACTGGACATTTCCCTTTTTTTTTAACCTTCTTTTTTTTTTCTCCCCGCAGTAAAAATCATCTGACTTCTTTTCATTTCTGCAAGACACTTTATTTTCCCAGTGAGTTTTAGTTCCCAAGGTTCAGAGTATTAACTTGAATGCTACGCCTGCTGTGTTGTGAAGTCCCTAGTGCAAATTTCCCAAAAGAACAGGACTACAGAAGCATCATTAAGTGCCATTTCCAGCCAAAAAGGGATTTGAAACACGAGTCACTAAAGTCTGAGACAASCATCTCATGAATATACAGATGGAACTGCAGAAAAAACACTTGTGCCTGAAATATCTGACTGTCTCATATACTTATGTAATGTGTCCTCCTAAAATTCCTCAACATAAGGAGTTGTTATAGCCTGGTACTGCAGAAAGGAAACTGCAGAAAGAAAATGGCTGGGCCTATCAGAGAAGTGGTAATTCCCAAAAGGGAGAACAGGTAAGGGAAGGGAATGGGCCCCAAAGTCAAAGGGGGGAGTTGGGAAGGATGGCAGCAATAGCAGCAATACTTGGARTAACACAGAAGAGACAGGTGGACAACAGCTTGGTGTGGTTGTTTTTTCCCTGTTGTCCCTAAGCACATCCTATTGACTTTTAKTTTCAGTACTGAGTTTGAAAGCAATCCAGCAACTCACAGAGGAACTGCACTGAAATGAGATTTTGAATCATTTAAAATCATGACTGCATTTTTAGCTGCTGCAAAGTCTGTCTTTTCTTCTGCAATGAAGTTGAGAGCAGATAGGTTTGCAGGTAGCCTTCCAAAAATTCTGTACAGCCTTAMCTGTAAGATTTATCCCTCTGTAACCCTTCCAGTTCTGTTCTTATGGAGACTAATAATAATAATAATGATAGTAATAATAAAAATATTATTTTACCACAGTGCAGTTTTAAGAAGACAGCTTTCCAAGATAATCTATTTTTGTCCTTATCTATCCTTCTCAAATAATGGAAACCTTTTCAAAGGTTAATGCCAAGAAGCCCAACAAAATAKAAAAACCTTGAAATACCAACAGGGATCATGCATCTACACCTGTATATACACCTAGAGAATCTGTTTGTGTATATCTATAAAGAGACATGCACCAAAGGGATGGACAAAATCAGTTCTTGTTTAGAAATGGGAAAATACTGTTGAACTCACTGATGTTTMAGAAAACTCACTTTTATTTCCATGAAGTGCTGTCCACATTTGCAGTTCCACATGGATAACTATTATTATTATTGCTGTCACTGATAGTCACAGTATCTAGGAATCTTGGTTGAGCAGCATTTGGGTAACACCTAAAGCTCAACATGTAAGAAAGAGGRAAATACAGGGCAAGGAGGCTGGAAGATGTTTATTTGTGACTTGAAAGGATTTTCACAAGGATGGGAAACAAGACCCATTGTGTCACCTCCTGGGAATGAACAAGCTTTATGGGAGGCCTAGGATAAACCACAGGGGTTCAAGCAGTGACAGCCCTCAGGTGCACTAAAGCCTCCTTGGCTTTASCCTCACACACCAGCTCCCTTAAGAGGAAGATGTCTTGAACAAAGACTTTCAAAGGATGTCTGGAATCATAAAAAGGAGCATCACACTCTTGTTCCTTGTCTAAAACGGTGCAAGAAGGGAAAATCCTCATCATATACAATYTATTTTTTCTATCATTTGTGTTCTTTTTCTTTCTGTAGAAAGAGCTGTAGAAAGCCTCCTTGTGGGCCACATGGGCAACTGCTTTCACACAGAGATGCCATCTCCCTGAACATGCTGTGGCTGGCACTGGCTGTGCTCAGMCAATGGAGACAAAATGTGGATATTGATACTCAGTACTAGATGGCTCCCAAGGGTGTCTCYTTTTTAGGGAAGAGGCCAGCTAAACAAGACATGTGCCATGCCACAGAGTRGAGTTCCTCCCAGATTTCATCCCAATCAACTCCAGTCAGCTCTTGGGGGATGCAGATTTTTGTGATGTTCCCTGAACTGGATCTTCAGAGAGGGAAAATCACCCACAAAAAGATTCTGTTTCCTCAGTAACTTTGTGTCAGGGTAACTTTGTATTATCAGTGGGTTTCTATGGGTTTATCCACTCTTTATCCAGGTATCAGACACGATCACAAGGACTCCTTTCAGGGAAATCCATAAATCTGTTACTATGGACTGGAACACCTGCTTGTTGATTTAGAGCACTGCAAGAGAGACAAGATTGCCTCCTCTCCTGCATTTGCCTGCTGATGTAACCTTAAATCCTTCAGTGTATGGTAATTTTGAATTTCACCTCCTCTTCCCCATGATTAAACTACCACTGATATAAAGAAAAACTATGAATAGAGTAACCTCTTCTATTACAGAAAAGTCAACCAGCTGTGGGCTTACCTGCCACTTGTCTCCTTCAAGATCTTATAATTATTCATATACTTAGTCTGTAAGTATATGAATAATTATAAAATTTAACTAACACTAAAACACAGTAAGACCATAAAAAAGGCTGATTTAAGACAAATTCTAAAATCTGCAGAGAACGAGTTACCTTTAATTAAAAATAATCCTTTTCTAAAAAGTGAGAAAAATTATACTCACAAAAAAAGCATCAATATGCATGCTTAAAAGAAAGCTACAATCCATGCCCATTCCTCCAACACCAGATATCTCATTGCATGCACTATTTGACATCATTACAGTGCCCAAAGTTTCAATAACATAATTGGGAGTCATCTGAAAGGAAGACACAACAAAAAGCACTTAAGCTATACACTTCCCTGATGTTGACTCKTTGCTGCTTTATTTATCACAGAAGCTTAGTGTAGCTACATGTTTTCCTTTGGATTGGGTTTCCCTTTGTGCATCAGACCAGCTGAAGGTCCCTGCACCACTTCAGTTGTGCATAAAATTCTRAGCCTGACAAATGTAAAAGGGACATCTTCACTGGAGTGGTAAATAAAATTTCTTTTCAAAATCAGATCTATATGAATTTTTCCCACCATTTAAAACAAACAAAAAAAAAAATCTCTAAAAGCCTGAAAGTCCAACTAAATAAAATTGCAAGTAGCAAAATACAAGATCTATTTATAGACACGGCTAAGCATAACTAGAGGGATGTATCATAATGGTTCCTACTTCCCAATAAACATTGCCTCAAAAACACGCTCAAAAATGTAGAGTGATGCAATTTGAACTGCCCAGAACTATAATTATAGTAACTATCTCACACTGGGGAGCAACTTTTACTTTTCCATGCTGATTAATGAATATGAGTAATAGATTTGTGTTCCTCCACCCCCTCCAAGTATTCTGGTAAACACATTAAATAAATCAGATTGTAGGGTTTCATGAATACACAGCTACAGCTACTTAGTCCTTAGCAAGTACAGAAGAACACAATAACAACAAAAATGGCAAAAGAAGAGTTTGGTATTGGAGGTTTGATTAGTCATATGTGCCTTTGGAGAAATTCCCTCTCTTATCTTGTGAGAGCAGCACACTGTATCATCCTTAATATTCTTCTACCCCAGAGTCAGAGAAGATGATTAAAAAGCTGTACAGATATTAATGGKTGAACAATAAACAGTGTAATCACGACCAACCCATTATGCTACCAACTGCTTTCCAAAAGGGTTCTGGTTTATGCTTGCCAAGAGGGAGCCTCCCAGGAACACTGCTCTTGGTGAAGCCAGYTCCCAAAGCATCCTTTTAGATTTTACAGCTGGAGGATAGAGCCCAGTTCCTGACATCCACAAGTTCTTTCATCTCTCCTCTGTGAGCTGACTGCATTTAATGCTCTCTAGAGAYGAGTTGTTTCTAGAGGCACAGTGTAAGATATATTTTACACTYACTTGATGGTCTCACATTTCATCCCAGATGTAATTAAGGATAAAATATAACGAGTTTATTCTAGAAAGGTGTTAAATTCTCAAATAAATGAAAAATATCAATACCAAAGTCACAAGAAGATGAGAATTACCAAGAAGCCATTCTCACAATCGTTTGCTATTACCACAGAGGTATCAGGCAGGCCTTTTCTCCAGCATGGGGGCTCTTCTGCATTTCCTGCTCTATTGCATTTTCTCAACACACTCCTTAGAGTCTTCTTGATGATCAAAGGATTTCAGAAGTCAAAGACTCTAAACATTTAATAACCCATTTGTAAGAGGCATTCAATGAACAACCACTCTCTTAYGGCAGCTGTCTCTAGATTGCAATGAGTTTCACAGAAACACCATGTGACATCTTATTTAAAAATATATGACAGGGCTGGCATGAAGCATAACTGCTTTAAGAGTTCATGTTCTTACAAAAACAGGGCAACCTCCCCCTTCTTATAGCATGAGATCTTTATGAAGAGGTGGCAACATCTTCATAAGTAAAGTTACAATCAGATTTTCTTGTAAAATCTCAGAATTCTTTGCATCTTTCCTCAATGACATCCAAACACCTCAAGGTGAAATATGCCCAGGAAATGACCTTCTACAAAGCAGCCAGTCTCTGAGGAAGCAACAAATACTGACTGAACAAGAAACACAGGAGAACTGAGTCTAGAATTGTTTAAAAATAGGAGAGAAGAAACTTGGAATATGGGCAGGACATGTCTAAAGAAAAACAGTAGCCTACCAAGCTAATGTGTGCCAGTACTCTTTTTAATGCTGTCAAAATACAGACAAGCTTATGTGCCAGGCTGGGCTTTAGGGTCCAACTAGAAATCACAACACTGGCATTTCTTGCTGCACCTGGGGTGGARCCCAGAGGATACCCAGTCCAGCTGCCAGGGCAGACTCAGCAGCATCATCTGCCATGWCCCTGGGGACAGACACTGCAAGAGAAAGAAGGCAAAATCCTAAACCACAGCTCCAGAGCTCTCAAATTCAACATTTTAAGCCCTCACCCAAGAAGACACCATTAGCAGWTAGGAGCAGTATTTTAATTCCCTGAAATCTATGAATGTCAATCAGAGACTGCTTCCTGATGTAGCTCTGTTCTTCCTCTCTTACCCAAGTGYTGGCAAGAGCCTGCACCTCCAATAGCTCAGTCTCTCCTGTTAGAATGTCAGCAGAGAGCCAGCTCTTTGGAAGCTCCCAGAGCTGAATGATATCTTCACAAAAGTCTGCCAGCTGGAGACTCCTTGTGTCAAGGTTTTGGCTCCCATCATTTGGGAAACAGTGAGCATATACTCAAAGCAAGCACTGAAAAAGGTAGATTTTTCAAAGTTGTCTGGAATATTCATGAAGAAAATTGTCTAAATTTAATCTAAATAAAGCCCTGCTGGCAGAGAGAGAAGGTCTCGAATTTAATCATTTCTACCTGCTGTCAGCATCAATACTTTTCCCAGCCCTACCCTAARAAAGGTTTATGTCTGGCTTCTCTCATTCAGTACATTTTGGACACCCTCTCAGCTGTGGAAAAGTCCTGGTATCCAACTGGTACCACAGGACCTACACAAATATACCATCTTTTTTTCTGGTAGCACTGTTCACCAAAAATATATTTTTGTGAGCTGATGTGTTTAAATGGTTTGTCCCTTTTAGCTCAACAAACACTAGTGCAATGCTCATTGCTCAYTGGAGAGAGATGCTGCCTCTTGGTGGGGTGATAAATCCCAAAGGTGGGTTATAAAGCCCAACAGTTGGCATGACCCAAATCCCATTCCAGGTGAGAACTTTGGGATTTCTTGGGGTTATGAAGATTTGCATGTCTACAGGCTGAACAAATTAATATCTCAATGAAGATTTTAATGCTCAGTTAAAATATAAAGTGCTATTTCCTCACTCTGGATTAAACTGCTGATGTACCTATAGTCCCTCCAGATTTACCTGAACAAGACAGTCCTGCTGCACATCCAGTGACATGCATAAATATCTGCCATCTACACGTACCTATTTCAAGGGCTGATCTGAAATWACAGGGAGAGAAAGGGATGGTGTGGTGCTGAAGCTTGAATGTGATGTAAATTTGAGGCCACAGCATCCTGTGTTTGAGACCTGTCATGAAGCTGAAATCYGAGTGAAGCTGTCACAGCAATACAATGACAGCACAGTTCAGCATGCTCATGAAGTGACTAAAATCCAGGAGGACTGCAGAGCCAAGGGGAAAAAAAAAGCTGKTTTTTTTCCTACCCTGTGTACATAAATAGGAGTGATCTGGTTGTGTTGTCCTGTGAGCAGAGTGAGATGTCAGTCTAAAGCAACAACTAACCTGAGCTAATTATAGAGTGGCAGAATATGTTGACTTTTCAGCTGAGATTTATCCTTTGTTTCTCTTGCGGCAGAGCTGTGTTTTCACAAGAGGGCAATGTACATTTTCTAGTCACAGCAAACCAGTTTGTGCTTTTCCCCTGACACATATCAACATTCCCATTGTCTCARGAGAGACAACAATCTGCAGATGTAGCCAGCTATACCAATTTGTAAGATGTGTACTTAATAACAGGTTTTCAATTTTAAAAAGAGCTGTTTTCACACCTACAGAACTCTGAGTGGTCCCTAAGTGCCTTGCTGGCATCAATCTAATCCCACAACCTGTGCACATGGGTGGACACCAGAGAACCTGCAAAGCCAAGCAACAAAACAAATGAGCTCGTGAGATCACACAYAAATAGGCCATCTACCAGCTTTTATACCTGACCCATCACTTCATTACTTTTTGGATCCATCTGCTTGGGACTATCAGGTGAAAACAGCATGGAATTCGTTTTAAGTAGGCCTTATGTAAACTTAAATTCTCAGATAAAGGATCACCCTGCATTTGCAGACTGAGTCCCCAGTGAGGCACAGCCTCTGTAACACGGACCAGCAGCACCAGGGGGGCTGCCCAAGCACAGCAGTCAAACAGCACATGAACAATGTGCCCAGGACTGATACCAGAAGGTGCAAAGCTTGTTTCACTGCAAAATCAGTTATACAACATTCAGACATTAGTTATACAACACACAGACATTGGGAGGAGCCACCTGTAATTCACACTGCGTGGTGTGGAAGCATGTAACTCTCCCCAGGAAGATTACTGAGAAGTCCAAACACAACTACRAGAAACAGCATTTGTTGAATTTGGATATTGGAAACAATTATCACATCTGAATCCTCTGCAGCTCCCAAGCCATGAAAGCAAATAGCATGCTACTGAGAGGAAAGGCAAATTTCTGGCTGCTCTGAAAAGCCCAGGAATTACAGTTTCCATGTAAAGCAGGTGAGATCTTGGTTTCCAAATGCTTTGGACCATGAATCTGATCTTCTTCCAAATTCTCCATGGAAAGGTTGGTTTTTGGTTTTAGGCATTAGTAGCAAATGCCAAGGCCAACTGATGAGCTAAGATGAGGCTTTTATGTCTGTGCTATGCTACTGAACAAGTCCCAGCCACTTACTTAGCAATTTACATTTGCATACCGTGCCTCTCATTGCTTGCCACTGCATTGTTTCATGCCAGGTTTTCAGCTTTACTTAAAGATTGTCTGAAGGTGAGGGAGAGTATGAAGTGTGAAGGACCTGCCAGGAGCTCCCACAGTAGGGGCCCAGTTTCACACTGTCTCAGCATCTGATGCTGCTCAACACTTCTGGGCTGTGAGAAGCTAGGCAGCATCCCAAGGAGCTGTGAATTGGCAGAGCTCTGGGGAGCTGCAAATAGAGACCATTTTCACTGGAAATATTTATGACACTGGAAGGAAGGTTGCCCCACGTTCCTTAGCTTGCATTAAAATCCTGTGGCCATGTCCTTCCCCGCCTGGAGAGTGGATGCAAGGAGGCTACAGCACTGCTGTACCTTCAAAAGCCCCTTCCACCATCATCTCTTTTCAGTTTAACTTGAAAACATAAAAGCAATTTAATCTTTCCTGCCTTCAACTTGAAAGTTTTGTTCTAAATATATTTTGACAGCAGAAATAAAGACAAAGTTTTAATAGAACTAACTGAACCACAAACTGAATTATGTATTTCCATTTCAGGAGACAATCTCGCTGCTAATAACATCACTCTCCTTCCAAAAGCATGCATGACAAAATTCAAAGCATTTCACTGTTCCTCCATGGCATCTGGTGTCTGGCAGCAGCTCTGCAGCACAGAGAGCTGCCTCTTACACGTGARTGTGTCGTGGGTCCCGCTTGCTTTGTCCAGGAGCTGGGGTGGAACCATCGCAATTGCTGAACCAGTCCGGCTGGAAAATTTGTATCCTAGCGGTCTGAAACGCAGGCTGAACCCTGGCAACATCCCTGCCTTGGCTCTCTGCCTAGAACCTTCATTTCTTCAGCCTTCTCTGCAAGCATGCAGCAGCTGCAGGCTTTCTGCAGGACCCCCACACCAGCAATCTGCCCCCAGGATGGAAGCACATGGCAAGGCAGGTCTGAACTGTACTGACAGCCTGGAGCATCTTGATTTTTCAACACGGGATTCTTTATCTGGTTCCCATCTTACAGAAAAACAAYTGAAGTCACCAAGCAGCTTACTAAACCAGGGCYAAATCCTGAATAGATGCCTTGCTCASAGATTTGTTCTTAATTAGACAAACACCCTCTGAWGTCACCAAAAGTGCCAATCAAAGGYACATTTTATTTTGTGACCACAAGGAAAGGGATTGAAAGAATTTACATGAGCTGCCAAGCATATGCTCTAATGACCACCACTGGATTATTAGTAGTGACCTAGATGTAGAAAGCTTTGATCTTCTTACTCCTGGTTTATTATCCACTTTCCAGATCTCTTAAGGTCAACCAGAGTGAATAAAAATTAGGATGGGTAGAAATTGTGTGTGATCCAAGAAAGAGGAGCATGAAATATCGATCCCAGACATTTCACTGACTAAAGCAGGCAGACACCAGTAAACATGATTAATATGAGCAAGCCAGGAAACGGCATTACATTTCAAAGAAGTTTAGGGGTGAATAGCTTGAGGAAATGAGATACAAAATCTTTCACATGTAGGTCACCCGTTTTAATCCAGCTCTGCTCATAGCAAACTCCAGTCAATACCTGACAGCTGTCTGGCAGCCACGTAGAATGAGATGGTGGTCGTTGTTTAGTTGCTCATGGTATCTGCAAAATGTAACATATCAACAGAACTGCAATGCTGTAAAAAGTCTAAGGAGGAAGGTCAAGGACTGACTGGGTTTTGACAGAGGATCTCTACCCCCTTACCAAAAAGCTTCATTTCCTATTAGTGTCAACCTGATATATCTCAAGGGTAATAAATCTTTGTGGGTGAACAGAGGATAAAGAGAGCAAAAAACAGTTCAAAGAGAGCTGTGGTAACGCTGCTGGCTTGAACTCAGACCAAGGGCCAGCTCCCCAGCTCCACTGAAGTGCCAGCACAGACAGCACCATTCCACATTGGCCCAGGGCTGCTCCCTGCTCCTTCCAACAAGAGCAGCACAAAACCAGGACCAGCAGATGCAAGGGCAGACACATGGAGCCAGGGAAGGAAGGCAGAGAGCAGATCATGGCCTCAAAAAAGAGACTGGGAAGGAAAAAGGTGCTCTGAACAAGCCTAGAGGATGACAGTGCAGAAGATGATCCTAACATGGGTCTTTCCCCACATGGATCTGGCTTTCACATCCTAGTCCAGTAAGAATTTAAGATGWGCACTGTGGGTTCTGTCTCTCAGGGGCTGCAGAAACAGCCTGGCCACAGACCACTGACCCACCCCTCAGCCCAGGGTCCCTCTCCAGAGTCACAGCTGAGAAGTATGGAGTGGGGAGAAGTTAAAGCTGGAATTCACRTGGTTGGAATAAAGGGTCCACCCATAAATTATGAGTAAACAGAATTCTTTACTACTGCCTTTTCAAAGCCTTTTCTTTACAATAAGAGAAATTGCTGGATTTCCAAAGCCCATGTGAAATACCTGACATTCACCTCAGGAAATGAGAGATTATTTTACAGCTTGCAAGACTAATCCTCCCRACTGCATATCAGAACAGAAAGCTATGACTTCTATGTTTAACTAAAAAAGTAGTATTATTTAGAAGTTTTGTTGCTGTTGTTTTGTTTTTTTAAATAAAGGCCAGGTTTAAAAACTCAGTTTTGATTCATAAGAGCAAATGGTGATTTTTTTTTCCTTCTCTTTTTTTTTTCTAATAACTGTGCCTTTGTTTTTTGGACAAAATTTATCTCACTTTTATCTGTTCCAGACCCAGGTATTCTATCTTGGCTACTCATCAAGCTTCCCTCAACAGTGACTGAAGAGAASCAGTCACCTCCAACAGGAGATTGGTCTTCTTAAACTAGGAGGGTGTTTGGAATTGGTAGGATGAACTCTCCTCTCAGGTGGCAGTTGCTGGAGGTGCCCAATGCACACCTGGTTTGGATTCCAACATGACAAAGTTAAGTAAGTTGAACAAAATCTTCTGTAACCTGGAGTGACTCTTGAAGCATTTTATGGACATTTTGCATGGATATTTTGGGTTCTGTCTTGAACAGTGTGCTCTGATGCTATTATATAAAGCACAGTACTTTAATGTATAGTATTCAGATTGTCTGAAGGTTATTTGTTTGTGAAAATGGCAAATCAAGTATGTGTCTAAAAAGAATAGTATGGAGTTAAAAATGATGGGTTTAAATACTTCTTCTTCACAACTACCAGTGTTGTTAAACTGCTCACAATAAGAAACATGCCAAAAAGGGAGTCATGCGTTTTGTTTGGATTTTTTTGAAGTATTTTGCTTTTAAAACTCCTCCACTTGATTTTGGAACTGTGTACATGACATTCAAGAGTCACATTTGCAAGTATTTTGCATTCAGCAATATTTTATAAATACCAGTGCTCTTTCATATCACATTTTTCATTCTATACTGATCATTCACATGGCCTCTCCAGCTGTTATACAGGGACAGACTTCACAGCCAGTTTTTTTTTTCTTTGAATGTTTTCACTAAGTAAACAAATAAATGATGCAGAAATGTATTGAGGTAGAACAGCCCCAGGTGAGAATTTTCCCAGTTTCCAGGATAATTCTGCACAGTACTCCCCAAACAGCTATCTCCACCAGGCTGGAAGGTGACCACCACTAGATGGTGGTGGTGGATGCCACACACGGGKCACCTGGCACTTCCTGGCTGGCCTTTTCACTTGGGCACACTGTGGAAACCTCCACTGTGCTCTAAGTCAAACATSATCCTGGATCCCACTCCAAGCAAGAACCAAGTGCTTTAACTTGCTTCAGGCTGTTGTATCACTGTCAAAAGCTGCATAATGGAAARTCTAAAAATTTTAGAAAAATGTCAGTGCAAGACAACTGAGCACTGCAGGACCATGACAAAAACAAAAATGAGGAATTTGGTAGTTTCTCTAGATTTCATTTAAAATAATCACAGTCTGGCCCGTCATGGTTCAGCTGCCTTTGTCAAATTTAGCTCCATAGTTGGCAGTGGAAACCTTTTTGCTTTCTCTCTTATGGAATTTACATGTTCTGCTGCTCTTCCTTCAAGCAATGTAATTAAAAAGCCTGCTTAGCATAATTAATTTGCAAACAGGTTGGATGAAATGGGATTGTATCCCAAAGGCTTTCTCAGCATTAAGTAGAACTACTTCTACAAGTATACTTTAATCCAGAGTCTCCTGTATATAAATTTCTTGCATTTTACATTTTAAAAGCTCTTCATTTTAAAAGGTGCTACAATTGGCAGCCCAGTTCTGACTTRTGCTGCTGACATGGACCTGGATTACACAGATCATTCTGCAAACCAWGTCCCCAGAGCATCCAGCCCCTGAGCAGAGGGAGGCTGCGTAGTCAAGAGCTGCTCTATGTTGAAGAGTTCTCTTTCTGAAAACAACTTAACTTCCTCATTTTCCCTCTCCAACCTGATCTGAAACAGCAACATAGCATTTTAGATGTTACTGGGAAGATTAAAATCAGTCCTGCACAGCCAATCAGAGGAATACTGAAGGAGCAGGAAGGGAGGAAAACCTTCCCATAGGGAGCAGCTGGGACCTCTGCTCCTGTGCCACCATTCCCCACTGAGAGCTGTTCTGCTGCCTGCACAGGACTTGGCTTTATTCCTCCCTCATCTGTAGGCTTTATTTGAGGTTAGGTTTTTTTGTTTTGTTTTGGGGGTTTTGTTTGTTTGTTCTATTTTGTTGTGGTGTTGTTTTTGTTTTGTTTTGGGTTTTGTTGGTTTTTGTATTTTTTAACTGAGAACCTGTCCCCTTCACTCTACAACAGAGAGATTTCAGCTGCCCCCATGATAAACTCATTTCCAAAGAGTGATAATAAAKCAATCATTTTTGGCATTAACAGCTTAACTCGAGAGACTTTTAATTCCAATACAATCACCAGTAGCTGGCAACAGCAGGCAAATGGAAAGCCCTACCCCCCCCAAACCTCATTTAAAGCTTATCATCCCAGATTAGAAACAAAGAAGATTATTTCAGTGATCTAACCTGAGAAAAGATCATTTGGGTGGTTTTACAAAGAGAGAAGTACACTTGTGATGTGACAGTGATGTGATGCAGTAAACAGTCTGGCCTCCTTCATCACAATCTTTCAACCACTTGAATTTACATGGAGACTAACAGAGTTGGTCTGGCAGASCAAAGAAGAAAGATTATTCTCTGCTAATAAAAACTGATGTGTTGTAGTGAAGCACCTACTAAACTCAGCTGTCACATAACAAAAGTCATTTAGCAAGCTCATGGTTCCTAGTGAGTATTGATATTACCAGCCAATGTTATTTCTATTTATGCCCTAATTATCCTGCTTTTATAGGCAGTTATTTTCTAACACAAGCTGTACAGTTCATCAAGTAGTGAACTGAGTGATGCTGCTGAAGATATCACCAATGGAGAATATGGGGAGAGAAGTCACTGGACTTCATCTGTTGCTTCATGACTGGAAGCAATGAACATGCATGATGCTGTCTGAGGTCATTCCTCAGAAATCAGACCTGAATCCCAAATAAATGTCAATCTAACAATGCTTCTAGAACATGCAGGCATTTGAGCAAAACCAGTTACATTAAAAGAGCTACTGCCATCATTAATGAAGACCTCTTCCACAGAAAATCACTGTATCACATCACTGGAGAGTTACAGGATATATCAMAATTAAAAAGCCATGAAAATAGTCTGCAGGGCATACCTGAAGCCTTGAATTACAAACTTGTAATAGACATGGATGTTTATCAAGATCTGTATGTAAGACTACTAATCATAACCTACGATGGTTTAAGCAATAAATTTAAAATCATAATGATAAGACAAAAATAATGTAATACATTTTATCTTGTTTTAAATTATTAATAGAATGGGAGAGAAACAAGTACTTGATTGCTTCCGTAGGCTTCATAATCTTAATTGGTTAATATCAAATACTTTATTGAAATCGTTAATAATTTAGTTTCATTAAGTACGATATTGAACAAGCTATTAAACTTGCTAACAGGGGACAGATAACCTCCTGAGCATCAGGCTCAGAGAAACTCATCAYTGCATCTCACAACTGAGTGCCCATGTGAATTATCTGATACATCAGAAGTTTGCAAGCACGCACACAGCTCAATCACATCTTCTTTATTATCTTGAGAAAGGAGGCAGCAAATATTGCTCACACAGACAGGACAGATGAGCTCCAGGCCCAACCAGTGACCTGGGCCAGCAGCTCTGACACAGCACAGCCCAGCACTGCTGCCTTTGCTCAGCAGAACTGAGAAGAGGTTGAGGGAGACTGAGAAAACCACATTAATACCAAGTGTCAAGGGGACCTTAATGGGAGTTTAGAATAAATGTGCTAAAATAATACTTTCAGTGATGGTAAGATTGCATCTCGACCCCCAGGATACTTCAAGACACTACTTAACCTGTTCTAGAGAAGACAGACACACTGTTTTTATTGAAAGGTTTGATTTTGCTTTGGTGCCCTGCTCCAGGAAGGGCTCTCCATCCTGGGAATCAAAAACTGAGAGACACAGCTGCCTTCAGCCTGGGTCATGGGATGCCATACCTCCTGGGAGCACAGATCTAAACCCCCCCTCCTGGACATTTTTCATTGGAGATCAGCTCTTCCCTGAAAATATTGGCTCAAGTGACTAAGCTGACCCTCCCACTGAGCAGGCACCTAGAAACAAACCTTGTGTGAAGAAAAAAAGAAAAATATAGTTTCTCTTGAATCTGTCCAGTAGCTGACAGATTAGGTTAATTGTACATTTTTTGTTTCTTTAACATCTCTATTATGCTGGTACACCCAGGATTTCCTGTGGAAATGCTATTTGCACAAACTCTTCCCAAAAGTGCTCTTCATCTATACAGGCTGTTCATGCTCCTTTTCCCAAATTAGCCCACTAGAGCAATTCACAGCTCTTGCTATAGAAGTGCTTTGTTTCTTTGAGACAGACTGTCAGCACCTGGATTTCACTTCTGAATTCTGAGTGTAACAGAGGGATGCTTAACTCATAGACCTTATCATCCATCCTGGGTCCCTTTTTCTTGGAAAGGCAAACAAAGAATGATATTCTCTCATGCTGGCACAGAGAAAATGAATTCAAACCCAAGCACAGATGCTGTAATAAACTGGATTCTGATTTGTAAAAAATAAGGCTTACCATGCAGAACAGCCACTGCTCACCTAATTTATTCATTACACACAGTGTGCTGAGCCCTCCACTAGCAGTGGAAGGGAAAATAGTGATTACATGTTCTTGGTTGTGCATGGTGGAGGGACAGCTCACTGACATCAGAAGCCTTCTTGCCAGAAAGATTCTCTTTTATGCAAGAGGAAGATATCTTTTAAAGACAAAGCCAATGAGAGGAAGGCATCCTTAATTAATTAAAAAACTGCCTCACAAGACCAGACAATTCTTCTTAATTTAGACATGGTTGGTTCTCCAGAGGAATTCAAGACTGTTTTGGCTTTTGGACTCTTTCCTCCAATCTGTTACCAGAACTGACCATCTGACTCTGACTTCTCCTTCTAGTTGTAGATGGCTCCCATYTTACCAGTGGACTATTTTAGCAGGAGGTTGCTCCTGTTTTCTCAGTAGGTGAAACAGCATTGCCAGCTTCACAGCACTGCTCCTCATTCCTTCAACACAGAAGAGCAATTTGCAAGGACACTTTTGGGTGGCAGCTTGAAGAGGATAGGAATGAAGACTACCTGCTTTTTCTGGACCTGCCCTATGGTCCCAGCTTCAAAAGCTGCTGGTTCAGGAGTGACAGAATAATCCCTGTCCCCTGAGGAGTCCCTGGTGAGCACAGCTGCCACCACAACTAACACAACTTCCCACTGTCAGAGCAGATGCAATAGAGGCTCYGCTCTCATCCAGAATCAGGGAGATTAAAGGATTCATTCTCTGGGATAGTTAACACAAGGACACAGTTCCTCCATTCCAACAGTACTACTTAGTTGTTACCTTGACTGATRTCATCCAGATGTGTTTCTTATGGAATCATAGAATCATTTGTGTTGGGAGAAACCCTTAGGATCATCAAGTCCACCTATTAACCTGACTCTGCAAGACCATGACTATATCACCTCCCTAAGCACCACGTCTACATCACCCTTTTTGGCTCTTTTTTTTTTTTTTTTTGTTTTTTTTTTTTTTTTTTTTTTCTCACAAGTATTTTATTTGTGACCCATGATCCTATTTCAACTTGTATTTCAACTTCTCCCTGGGTACATTTGCTCAAATTCCTTCAATTAAGTTAAACCATRTGAGTGCAGGTGAGAACATTCATTGGAAGTGCTARCATGAGAAATAATCAGAACATTTAGAGAATTATTTTTTTTCCATGGTTTTTCTCCACTGGTGCTGATGACATGATTTATTCCAAGCACTCCAGGCTGGCACCTTCAGGTGCTTCCAATCAAGAAGTAATATCATCCTCCTTTATGAATCATAATASACATGAGAAAAGAAGAAGGTAGCCATGCTCTGTGAGACAGCAGTTACTGCTCTGAGAACAGCAGTAAGACTTTCAAATGAGACAGCCATTGCTTCCCCTTACAGCTTTAAACATACAATAAAAAAAATTAAGGCTAAGAATATATTGCCCTTTAAAACAGCATTAACATAATATATTAAAAAACATATAAAGTATTGTGAAGCACAGAAATCCAGAAAATACAGGTAAATACCCTGTATGATGTTAAAGTGAGTAGTTGAAAGTCTGGGGTTATCTGAGGTGTACTTGTTTCTCAATATTCCTCTGCACTCAGTAGAGATATCCYTGTTCTTGGTGATTCAAGGGAGAATTTTTATCTCTTTACAATGRCTTTTCTATAAAAAATCTAGGAGACACCTATTTCAATCTGGTGAAGGGCTTTGCTRTATTCTCTGGAAAGGAAATGGTACCAAACCAGGTTATCTTTACACAGATGCCCACCTACCCCATCTGACACCTCTAAGAGGTAAGGAAGGAACACACAATGTTGACTCTCACCCAGCAGACTGTAAACAAATAAATAGCAATGGATACATTTAAGACTTCATACTAGAGATGCTGACAGGGGAAATACAGCTAAATTGGACAGTTACCTGAGTGCTGAGGAAAAAAAAAAAAATGTGTTCAGTCAGACTGAAACATTGATTTAATCTGAATTTTTGTATGTCACTTTTCCATGTAATTTGACTTTTTTTTTCTTCCAAAAATTACACTGTGGTTTCATTACAAAAAGATAAACTAATCCAATTTTTTTGAATTATGWTAAAAATCCAGTTGTTCTTTTCTTACTGTGCACAGCTATAAATGTGTGWTTTTTATTTCTGCATAGAGTTTTGTTTCAGTGTTTTTCACAATCTAAATATTTTGCTCCAAATGTCACAACAGTTTTGTTTCCTCATTTCAATAGTTTTATTAGTAAAGCAGTGTGTACCAAAATACAAGCAATASGTGTGAAAATGCTTTGTCTCTTACAGTAGTCCTAAGGGATTGCATATATAAATGCTGGTTTTTAGACAACCAAGGGAACTCAAGAKTAAGGAATTTATTGCATAAACTGCCTGGCTAAAATGACATTTTATGATGTTATTTTCTCATCAAACTCTGTCTTGAAGTGCAGGAAAGTGTAACAATTTTGCAGGAAACGTCCCTTAAATGCTTTAATAAAGACAGTTAAAAGGGTTACTTGGCACACAGTATTATTCTAGAGGAGGGAATGCCTTAAGGAATTACAAAATGCCTTCAAAACTATAGGGAAACATATGAACAAATGAAGAATAAAGAACTTCTGCTTCTGCTGAACATAATRAAAATCTGTCACTTTCACTGTCCAAACAGTTTGAACTTGCTCATTGAAAACTTTCTCTGTCCTATAAAATTTGTCTTCCTGCTGTTAACTGACTGCTGCAGAATTCATTTGCCTGTCATTGCCAGCTGAGCTGCAGGTACCTCTTTCATGGCACCTCTTTCTTCACTGTACCACAGCACAAATGCAGCCTGGGTCCTCACTCCCAGCAGTGGATGTTGCCTGTTACCCATTACAATTCCATAGCAAGCAGCATTATGTGTTTTTCCCACTGCAGGATGGTTCCTCCTTTTCAAAATCCCTCCTTGGAGTCTGTCTGCTGTTACCTAAGGCTTGACATGAGGTAGCTGCATTTGGATTGGGACTTCTGGGGCTCTTGGTGTTGTTTCACTCTTCACACTTGCTCTCATGGTCCATGCCCAGCCTCCTCCTCCAATGCAGGCTATTTTCCRGGGTGAAGACCATCCTTATGCCTTGTGTTGGTACAACACTACTGATCATGCACCCTTAGATTTAAATGCTRCTGCCATTAACTGCAACAGCATTTCTCACATTCAAACCATTTCTTAGAAACACTCCCACCCAACTGAGCCAAAGCTGACACCAAAACACCARTGGAAAAGAAAGCCAATCAAGCCTTTGAAAAACACTTGAGACTGACTAATTTCTTATACAAATATAAATACATTTGTTTCTAAAAGAAGAAGCAAAATCACTATGCAAAATACTATGAATCAAACTTGGTTGGAACTAGATGATCKTTAAGATCCCYTCCAACCCAGGCCATTCTATGATTCTATGATTTAGAAATAYGATATCCATTAAATCAAATTAAATTTTCTCAGTTATGTTCTCCTTATTCCTTACTCCCCATTAGCCACCATTGCATATACACCTAACACTTCTTGGTAAGGTTTGGCAAAGTCAAACCAATCTGACCAGAGTTTGTTTTCAAGAACAAATCACCAAAATAGAAAAAGTTGATGGATTTCCTTAACTTTCTCTAACACATTATATCACCCTCATTCACATGTCTCTAGAATGGAATTGTATTCTTCTTATACCTTTCTACATATTTCCAAAACCACATTCCTCCCTAGTTATTTTAAGTATATTATACATCTGTGTTTCTATCCATCCTCTTTACAGATCTGGGATTTAACTCCAGGCTTTGGCAGGTAGCAGCCCTGTTGCTTAGCAGCAGCTGAGGCACATGTGAATGCAAAAATGGAAATTCTTGCAGTTTCAGAAGTGGAAAGCCTTTGCCTGCTAAAAGAGGATGTTTATAAATCGTCTGGGAGCGGAGTAAGTGGCCCTATTAGATTAGAAAAATTATTTCCAGCAAGTCATAGTTTTGGATACAAATCCAACTGGCCTGATACAAGTAATAGAGACAGAGGCTAAAAAAGCAAGAGTCAATATTTAATTATGATTGCTTTTACATATTGATTATTCCAGTATTTTAACCATCATATGATTACCAGTAAAATAGGCCACTCTCCATTTCATTTAATGGGTGGAATAACAGATTCACGAAAGTCAACCACAAAACTTTCACTGCCTTTATAGAACTGGGATTTCTTATTTCTAAACCTGTTTTCTTTTAACTCCTATTTCAAAAAGCATTGATCCAAGTACCAATGTGGATCCAAAGACAACTGCTTAGCACTCCATCTTTGCTAAAAAAAATAAATGTCTGTTTTAAACTGCATTTGACAGATCCATGTGCTCACAGAAGCATGAAGATTACAACCTAAGCTTCTTAATTCTACGGTACCAGCAGCAGAAAGGAGCCTGAAATGGTCTCCAAACTGAAACAAATTACCTTGAGAATGACCCCAGTCAATGATGAGAAAGAACTGCCCCTTTCTACAGTACTGCAGTTTTCTGCATTGCTGGCAGGTAACACGTTGAGGGTGGGCCCATGCTCCTCATGCATTTATCTAATTTGCATCCAAGTTGTCTGAGTATAAAAGACAGATATGAAATATGAGAATCCCTCTATAGTGAAAGGAGAATGCTGCTTCCACAGGACCATTATTTTCTTTGAAAAATAAAGGTTTATGGTCAGATTAATTCCTTTGAGAACTCTCCTTTGGTCCAGCAGCTATAAAAGAAACAAAAGTGGTTCTGTATAAGGCAGACAAAATGAATAATCCCATGGAGCTACCTCTGTCTTTCCATTGACTCTAGTGCAGCCTAAATAATAAACTAGCTTTCAGAWGGCAAAATTAATCCCAACCTTTGACTCTTTGCTGAAGCTCAGTGGCAGAGGTAAGGGTGACTAAATAATCAATGATCTATTGGAGAACACCTTAAATTACAGACTCTGCATATGATCCTGGAAATTAATTTATGTCTGTTTCCACCTCCAACCCAGACTGATTCTTRCTGTCTGTAAATCAGTTATTTTGATACACAGATCTTGTTCAGGACTTCTTTGACCTAAAGACAATTTAAAACCCCATTTTTTGCTCTACATTCCCTGAGTTCTAGCTCCATTCATTGTTTATACATTCCATATTTATACATGGCACAAAATTGTTTTTCTTCACCGAACTCTGTATGTAAAAGGATGAAATAACAGATTTTCCTATTCTAAATATTTGACACAAGATTTCATTTATTTCAACGGAATGCTATTTATTCATGATTATTTTTCCTTTCTAAGTATGATGGTTTGTCAGCTTGTGACACTCATTTTCTATTCATTTTCATCAGCTGTGTCCCTGGCTCCCATGAGAACACTTTAAATTTGTTGCATGGCCCAGAAATATGATAATCAACAAATATTTCTAGGCCAAATCCATTGTCCCAGTGTCAGCATGCTCATGTGAAATACTGATGCAATTAAACACTGATTTGCCACTCCATCTCCCAGCAAGAGAGATGTAAAATACAGTTTGGTTTACATAGATCTTTTTAAATTATCCCTTTTAAAAACCTTATGAAGGATAATTGGTTATACTGAAGAAGTCAAACAGGAAAAAATGCTTAATACTTTTACGGTGTTTTGCATTTTACTGCTGTACAAACATGAACTAATTAAGCCTCACAATACCCAAGTGAGGAATGGAAGGAAGCATTATTATGGTTATATATTATAATTATACTGTCTCATTTAGAATTTCCTGGGTTTCAACTTTTAAAGTAATTATTGTAATTATCACAAAACTAATAAAAAGTCAGAAACAATCTTTTTTTCCAGTATGAATATGCCCTAAGCTAAGCAAATAAATAAGTTTACAAATGCCTAAAAGCTCACTTTTTTCCATGTATCTCAGCTTCTGTTTTCCTTTTTTCCATCTGAGTCTAAAGGGTTTGATTTTGTTTCCACCAAAGGGGAAGAAAATCTTTTCAGTGACCACAGTGGATACTTGAATGTAACAACAACAACAACAACAAAAAAAAAAGATAAAGAATGTGTGAAGTAAGATTATCTGTGTTATTTTTATCATTTACTAAGAAAATGTTATGATATCTTGATATAAAACCTGCTTATATGTTCCAATCAACATTATAAAATCTCTATGATAGTTTGCAATGGGATTAATTTTTTATTATTATTCTTATTATGAAAAAATGCTTTTCTCTAAAATATCTCTTACCAAGGTCTGGATTCCTCTTCCCTGTTCTAGACATCTGACAGCTCACTGGCACCCTTTAGRTACAGGTAGATAGATTCTTTCCAAGAATGATTTCTGCCATGTCTCTGATACATCTATCCTCTATTGAGATCACTGCCCTCTGGAAGTGCCTTTACTCTCCACTAGCAGCCAAGTCCCATATATTTCTCCTAAGATACTGGAATTTTCAAGGTCTACAGGGACAAAATCCACCTTATAAGCTATACACAATTGTCATACAACATTTGAATGTTCAATTGGCTCCATCACAACTCTGCGAGAATCTTCCTTATCAGGCCATAATCAACCAAATGATAATTTGGATAAGGATCTCATGTAATATTTTTTTTAATTGGAAAGATAGTTTTCTTCTTTTTTAATTATGTTTTCTTCTTTTTTAATTAATTGACCTAATAATAATAATAATGTTTTTAGAGTGAAGAGAAGAAAAAGAAGTAGTGTAATGAACCTAAAATATACCTAATACTCTTTTGTTGCCAAGTGCTAGAAAAATAAACAAACAAATAAAAATCTGATAACATATCAAGCAGGTCAAGTTGAAATTAATAGAAGACACAACAGAAGGATGGGATACCATTCAGTGGGACAAACTTSAGAAATGGGCCCAAAAAGAACCTCATGAAGTTCACTAAAGTCAAGTGCAAAGTGCAGCACATGGGTTGGGGGCAGTCCTAGAAATGAACACAGACTGGAAGAGGAAGTCACTGAGAGCAGCCCTGAGAAAAGAACTTAGGGGTTCTCATGTGTGAAAAGCTGGACATGAGCCCATAGCCCAGAGAGCCAAACGTGTCCTGGGCTGCACCCAAAGCCCATGYGCAGCAGGGCAGGAGGGGATTCTGCCCCTCTGCTCTGCTCTCATGTGACCCCACCTGCAGGGCTGCATCAGCTCTGGGGTCCCAGCACAGGAAGGATGTGGGCATGYCAACAGCAAATCCAGAGGAAGCCACAGAAGTGCTCAGAGTGCTGGAGCACTCTCCTGTGGAGACAGGCTGAGAGAACTGGGTTTGTTCAGCCTGGAGAGGAGAAGGAATGGGGGAGACCCTATAGCAGCCTTTCAGTACCTTCAAGGAGGCTTATAAAAAGGAGGGAGACAGACTTTTTACGTGGCAGATTGTGCCAGGACAGGGGCAGTGGTAACAAACTGAAAAAGGACAGAYTTAAATTAGATGTTAGCCAGAAATTCTTTACTGTGAGGGTGGTGAAGCACTGGCAYAGGCTGCCCAGAAAAGGTGTGGATGTCTCATCCCTGGAAGTGTTCAAGGCCAGGTTGGATGAGGCTTTGAACAAGCTGATCTAGTGAATGGYATTCCCTGCCAAAGGCAGGCCAGCTGGAACTGGATGATCTTTAAGATTCCTTCTAACCCAACCAATGCTATGATTCTATGATTYTAATAGTAATAGATTAGTGTCCCAATCTTGCAATCTAGAAACAAACTGCAGCTCTACTCAGTACGACAGCTTCCACCCAGCCACATGGCTGGAGATGGAGCTGAGTGCATCTGCCTGCTAGAACAGGAAATTGCCATCAAATGCCATCAGCAGGGGTTTCCTGTAATGTAACTCCTTTTCTGCATCAAGTTGCCAATACAATCCTTGTGCTAGTCACAGATAGTATTTTGACTGCACTTTCCTCATGACAGTAGAAGGACCATCTGGCTGAGCAGATGTGGTAATCTGATTTGTTTGGCCAATGAACTGAAAAAACCCCCAATGGCTTGTATGGGAGTTCCCAGGAGTGCCCAATCAAGCATCTTCTCTGTGCTTCCAAATATTATGTTTATCATTTCAGCTTGGTAATGGCTTATTTGCCTGTGGGAGTTACCAAGAGAGAAGGAATTTCCATACAAGAGACAAAAAAGAAGTGACCATATTTTCATCACAAAGAATAAATAAATAAATAAATATATAAATAAATAAAATYAGCCATATGGCCATCTGTCATTCTTTTGCAGTGTTTCATATGTTATAAAACAAGAAACCAGTAAAATGCAAGCCARACTTTGGTCTCTCAGAAGGTATCAGATCTCCCATGGATTTGAACAGGACCATTGGCTATTTCATTTGCTTATTTACAACCTTATCTAAGGTTGCAAGTGCAAGTCTTCTCACAACCATGCATTTTATTATAGATGTACAAYTTAAATATGGAATGGCTTGTCTAGATAATGTCCCCCTGCCAACATAACCATCACCTGTTTTAATTTTTAAGCCCCTTAGRTTTATTAAAAATAATGWAATTTTAAATCTTCAAAAGYCTACAGCAAGTTTACACYTTCCCAACCTCAATTTCTTCTCTKTCAAATTTCCTTTAATTTCTCAAGCCTGTACTATTTGATATYACCATGTATATAACTGCATTACTGCCAAAAAGTTTAAAAATTAAAAAGGATGATCTCCTTTGGTTTTATAAATAAGAAATGTGTATGTTTAAAGATTAAAAGGAAGGCATTTAAAAACTCTTTCTGGACACATTTCATGTCAGTTCAGCTCAGGTAAGAGAGTCTAGATAGTTCTTTTACTCAAGCATTTCTCAGCACCATTAACAATGAGTAACAAACACTGAATTATGCCCATTCCTTTTTCCTTTGCTATGCAGCCTCTTGCCAGAGCTKGTAGACTTATATTTTGGAAAAGTTCCCAGCTATAAGGTTCTTTGCATAAAGGATTGGGCTGGCTTTCTGATTTTGGACTGCTCTTGTCTTGAAGTAAGGAGAGAGATAAATGAAAATAAAATGACCAAGCCCCAGTCACAGGCTGAATGAACACAGCCAGCAGCAGCTTCTCATTGTGCTGAAGTCACAAAGCCGAATTTGCAGAAAGTCAAATGCTGGAGAAGAAAAGGACAGAGGTATAGACACCCCATCAGGCTTCACCACTCATCCAGCTAGGGCCCTAGGGAAGAGGGATATGAGCTGGCTGAGAAGAAAAGCACATTCTGGTTAAGAAAAAGATGGAGATGCACCTAGGAGTATAGGAGTTTGGAGATGTCAAGACTGCATCTTCTGGTGCACTACAGGAAGAAGGAGAGTACTTTGTTCCTTTAGGAGGAAAATATTTATTTTTTGATTATATTGCATTTTGTGAATTTAGGATAGCAAGATAGCAAGAATTGWRGCTTTAAYRCAATAAATGAGTTCTGGCAATTTAAAAAAGCACATTTTTAATCCATCATGGWTTAYATTAATGGAACTATCCTCACTTTGRTCAAACTCTTACCCTCCACCAAAATGCTTCCAYTCCACTGCAGATGTGACCTGCACTGTTACCAYCCCATTTGGTTATMCAGTAAGTGACCTCCACAGTAACTAGGGACTGCATTTCTTGTAAAGAGTTTCTTTCTCCCTTTGTTTTTCTTTTGGCTCCAAGACATCCTGTCTGCATAGCAACACRACTTCAGCTGTCCCCTGACCCAGCTATTGCACCAATGTGCCAGCAATAAATCCTGTGTGAGCTTCTTCAGCCAGGCAGCTACRTGAACTCTCTCACACCACCCACACACAGGACTACCAGGGAATTTTTATAGGAATTTTTATATCCTGTCCACACAAAAGGGAAAGAGTAAAAATACAAAGTATTCTGGCCCACTGTGGTACTTTGCAGTGACATGGGTCACTCCACAGAAGTCAGTCGTCCTTTTAGGACTGCATAATGGCTTTCACAGCATTATTTGTAGAACAGTATTTCTGTGAATCTGGAAACATAAATATAGCCCAAGTACTCTGGCAACATGTGAGATGCACAGGCATGAGCCCAGAATAGAYGAGAGCAAAGAAAATGATTGAGATGAACAGTCACATGGAAATAAAAACACTGGGTACATGCATAGAAAATGGAGACAAATAACTGAAAACTGCCTGAAGGAATGCACTGGTGATAATCCAGGGATAATGTTTTCGTAGGGATTAACTGTTCTGGAGCACTTTTCCCACGTGTAAAGCACAACATACTTTTTATTCAGATAGGTTGATTTGGCAGTCTCTTTATTTCTAGSAAAAACTATTTATTGTGCTTGTGCAGAAAAATATTCCAGTCTTGCACAGCCAGAATACAGGTTTTTTTCTCTTCCACTGACAATTGCCTTCTGGATTGAGCTCAAGAGCTAATTTCCCACAGATAGACCACTTCTATAGAATTATTAGAAGCTTGTGTGCCACATTAATAACTTTGAATCTTGCACCTTTAGTGACTTTGGCTACAAGTTAATGTAATTTTTATACTGAATGTGTTCAAKTCATTCTTTGGAAATAATTTCATTTATTTGGAAAAATGTCATTATTCTTACAGAGAARTAACAGAGAGGTACAACACTTTAAAAGAAACTGCTGGGTATGAAGACCAGCATCTACCTTTTGATAGCAGTATTTTTTATTATCAGTTTTATTGCTGTGGACCTGCTGGTGATTTTCTGTATGAGAAACTAAATTTTCTGAGAATGAAAATATGGTTTCCTTTCAGGTTGTTTCAGAGCATGTGCTCTTTTTCATGGTTTTTCATGTTTCAAAGATATCCCAGGGTAGCAGATACAGGAAGCAAAAATATCCTTATTCCTACAATTCTTGGCCGTACATTAGAATARCCCCAGAATTTATGTCTCTGTGAAAATAGCCTCAGGTCCATTAAACACCATTTTCCTGCTATACAGAAAAGCTCCTGGGGAAAAGAATCTTAAAAATAAATGAGTGGATRGACTAATACATCACAGGGGCTAATTTGTGGCACTGAGTAAGCAATTYTAACACGAGGCTACTAATTTGTTGGGTTTCCCTTGTCATATACTGTATTTAATTGTGGCAAGAATTAAGCAACAGATAAATAATTGCTTCTTCAAGMCAGGACTAATTTAGCACCCTCACAATTAAATATGATTATTACTATTATACACTACAATTTTCAGCAAAGTGTTTTAGACTTTAACCACAGTTTTCTTGCTGGGCTTTTAAGAACCACAGAAAAGAACTCAGCAAATGTACCTTTCTCAGTCCAGGTGTTATCTGAAGTATTACTTTGTTAAAAAAACCAACAATTAACCAAAAAAAATCATGTATGGAAATTATATCTAAAAATAAATATATATCAAAAATATTTWAATATAAAATATAGGGAAGTTTGAATTCTAAGAGTAACAAACAGTGTTAAGACATCCCTTGTTCTGTCCAAATGTGCAACAGAAGAGATGAAAATATTTGTGCATGAAATGAAAACTAATGATCTCAGTTGTATCTTTCTGTGGCTCTAGATATACTGTGACTGCATTCCTCCAAGAAAACTGTGGGATTTGATTATCACTAAGCAGCTGTGAGCTCAGAAGTGACTGCCACCTAAATCACTTGTCCTAATCAAGAAGCTTAACATGTGTATAATGTTTGTACCTAGTGTACCAACCCACATGTAATACAAGACTCAATGTGCTGAGGATGCTTTGTACAGAAATGTAGAAATGGGACCCTGAGCAAAGGAGGTGTGTTTTCCTCCTGAATGAAATTAGCATTGTAATTGAGCACAGGGGACAGCACCTGACCTGCCAAGGTGTGGGTGAGAGGGTAAATGGGAAGCAGAAGGTAGATGGGAAGCAGTGATTTCACAACTCCATCCTTTCCTGCTGGCTAAGGCATGTGTGTGTGTGGATAGAAAGGCTCAGAAGGAAGTTAAGGACATCTGCATTTCACCAGGACCACATCCAAAGAGCATCACCTCCCAGAGACCAGCATTTAGCAGCTGGATGAAAAGCAGCTGGCTGGAGTTTATTCTGGTGAAAACAGATCCATGCTGGGAGGAAGTACATCCCCTAAATTCATCTGCATGCCTCTGATGTCCTGTGAGGCTTTCACAACACAATTTCTTGTTTTAGRTGATCCACTCTTAAACAACTCCATCCTTTCAGTTAAGTGTTTTAAGCTATAATTACCTCACCAACACATTAGGGCACAGTAATTGCTACATTAATAAACACCAACACAACTGAAGTTTTTCAGAACCAAAGGATATTTAGAAGAGGGACACAGGTATAGCCAACATGGAAATTAGCAGTACAAACTGGAGCCTGTGAACACAAAAGCAAATTCAAGAACTGTTCCCTTTGATCAAACCCTGAGTATCTGGTATTAGCAGCAGGGACAGGAATCACATTGCCAAAATTCATGTCTCTTGGAATAGGGCTTCATCCATCTCCTACCCTGATGGGTTTGACAGGGAGGAGCAAACTTGAGGATATCTGTCAAAGAAAGCTCTAAAGAGTCCTATGTATGCTTAGAGGTGTGTAATCYCCTAGTAAGGGATAACAGCAATCCTAGGGTATATCCTACCAAATGAAAGGGGACCTCTAGAGACAACTAGAAATAACTTAATAACTGAATATTCTTCTGAAAGCTACTGACAAGGTCCATATACAATTTTATTTCAATTAATGACATAGGAATTTTTAATTCCTTTTTTTGTTAACACGGAAATAATCCCCAATTGATATTCACTTTGAGGTGAACTGCAGTATTGATTTACACTTTTGTATATACTGCTTTTTCTCTGCACTACAGGGAGATTTTATTTACAGCTACTAAATAAATTGCATGAGCTATTCCTGCAATCAGAGAGCCAACCTTCACATCTTCTTAGCATGGTGGATTTCACAGCACATTTTTCTGTGTTTCAGAATATTTCAAACTCATTCATATTTTCATAAAATGGCAAAATCTCCTCCTCTTCAATTTTCCTTCTATTGATTACTTAATCTTCCAAACCATATGTTTTTCTCATTTTGCTTTGTTTGTGACTGAATATAAAATTAAGATATTTACCTAATTCTCATGCCAGGTAGCAGTAAGTCATCTCAATTTGGCAATCATTAGGTTTGTCAGTGCAAATAGTCTATTCCTATGAGCCTTAATTAAACATGAAAAGATGGAAATTTACTCTCATTGAAGAAAAAGGAAGTTGATATCCCAAGGTACTRGAAGTGTTCAGACTACAAGTAGCAAAAATCTGACTGGAATGTCAACTAATGTCTACATGATAATAAAAACTGTGTTTGATTTGATAACTAACAGCACTCCCAAATGCTTTTCCATTCCACAGTACCCTGAAAAAGCACTTCTTGTTTCATTAGCTGCATAGCCACAGCTTCCCACAGCAGCACGTGTGGCAGGGTAACAGATTTTCCATCTCAGCACACCACAAGCTGATGGAGCAGGCTAACACAGGCAGTGCCCGGCTGGGAGCACCATGGGTCACTCCAGTGAAGTCCCCTTTAGTTTCTGAGATATTCACACCCAGCTACAGTGACTCACTCCATCAAGTACATATTAGCATGGTAAATTAACTTTCTGCAGGACTGATGAGTTTCCTGAGAGGAGAGAGGGAGGAGAAGGTGAGGCAGGGAGTCAGAGATGGCACAGAGAGGTGAAGGGACAGAATTCAGAGCACCAAGTAAATTCCTGTCCATACCTTATGAAATAAGAATGCTGTTTTCAGCTCCAGGCTTTGTGCACAAGTGAGATAATGAAAGCACACTTGGATACTAGAGGAAAGCTCTTCAATGTTTAAAAGTAAAAAAAATGTAAATCACAGTAGTTCACTCCAGTGCTGAAATGAAGTGCCCTGGTTTAATRCTTCCTTCAGGAACCCTGTAAAACTAAACAGTTTTTTATACATATTGAATGAACAGCAATGTTTACAGTTCAAGAAGAAGTGTCTGAAAGACCCTAGTTCACTTTGCCTCAAGTAACTAAAACACATGCTTACTAGMCTTCAGAACAAGGCTAGTATCATCCTAAAATGATGATCTGCCTTTCAAAGTCCAGGTCATTGTAGACCTAAAATACAGGTTTCCACTAAGACACGGTCACACTTCAACTACAAGGCACAGAAACCTTGTGTAAGTGTAGATCTAAACTAGATATTTGATTGACATCTGGCCAGAAGTGCCATAGCTATGTGCATGTATAACCCCAGGAAGGCATTGCCAAGCCATTCTGTAGGGAAAAAGAACAAACCCTCAGTCCAAAGAAATGAAGTAAAGGACATTTATATTTTAACCCATGAAGCAGTTTCAACCCTGACTTTGCTAAACACATCAAGAAAATGGCTTAATCTTTTAGTATTTCATCTGTTCATACACAATATAGAGACTATACGTGCTTCATTGATGGCAATTTTATTTGATTGCAAGAGAAGGGAAAATCTCTGAAAGAAGTACAGTCAATATTACCCCCCTCTCTCTCTCTCCTCCACATCCTCAAGGATTTTCACTGGTTTTGTGAATACTYATCCTTGTGATGAGAAGGAAAGCAGTGAGGTGGGATGAAGGAAGGTAGGAAGCAGAAGTTTCAGCATGACAGAAGTCTGAAACACGACTTTTGCAACAGATTATGTAGAGATTGTGAACAACTGATCAGTCCTGACAGTTGCTGTGAGGACTATATAGCAATGGTAAAATAAGCATTGCTACAGCAAATAGTAGATCTGAATGTGATAACAGCTATGGGACATGGTGATGACAGTTCACTGGTTTTTTTTCTTTGAGCTCTTTTCTTCTTTGTGTTAGCAATGGCTCTCTCCATCCAAGCTGCAGCACTCCTTTATTACCCTTCAGATAACCTTATTAATGAATTCAGTTTTTTGCTTCAGAAATAATCACAGTATTGCAAATCCATTGTTTTGACTTCCCAGAGGAATAAAACATAGATCAAAGGTGAGCTGCAAAGGAAGAAGGTCTCATAAAAATGCATTACAGTTTTGGGAACTGGTGAGCTTCCTTCAAAATAAAAGACGAAGTGAAAGTAATTTGCATGTTATTGTTGGAAAATTTATCCAGCCTCCATTCTTTTTATCAGACTGCAATGGAAACTGGGGCAGGCATGTAAATGGTGGTATTTTTAAGCATTCCAGGCTGGATCATCTTGTCCTGTCTGGATGTACTCTCTTCAATGCATTGGAAGTCAGTTTTAAATGCCTCCAAGAACCACATACAGCCACAGAATTACAGATATATTCAATACTTGGTAATAATCAGAGGTTTGGACTAAATCTTTGCATTCCCACACATCTGCTGACTCTGTAAGCACTGAAGATGCCTTTGGACAGTTGGACTGCTTTTTGGATTCATGTGACCATGATTCCTGCCTCTTCCAGACACAGTGTCCACATACGTTACTGATTTGTTCAAGCTTTAGGAAGATTCATTCCACTAGTCTGGATACTCCACAAGCTACTATTTAGAGCAATTAAGATTTAGTTGTTTAGATTTCATCTCTTAAAATTGTCTGACTTCCTCATTTCCCAGATTTAGAGTCTCCAGAGGAGATTGTCTAGAGGATATGGGCCATCATATGCTTGCCACAGAAGGAAAAAAAAAAAAAAAAAAAAGGGAAAAAAAGGTGTGTTTTAGCCACTGGCCATAATACTGCAAGGAGAAAAGGACTTGTCCTTCTTTCCATTTGAAACTTTTTTACCAGCTCTAGGACCCTTACTTTCACCCCTTCCCCCCAGACTCAGGTTTTAAACCACTGCTGCCTTTAAATGACAGCTCCCAGTGCACACATCTTCAGACCTGACGAGAGGAGCTCTCCAGGCTCTGGATCCAGCCTGTAGGACTGGACACTAATGGTTAATGGAGCTTGCACCAGACTTCACAGCACTCGGGTCTCACAAAGATAAACAATTTCGGGAGCTCAGGACAGTCCTAAGCGCTTAAGTAAGGATCAGGAATGGAAACTCCCATTAGCTCCACTGAGATTAGTGTTTCAATCTAAACTGACTCCATTCCACACTGTTAAAGGCTCTTAGCATCCAGTATTGTGATTTACAGCCATGTTTTCAGAACTGCTTGCTAGCCAGCATGCTGGTCCTCATCTGGAAATTACTGTTTTCAAATTGCTTTGCAGCTTAAATGAGAATCTGTGTTTGTTTACTGTATTTTGTTTTCAATATAGTTGCTGATCTTTAAAGCTCTGTTTACTAAAGACAGATTTTAAAATCTGTTCCACAAAATGATATTAAGTCCAGAGATTATTTTTCCTGGGATATGCCCAGAGACAGAAATGCAGCAGAAAGGCACCTTACCAGTATCCTCCCCTTCCCTGAATTGCCCRAAGTCAGCTTCAAAGTTAACACTGCCTTCAGGGTTTGTTTGATTGTGGTTTTATAAGTAAGCATACTAGCCCTTTGTTTTAAAATTCATGGAACACAATCTCAGCTTCTTTTTGAAATATATAATAAGCCTTTTATGTGGTTTAGGAGTAGACATGCATTTTGGCACAGCACCTGCCTSTTCTTGTCTATAATGAGAAGAAAAAGAATAATGGCAAAAGCAGTTTTGTATGGAAAACATCCAGGCAACAAGACTGTGCCTTTTTTTTCAAGCCAAATCCTGTTTGAAAAGCAATTGCAATCACTTTTGGTTTTAAAGTTATCAGAACCCAGTTTTAATGCAGCTTTGGAGCACCAAGCACACTGTTCACCCTGAAAAGAACTCCCCAGTGACAGTGCTGGCCCACGAGCACAGTTGCTTTTCAGCACACTGCCATTTAGATTCTGCTATATGAATTTTCTTTTCATAGCAACTTCACTGAACCTCTGGTGAAAAAGAGAATTTCTTTCTAATGATTTACAGTAATTGTCTYAGATGTGCAGATTTGTATTAAGTGCTTAAGAAATGCATTAAGAATCTCTGCCTCATCAACTGTTTTACAACCCACCACAAGCAAAACTTCTACTGAGGCCAATAATGTTACTGTCATTCCTTTCCAGACTCTGTCTGCCTATCTAGAGATGCACTGCTCCTTGTAGGGCCATATTGTGATGTCCCAAGTCAGTGCTATTTGTTGCTCTATTTGTTTGCATCAAAAATTTCTAAAATAACAGTATTAGTTTTATTATTCCATATCAGTCTAAAAAATTCAATAGCACAGCAGTAATATTAACAAATTTAAAGATTTTTAGAGTCATCTTTATAAATAAATACAYATGATGTTTTCTGTGTTGCAGTTAAATTTAGGTGATTCATGCAAGCAAATATCCTGTCATATTGTCCAGGAATACTGCAGGCAGACCAGATGTGGTCTTCTGGAAGGTAGCAAMAAGGCTAAAACCATTGTGTGGGTAGATCAATCAGTATTTTTTATAATCTACATTACTTCAAGACATGCTGCAGTTCTACAGCAACACAGGATTGGTATAATATGATAAATATATAAATTGTATTTGGCATAATATACTTAACATTGGTATAATATACCTTTAAATTATTCCTGTTATAGGGAGACTTTAAGTGGCCAAAGCACACTCATAAAACCAGCACAGCTCTACCAGTTAAGAGATGATCCCAGAAAACATCAGTTTCTGCCAGTACAACTGCATCTATGTTTGGGACATCTGTAAACACAGCTGTGCCATTCTGGAATCCTACTTTTTTACAGCCACTGAAAGCCTGAATTCCAGATCTAACCTGATATTTTGAGGAGCTCTGWGCCATCTTTAGAAGATGCTAGTCTGTCTTGAAAGAGGCTGCAAATACACCCCCTTATATTTCAATAGATTTTTGAGATTCTTTTGTTCTACTCATATTAAAATAAAGGACTAGAAATCAATTCCCTTCAAGGCTGGAAATGTTAGATAGAAGCAAAAAATATGACAAAGAATTTGATTCTAATTAATGAAATAGCATTCTTTTTTCTTTTTTCTTTTTTCTTTTTTCTTTTTTCTTTTTTCTTTTTTCTTTTTTCTTTTTTCTTTTTTCTTTTTGTCCCCCTTCATTTAAAAGTTATCTATAAAACTCCAAAACATATCTGAATAATATAGGTGCAATAAATTCACAAAGTAAGTTACTTGATTTAATATTAGCATTATATCAGGATCATTCCTAACTCTACTCTTCCAGTTAAAGGGCCATTGGTTCTTGTTTTTATTAAAGCAGAGATATGCTTCTCATGCTCAGTGACCCAGTTCCAAGAAGTATCACAATATAGAAGCCAATTTTCCACTTAATAAACATGCATAATTCCTGTGAATATTAGCAGTGATTATGCACACTTACACACTCCAGGGCATATTCATCTAAACCCAGTGAATTCAAAAGATCTGAAGGAAAAAGTATTTGGCCCTCTAGACTGCAAGAAACCCTAAAAATGATAGGAACAGTCAAGAGTTTTTTATTGGTATCTTTTATTTTAGTGAYGGTTTTGTATATTAATTTCTTAGCTCTCTGCCTGCAATGCTAATGAAGTTTTATGCAAGATAAAAGAATTAAGGACTTTTTAGGAGAGAAAAAGGAAAATCAATACAGCCAGTAAGGATTAAGCTTAACAGTTAGGGTATTCTCTTTGAAGAAGGAAATTCTAGGTTCCAGCTTGTCTAATGCTATTTCTTACAGAAGAAGAGATTAATTGGGATATTGCCAGCAGCTCAGAAGGTCATATCTCATCACAGGTAGATAAATGAGAGGGCAAGCAGTGCAGATTCAGAGAATGGTAATTCAGAGAACGGGTAAAGTTGGAAGACACCACAGTAGATTATCTGGTCCAACCTCTCTGTTCTAGCACACGGCACAGAACTGCATCCAGAGAGTTCTGGAATATCTCTAGTGAGGGAGACTCCCCAGCCTCTCTGGAAAATCTGTTSCAGTGTGTGGTCACTGCACAGGAAGGAATTTCTTCCTCATATTCAGGTGAAACTTYCTGCACATCACTTTCTGCCTCTTGTCCTGTTGCTGGGTACCACAGAGCAGAGCCTGGTCCATCCTCTCGACACCTTCCCCTCAGATACTGAGAAACACTGRTGAGATCCYCTCTCAGATGTTTATTCTCAAAGCTGAACAGGCCCAGCTCCCTCAGCTTTTCTTCATAACAGAGATGCTCCAGTCCCTTCATCATCTTTGTCACCCTCTGCTGGACCTGCTTCAGGAGCTCCCTCTCACTCTTGTCCAGAGGAGCCCAGAAATGGACACAGCTCTTCAGATGCTCTTCAGATGCATCTCACCAGGGCTGAGTAGAGGGGCAGGACCACATCACTGGACCTGCTGGCAATGCTCTTCCTCTAATTAATTCAGTTTCCTACAGCTCAAAGGAGTACATAAACCACTGTGATAAAGGTGAGGCAATTACATTATTTTTGTCACTTAAGAGAGAAAGCACGAGGACTCCAGTCAGTTGGTTTTGATTTTCCTACTGTTCTAGATAGTTCTCTGTAGTGGGAAGATGCAACTCCCATACCCTGGAGAAACTTAGAATTTAGCACCAGCTCCTCTCCTGAACAATGCCCTATGGTTTTGCACGTTTCTTTACAAAACACTGGCTTGAGTTTTAGTTTCCTCAGAGTGCTATCCAGAGATTTCTCCCCCTCCTCCCTGCATGCTCTGTGCAGACTGTCAGGACAGTGAACTCAGTGTCTCAGTATTTAGGACTCCTTGTGGCTCTGGGCTTGCAGTATGTAACCAAGTCTTCAACAAACTATTTAAAAACTGCAGAAGCATTCACTTCATTCAGCATCATGGAGGGAAACATGAGCCTTAACAGTTTGCCACAGATTTTGTATCCCAAGAAGAATCTATCTACCCAGAAATGAACCAGTATTTTCAATGAGCCTATTATATTGCACAAAATGTTAAATATGCAACAGTATAAAGTATATTTCTGCCTATAAGCTGCTTATTTAAAAGAAATATTCTTGACTAAATAGTTTTATAGACGCTTCCACTATAAGTCCTGCAAATAGTTTTTCTGTAGAATCCATATATAATAACCCAAATAAATAAACTGCTATTTATTTTAAGCTCTGGCTGATTTGGATTCATAATGGAAACTTCAATAGCAAATGTCTCCAAGCCAARCTAGAGCAATTCCCCCTTTAGTCAATACAGTCTTCATCTACATCAGTAAACAGCACAGTACAATTGATGTGAGTATGCAGAGTTGGAAGGGTTTGTGTTGAGGACCTGACATCCACATCACACACAGTTTGGAGGTCCACTTTCACACCAATTCAAGTTTATTAACAGGAATTTGATACAGTAACACATCAGGTGTGAACCCAGGACATATCTAGTTATGTTTCATTAAAAAAAAAACAACAACCAAACCCAAACAGTTTTTATGCCCTAATACTGTGCACCCCACTGTAATTCTGATGGAAGAGAAGGTCAGATAACCAAGAAACTCACCTCAAGTATTGCCAATATAAAATGGTTTTTCTATTTAAGCTGAAGATATTTTCTACTGTGTGTGAGTAAAATAAAAGGAGTTTCCTTTGCATCTAAATTAGACGACCAACACCKTTTTATCAACACACATGAAAATGCACCCCACAGCTCTCACAGACAAACAAACAATGTCATCTTAGGTCAACTTGAATTGGCAATGGAGGAAAGTCTTGTATTTCTTTTCAAAACATATTGATCTATGAAAATCTTCCTCGATAAAATCCAGTTCAGACCAACAGATAAATGTCACCTCTCCCAGATCTTCCAGAGGAATTATGAATCAATACATGCTTCAGGGATTTTCACCCTGAATGTAGTTTAAGTGAACTGAGATGCCATAAAGGTAATTATAATGATTCAGGTCTCCTGCTGCTGGCCCCTCCTGGAAAGATCAAATTTCCCACCTGGGGGTTTATCTGCAGCCAGAAGCTGGGGTAGACAGAATGTCCTACACAGCAGAAGTTGCCACCATGGCCAACACTCAGACTATGAGCTCCTCACAAACATTACTTTTCAAGCATTTCTGTGATGCAGAGAGAAGTAGAGCTCTGGATTTACTACAGCTAATCATATTTCTCCTCCCAAAGTTAGAATGCCCCGTATAGACATTAAATATAGGATGACAATAAACTGGACTGAATATATGGCAGTGCCCATTACAAAACAAAAATCAAACCCCACAACTACCAAAGCAAGCGAGAGAATCATATTTGATGTCATGAGATCATAAAACTAAAAGCTGGATATTGCAGCTTAGYAAGATTACAAAGCTGTCTTCATTTCAAGAGCAAAATACTGCTTGTGCTCTGCACGGTTTTTTTTGCACTACCATCTCTGCAAACATGATATTGAATTTACTCTCTGATGTGTCTTCATGAGTAAAGTATCTTGTGAAATATCTACAGATGCTTCAAACACCCGTTTGAAGGAAGGACGTCCTGGGAGCTCTGAGGTAWTTTCAGATGTTTTCTCTCACAGCATACAAAATCATTAAAAAAAACAAAAAACCAAAAACACCACCCCACCAAAAACCAAAATAAAAAAACCCCAAAACACAAACCCACAACAGCAAAAAATCCAAAACCCAAGAAAAAACATCAAAACAAAACAAAAAACCACTCAAAAATATCTTTACTGTGATTTTCCAAAAAGAAACAATGATCTCTGAAAAGCTGACATACTTTATAAAGAATTCTTTAAAGACTGTTTRCCCAGAAATATGTATGAGAAATGACTGGATGTCTGATCTTGCTGGATGTGCAGTGAGTACTATTTAAAATGGAACTTATAAATTATCAGTCAATAACAACCACAACACCTGAGGCTGTACAAATTCTTTCATCTGAAAATATAATTAATTTCAAACTCATTTATTTCTTAAGAAAAGGATTGTGAGCCATAAATATTAAATTATGAAGACAGAAGCTTATTTGTGTAAGCTGAATTAGAAGGTTTTGCTAGAACCATTCATTAGAAAGAAAAAGGGTCTAGATAATACTTTGCAGAGTGATCTGGTTCAACACTGAAGAAATGYAGGAGAGAACYGTAGCATGCATYTGAGGGAAACAACAGTTCCACTTGTCTGCAAGAATTGCCAGTGTGCTCAATATKAACTACATACATTTGAAAGGCTGCTTTATTTTTATTCAGCCTCACACTGTATTTACGAGCTGTTCTGATCCTGCGTTCATCACTGCCATTCAATATTTCTCCTAATTAACATTACTTTGAAGTCTCTGACCTTTAGGCTGACACTCAATTCTGAATTAAAATATAATTATCTTTGTAACACAAATACACTTTTTATGCTACCCCCATGTTATTCTTGTTAAGAATAAATGCATAATAAATGTTAGGGAAAGACTGCATTGAACATGACAAAGTAATGAAAAATAAGAAGAAAACAAACAGAACAGCCAGCTTTCCCTTCCCAATAAAACGAAAAGAAAAGTGACAGCAGGGAAAAAATAAAGCCAATTTATGGAAGAAACCCTTTGTGCACAGTGCATAATTTATCTGCAGKTCATACTGTCATGAAACTTCACCACTTTTACATAAGTATGTCCAACAATCACATGGTTTATACTGAACAGGACCATGGACATTCTTTGAGGGTGAACAATGTCCATGAATCTCAGAGTGCAGAGAATGTTTTACATTTCTTGTGAATATATGACAGCTTTTTTCCTAAGCTTTTGTTTCTGGTCACTATAGTTACATGAGTCACTGGTGTGATGAGGGTAACACTTCCCACTCMTTGCCTCATCTTCACCATTGCTTCTCCAAGCAAAGTTATTCCCCWGTCTAAATGACCAGCAGCTCTGGACCATATGTTTGCTTTACATTACTTCATAACTTTTTCTACAGTCAAATAACTTACTTTCAAGTTAACAAGTAACTTAGTAAATAACTTACTTTTACGTAGAGCTGCTGAAACTCCTCAAGGTTCAGTCTACCACTTGGACAGTCCTTTAGAAATCCTTTGTACCACTGTTTTAGCTCGTGTTCATTGAACTCCGTGCTCTTCACCAGATCCTCCATCACCTCAGGGGCCAGCTTACTGTTTTGTTTCCCCATTTTGCCTTAAGAAGAAATAAATGAATGCAATTACTAAATGTGAACATTTTAAACTGGAATTAGCCACRTAACTTGAACAATTGTTTTGTATTCACTGCTGCTTTCAGTCAAACATAACTTCACAGATTTGCTAGAGAACATGAACCTAGGTTATGCTTGATATTGGAGGCTGAAAACAGTGAAAAAGGCAACATTCTTCTTTCATTTAGGAATCTTAAGACCTGGGGACAGACTATTCATTTGCTTAAAATTAGGCAATTTACAGCTATTCTTTATAGTAAGATTGAAAAAGATTATTTTTTTTTTCTTTGAATGTAACAAAAAATTTCACAGATTCAGRGATGTTCACAGAACTCCTCTTTGTCTTGAAAGTATCTTCTGATATGACAGCTACATTAGCAGCTGCTCCTCACATATCCAAGGCCTTGGACAAAGAGGCTTGTAACATACACTACTAGGTATTCCACTGGGAGGAAGCARTGCAAACTTGATCTCAAAAAATGATGAAACCAAACTGAAAAAATACATTTAATTCTTAGACATTTCTACATATGCATCTGTACATACACATATGTGTAAATAGATGTATGTTTATATATTCAATGCATAATTGATAAACATTAGATGGTCTACATTTCATTACTGTTTACATTTCATCATCATTAACTCTGAAGATATTCACTGCATTTGTTATATACATTTTGTATACACTTAAAATATTAAATATAAAACAGAAACACAAAATTTGCATGCATGTAAAAATAAATACAGTCATTTCAGTACTACTCATGTTGGCACTTTGAGAAACTTTCAGGTTCTTTGACAYTTGACCAAAGATGTCCTTTGATAGAACTTTAGAGAAAACCTAATCTTCAACTTTCCCCCGTTTTGCTACAGTTTTTTTCATGATACATGTCTTTCAGTTACTTTTTAATCAGATGAGAGACAGCACTTTACTTGTCCTGTACAGAAATGCAAAGCAATGAATAATTTCTTCCCAGAGCCCAGCTTTGTATTTCCATTTTTATCTCCAGTATAGCATCTGTGTCTAATGACTGCACCACACTGAATGCATTGATTTCTAGTCCAGATCACCACCCATTCCTGATTTTAATCTATTGCTTTTGGCATCTTCCCCTATTTCAAAGCTGAAGTTTCTCCTCAGAAGGATATACTTCATTCTTTTATCATTTCCTTTATGGGAACATTCCTTGAGCAGGTGCAAGGTTAATAATTCCTCCTGGTCTCTGTGTGTGGCCAACACATCCCCTGGTGCCATAGTGCCAGCAGCATCAAGTCTGTTCCAAAAAGACCTCATGGCCCCTCTCCCTTTTGGCCATGGTYCTCCCTGGTCTAAACTTACTCCATGCTCTAAACATTCTTTGAGACTCTGCCAAGGTCCCGTTCATGCATTTTGGTAAACTTAGCACAAATATGTGAAAGTTCAATCCTCCAGTTAATTGCCAGAGGCAAAACTGTACATGTAGATGTCCAGAAATCAGTATTTTGACTAAATAATGGGTTTGTAATTTAGGGTATTTAGAGCAACTGCCCCAGCCTCATCACTGAAGTCCCCACCTTCTCATGTATGGCATGGACCCAGTTTGGCATATTCTGAATCCAAATCCCAAGGAGACTCAAGTATACTAATGCAGTTATTTCTCTAGCTCCAACTCAGATAGCTTTTACAAGAACCAGTGACTTTWAAAAATTTGTTTTATTCTTTATGGGGTATGTTTACTTCCTCTTTTTCTTTTTTTTATTTACACTCTGTTACCTTTTGCAGTCGTAAGGTGCTTTTCTTAGAACCCAGAAAACTCCTAAAAATACTCAGCACTTATAGTAACTATCCTAGGTAGATTCAAAAAGCATTTTTTTCCTCCCTTAATTTAGCCAGTTGTGCTTGTGCCTGACTCTTCACCTGGATTCATATTTAACTCAAAAATATTTACGGATGTAAAAAAACATCCTCAATGGACAAAAATCAGGTGGTTTTGCCTGACCACTCTTCTGTTATAGCAGCTTTTTTATCTTTATCCATGTTAGCTTTACAGCTCTGGGACCTGGCACTACAGAGGGGTGGAACAGAACTGTGAATCTCAGCCATATCTGCCAGAGTTGTCTCCATGCTGTTCTCCATGATATGAACATAATCCACTGTAGAACATCTGCAGAGCATGAAGTGGGCCTGTATGTGTGTAAGAATACATGAATAAAGACACACATATCCACACATCAYCTATCATCAGAGTCAGAGAAACAAGTCACCAGCTTTTTGCCTCTGTGATCCAGGTCCCTCATTTTGGGCAGCTGCTTGTCTGCCACAGGTTGTCCAGTAAATGCCAAACACCTTTCAGCCTTTTCTGCTGTACCTCACTACAGAACATCCTCTAGTAAAGGAAACCACAGCTGACATTTCGATAAACACTCTCAGAAACTATTTTTTCCACAAACCAGTATTTGAGAAAGGTATAATTTGTGACTGCTGGGTTCTGTACTCTTATTTGCTGCTCCAGCACAGCATGGTGCATACTCTGCTGGGCTCTCTTTGGGACARAGTGAGCAAACTGACCAAGCTGGTCACAATGCTCTCCTGGAATTAGAAGTRCTCATTCTTTCTACATGCTTTGAAGCTCTTTTCTTACGGAATTGAATTACAGTCTGCAAGAAAGCTCAAGAGTCTCATATAATTATCAAATATAAACTCAGACTTCTGGCTCTGGGAGATCCATCTTATTTGGGAATAAAACTCAAATACATAGATTATCTAGTTAATCATATCCTAACATCTTCTAGAGCTTCACTGAATCTCTTGTTATTATTGAAAAAGTACAATCACCCATTAGCAATGAGTATGCTACTGACAACACATTTAGTTTTCTAAAATGAAAACTATCTTTAGTTAACTTACAATCACATTTTTCCAAACATGCTTTTTCCTTGTGAAAATCTACTWATATGCCTTAGGAAAAGACAGGAGAGAACAGCTGCACAATCACTAAGATTTCAAGAGGAGGAAAGATCACTCTGCAAGCCTTTTTTTGTTTAGTAAATTTTATCATTATCAACAATAAATTTGCTTCTAAGTGCCATATTTTCAACCATGCAATGTGACTATCCAAGCAATGCTATTCATATTTGGTTGTGTTTTCTGGCAAAAAATCATGAAAGGAAAAAAAAAAAGGGCTTCATGTGGGGGAGAGATTCATGATAATCAAGGAACCTGGTGTGTGGGTGCCACATAGCATCRATACAACGTCAAGTCTGTTCCCAGTGAGATTACTCTGGCAGGAGAATGCTTATTAACACCAGCAAGGGCAACACAATCCAAGTTAGAGATCAAGAAAARCACTAAAACTCTACTGTTGTGCAACAAGGAGCAAGAGCAATGAAGGTTGAGCTTGAAAGCACATCACTTTTCTGAAACACTTGAAAAGGCCGTCAGCCATCCAGARAAAATTGCTTTTCAGAAATACTTAGTAGGCTACTCCAGTGTTTCATTAAGTAACACCTTAATTGCTGCTTTTCCAGGTCCATAGGAAAGTCAGATTTTAAAGATGGAATTYTATTAAACAGCCAATCCCCAACCTAAAGCAATCCAGGCTGTGCCAGCAGCAGGAGGGGCAATATGAGGAAGGATCTACCAGCTCTTTGCCATGCTGACCTCAGGAGGCCCACGCCAGAGAGCTCCTCCAGCTTAAAGGCCTGGTATTGTCTGTTTGATAYATTTCCTGCAATGCTATCATGTGTCCCACACATGCTCCTGTTGTTTCAAAAGCTCTCCACTCAATCATCATCCAAACCTCCTGGCCAATGGCAAGGCTTTTTCCATAGAATATTTTACAGCAAGTCCAGCACAGGTTTATCAGGTCTGCCTCTCTCATTTGGCTTGCCAGTCGTAAACTGTCACTGTGAGCACAATTTCACAAAACAAAATTTAAACTAAATACCTAAGAAATAAAAAGTTTAATTTGAATAGCAAAACATAACTTATGGAATCTTGTTTGCTGTTTAATAATTTCAAAAGACCCCCAAAACTGTTGCTCACACAGCTCCATTCCCAGTCTTCTTTCCCCTCCTCTCATTCCCCTTTGTCCTCCTTGCACGTGCTCTTGGTTCAAAGGGACCAAGAGCAAACAAATGGAGCTCTGGCTGYTCCTAAGGAAGAGCCAACTGAGTGCTGCCAAAGGTCTCCTATTTGTGCTGAAAAAGGACCCAAATTCCACTGAGAAGACAGCACCAACAATGTTCAACAGTGTCCCTAAAACCCAGCTTTGTGTTGTTTTGCTTAGTTTCCTCAGACATAGCCAAACCCATTCTCTTTCCAAGCTGCATCAGAAGTGCTACCAGCAGTTTGAGGGAGGTGATTCCTCCCCTCTGCCCAGCACTGGCGAGACATCTCTCACCATTCCCCAGGTCACTGTGTCCAGTGCTGGGTTCCCTACACCAGACAGACACAAGTCCAGCAAAGGGCCACAAATGTGATGAGCACTGGTCATACAAAGGAAGTCTGAGAGGGCTGGGGCTGTTCAGCCTGTAGGAGAGAAGGCTCAGGAGGTCTTACCAGTGTGGGTCTAAATAYGTGAGGGGAACAATGACAGCAGAGGCAACCTCCTCGCAGAGGTGCCCAGTGAGACAAGAGGCAATGGGCACAAATTCAAATTCAGGAAATTGTGCCTTGATGTAAGAGAGCATTTCTTTACTGAGCAGGTGATCCAACACTGAAACAGGGTACTCAGAAGGGTTCTGGAGTCTCCATCCTTGAAGRTCTTTAAAACCCAACACAACTCTGAGCAATCATCTATAGCTGACTATGCTTGAGCAGGAACTTGGACTTTAGCATCTTGGCAAGTCCCCTTAATCTTGGTGATTCTGCCATTCTGTGAAACACAGGGAAATGTGTTTCACACATAAACGGGGCAGTCCCACTATCTTTTTTTGATATCCACAGTAGCTGCCTAATTTCACTAAATTCCCACATGGGTAGCTGGGAGAAAAAGTGCTCCTCCAAGGCAACCTTTGGAGAAGAGGTATTGGTGACCCAAGCCATTTCCATCCCCTCAGATTCCAGGAGTGCAGAAAGATTCACTTCATAACCTTGGGCACAAGCACCAAAGTGATTTAGGCTACACCAACTTATTCCCATGTATTCTGGCTGCTTTAACACCGACCCATATTCCCATGCTCACTTTCCCAGTAATTCTGCAGGAGCTGAGGTAGCTGTTAGTCAACCAATACCTCTGCAGCCTTATGAGGTCTGTGCATTAAATGAATTCCCTTGTATGGTKCATGTTTTTCTTGCTCTTCTCTGGCTTTGGGAAGTGGGAATGAGTCGTGTGGACTATGCCAGAAGCAAATGACAACACTCACTTTGCCAGCTCAGCTGTGCTGGCAGGCACTCATTAGGCTGGAAGGAAAACTGTGGTTCATCCCCACCCCTCTGCCCACTCCCAGCCCACAAGCTCCCACAGGAACGTGCTGACTCCTGGGGACAACATGTGAAATCCAGGCACTGAGCAAGCAGGAGTGGTGGGCGTCTTTGCAGTCTSTGACACAATGCACATCTATAAACGGCACATCAGTGCACAGACTCCAACATACACATGTATATGGGGTAACAAAACCCCAGACAATTAATGCTGGGGAAAGCAGAGACCCATGTCTACAATTTACAATAGCACAATAGTTTTCACGTGATTTTTAAGCAGRTTGTTTATCAAATTTCCAGCCTTGTGCTGACAACTATGACTCCAACAACTCCCAGCATTGTTCCTTTCTCTTCAGGCTGTGTCAGATACTGCCTTTTCTCTACTAATGCCAGCATGAAGGATTGATAGAAAGGCTACCAAGCCACACAGATGCCTCACTTTCAATACCTTTATTATTTCACAGAAGAAGAAATCTGGAGCCAAAGTCTGTCTTTCATGCGCAAAACAAACAACAGCCTCATACCCAAAGCCATGGAAATAAGTATCCAAGGAACTATATGTTTGGAAAATAAGAGGAATTTTTGGAGAGAGACTCTTTACTAGGGGCTGTAATGACATGACAAAGGACATTAGTTTTCAGCTGAAAGAAAGTAGATTTACTCTGGATACAAGAAGACATATTTTACAGTAAGGTWGTTGAAGCACTGGAACAGGTTGTTCAGAGAAGTTGTGGATGTCCCATCCCTGAAAGTGYTCAAAGCCAGGTTAGATGGGGCTATAGGCAACCTGTTCTAGGGAAGGTTCCTTGCCCACGGCAGGGGAGCTGGAACTAGATGATCTTTAAGTTCCMTTCCATCCCAAATTGTTATACAGTTATWTYTTTCCTAAGAAATYAGCRAAGCAGCTCTTCACATCAGCTGTTAACACAATTTCTAAGTCAGCTTGCATGTAACAGGGATGATGCTGAGCCCTGTCTTATACTTTGTACAGAACCACCCAGGAAAGCCCTTTTTTTCTCCCAATACATGCAAAAGATGAAGGTATGTTAGAGGAGCTTCTGGCACTGTGGCATGATACCAGCTCTTAAGATTCTGACACAATGTTAAGTCCTACACTATGATTAACCTTCCGAAAAACGGGTCAGTCAGATTAGAGGGACTTTCTCCCTTCACTGTCTCCCCTGTAAGCCAATCCTCTTCAGTGGCCTTTACTTCATGATCTCATGGCATCTGCAGATCTCCAGACTCCCACAGGAGAAGAATTGTCTCACTCAGCTCAGTTCCCAAAGAACTTCTCCTTTCTCAGAACCCCTGGATCCAAATCCAGAGCAGCTCCACACCTGCACTTTGCCCACAAGAAAGAAGGGCTGCAACAACCTGTAGGAGTRGAAGATGAAAGCAATCCACCTCCAGGTGTTTGCTGACAGGACAGCAAAGGCAGGCAAGGAGCAGCATGCCAGACACTGGCAGAGGTACCAGGGCAGAAGGTTCCCAAAACAGTGACAGCCAAACGGGGCTGGGCAATGCCAAGCACAGTGGCCCTGCGCCAGCTGACCCTGCTAGGTGGGGCTGAGCACCACACAGCCTTCAGAGATCCCTGCCAACCTCCACAGTTCTAAGACTCAAGAACTGCAGACATCTTTTCAGTAGTTAATGTGGGAGAAATCTGATTATCAGGTGTAGGTAGATTTATACACTTCCATATTGTTATATTGCCCATAGTGACCTCAGGACCATGTTKTTCCCTTTACAGAAACAAAACTGACCCTGAACAGCTTCCTCCTTCATACAAAATTTAGGGSTTTATTTTAACCTGCCATGACCAAAAAATAAGAATTAACATGTATGTGTGTATGAGGAATAACTTCTTTATTGTGCAGGTGACCAAGCACTGGAACAGATTGCCTGGAGGCTGTGGAGTCTCCCTCATTGGAGATATTCAAGAACCATCTGGACACAATCCTGTGCCCTGTGCTCTGGGATGACTGTGCCTGAGCAGGACCAGATGACCCACTGCAGTCCCTTCCAACCTGACCCATTCTGTGTTTGTGTAACACCATACTGAAACTGGAAGCAGTCATGATTTACTSCTGATAAGATAAACCTCAAACTATGGATGAAAAAATAGGCTAGGTTCTGATTTATGTGGCACTACAGCARAAACTGGAATAAATCCAGTGATTTCAGATTACTTTACTGGCTTTACCAAATATCAGATTCAGGCCTGTAATCTCTCTCTGTAAAACAAATGGGGTAAAATASAGAGTAATGGCATTAAGGAATGCAATTATCCAACCAAATTCAATAATATATGCAGGAAAGAGCTTTAAGCAAAAGAAGAGAGATATATTTTTAAATTTTACTTGAAATGAGATGGATATTCAATTAGATTCAAGCAATAAAAACCTGTACAGGGRGATGCTCTAACATAACAATGACTGATTTGTAGGGTTTTTCTTTCTAGGTGACTAGAAAGCAAGCATTGAACTTACTTCATTAGAAGTATGTATTTGTTTTCTGTTAATTCTGGGAAAAAAGTAAAAGGGTGTTCTCTACATTATCAACATGAAAATCAAGGGCAATTCCAGACCCACAAGCAGCTCCTCTGTGGATGCAGCCCTGTGAGTCACAGCAAGGCTCTATTCAAAGCCCAGTGCTGAAGTCAGCAGCTTGGGTAGAAACAAACCTGCAGACACATGGTCTGAACGACATGGCAGGATCTCATTTCTGCCCCCTTTTCTCATTTGGCTTAGGAAATTGCTTACAAAAAGCCATAGCTGGCTTTCCTCCTTTACAAGTGGACATAGATGACAGGACAAAGTGTAACTTACTTGAGTTGTTCAACGAGACACATGTGCTCAGAAGAGTTTCCAGGCTCTACCACTTMGTTTCAGACTTGGAAAAACAGGGGCAAAATCCTTCTTTTCCTTGTTCTTTCTCTCAGGCTCTTTTAGACCACATGGAGGAGTGCCCACATTTCTGGAGAAAGCTTAGGCTCTGAATGCCCAGTAGTCTTTAACAAAATCTTTGCTTCCCACTTACCTCCATTACTTGACTTGGATACATCATAGCTCAAACTTGTTTGCGATTTATTTTCTTTCAAGTCCACTTCTTTTCCAATAATTCAATAAAATTTATATGTTCTACAGAATTTAGTGATTAATTTCTGATGAGAACAATCAGCTTGTTAGTGCTGAGTGCCAGACACTTACGTGAGTAAATCTGTTGCCATAGTTTCATTTTGCATCATAGTTTCATACTGGTCCAGTGTCTATAGACAGTGGTGATCAGTAAGTAACAAGGAGGTGTGATTTGAGGAGGAAGACTGATTTTTCAGCAATAGAATGAGTATTTTTTTTCACTGGACTGTTGTCCAGTAAATTTTGTCCTTGTAAATAATAATCTTAAAGAAGGTTTAATCTTACAGAMGGTTTACCTTGCTGTAATAATTCATATGATGAACACCATTCAATCACCGAATCATCCATAATGCTCCAACATTAGAGCCTTAATTGCTGGGACAGACTTGTTTTGTACCYTATATGAAATGTAAGAGTTTTTGATTGGTTTCTAAGGTTTTATCCTAGAACATAGTTTCCAGTAGGCTTTCCCTCATGAGATGAGATATCTGGAACCTCCTGGATATTATTGCTTGAAAGTGGCCACTGGAGTGAATTACACAGCAGCATTACACAAAGGTCACTTCCTGAGCCTTGCATGTCAAGAGTGGCAATTTTAGATMTGTCAGTACTGAATATCCAATATTCAGTACTGCACCTTTTCTGGGATAATTGCTGTAAACATCTCTTTTTTGGGGGAAGATTGACAGGGCATGCCTGAACATTGTAGCTTCCCCTGAGTATGTTCCAGTGTTCTGGAACCAGTCTACATTTGTGTAGACTTAAACAACTTTTTAGTTTTGTTATGCCAAACTGTATCAACATTTCCTCTACATGAGATACAGATTTTTTTGTCAATTAGTAGAGACTAGTGTCAATTCTAGCAACAATTAAAATGCTGCTTTTCTTTGAGATAAAGATTATTGAAGGTTCACCCTTGGGGATCATGTTTTTCAGACTTTAGCCACTGCCTTGATATAATTTACATATATGCACAATTTTTTTTTTTTMGTTTTCATTTGTTTGTAAATAAATACTCATTTATTCTGTAATAATGCTATAAAAAAAGTAATAYAATGTTATAAAAAAGTAACATGTGCTTTCTCTCCACTGAAATTACAGGATGTAGTGATATTTCAAACTAACAATAAAACAGCTTGTTTTATTGTTAGTTTGAAATATCATTTTACTCATCTGTTTGGTATGTGCAAAGCCAAATTCCCTAAGCTGATATGCTTATCAAGAAGTACTTTTACTGTTCACCTTCCACCCTCATTTTAATTTGAGTTTGAATACATCAGCTGTCTTTTCAGGACTGCACCTCTGACTCATAAGTCATTGTCTTTACTTAATAGTACACACTTCAGTCTTCACTTATATCCATATCCCTCGTCACAACTCTTAAACAATAACTGCCCTGCCTTCTGTAAAGATGGATTAATCAAATCTTTGCTGTTAAAAAGTCAGTTGTCTTTGGTCCCTCTGCAGTCAATGGAGAGGGCCAGAAATTTGCATGATTCACCCCGTGCAGAGAAACGTCTGAGAGAGGCAGGATGAATATATGCATGTGTATTTTAAGATGGAATGAATCAGCAAGTGTCTCTTTCTTTCTGCCACTTGTAGAGGCAGCCCTGTAAAACTTCTTGGACCTGAAAGTGGATTTCTAAATGCTTGAAGTGACGCAAGAAAAATCCCACCTTGCTCATTGACAGTGGATAACCTGATGCTGTTCCTGATCTCACTAGGAAAAACATACATTTGCCAAAGTCAGTTGTTATTCCTATGCATCACAACACTTATTCAGGTGTGATGAATGTCATTACAAGTGCAACATGCTGCTCTACCAAATACAGCCCTTCCCACAATGCTATTTACTTCCATCATAGCAGTGGTAAAACTCTCTYCTGCTCTTTTCCAGGCCCCCACAAACCAAAATAGTTTTAAAYAGCTGAACTGCAGAGATCAAATTGTTCAAGATTGTTTCATTATGCCCYTGTCATTTCCTGCTTTTTCCTCAATATAGTTCTTAACCAAGTAAAGTCCTRGCCTCTAAGAAAAATCTTTTTTATTATTATTAAATACAATATTCTTTTGCAAACAAACTTCATTCTGACCATCTAAATGCTATAATAATTTCTCCAACTCATCTCTAATATTCACCTCCCTCTTTACCCAACGGAGTCCCTTTAGCAGCTATGTCCAGTGGTGCAAGGCCCCATTTCTCTGCTCTGKATTCTCAGGGAGAAGCAGGTATGGTGAGCACTGTGTGGCCCTCCTCCAGTCTGCTGAGAATAACAGCAGCCAAGATCAGTGCTCAGACTGGTTTCTCTCTGTTCCCAACTCACACAGCAGTGAGAGGGTCTCTTTTTCATCTAGTTCATGCTCCTGTGTCCTGCSATGACAACTGTGGCTCACAAAGGATGGAGTAAAACTCTGAGCAGTGCTATCAGCACATGGTCTATAAATAGTGTTGTGATAACTGAAATAAATATAAGGTAACACATACAGACACACTTCAAACCTTTGTTTCTATTCCATTTCTGCATGAAAAGGAGCACCCCAGCCCCTGGTGTTAGCTGGCTTTCACACACCCATGACTGCTGTGCACGAGCTGCTTTTGGCCTATGGGCTAAACGCTAAATTTCTAAAAACCACATGGCTGTATTACGGCCAATGTTAACAAGAGTGGTTAGCAGGAAAGCAGATTACAGCTTTTTATTTACTAAAAACCTTTCAAAGTCAAAATAAAGTGTTTGTATCATTGTGGCTACTGATCCACTGGCGCAACGCTTGCCCCAAATTCATTATAAATGAATTGTCAGAACTATCCCTTGTGACTGCTTCAGATGGAGCCTGATTAAATGCAGAGGAAATATAYTACTGAGAAGATGAATCATAATTCTGCAGAATGAAATCAATGGCTTTACACCTTTGAGTTGGACACTGAGGGTTGATCAAAAATTACTCATACAAACAAGTGAACAGATGAATCACGTACACAGCTTGGACAGGAAAAAGGTACCTAAAATTCAATCAGAAGTAGCCTTGACTGTGACAGAAAGCCAGAAGAAAACCTGAAAATGCTTTCCCTTCATTTGAAGGTAGAACCTTCAAATGAAAATTCTTTCTTTGCACTACTATGAAATGCAAGTTTTTTCATCACGTTTGATATTGTGGTTTGGAATAAATGTAAAAATTTTACTTAGAGTGCTTGGATGGCTCATTTGAAATAACATTTTAAATCCTTCAATCTAGCTCTAAGCTGGCAGGTTGGTAACAAGGATGAGAAGCTAACAAGTACCCACTACTATGACTTAAGGCACTCCAGTCAGCTCAGCTGTGCTGAGACACAGGGTGTCCCATATGGATTTCTCAAACACCTTAGGTCCTTTCAGGTGGCACCAGACACCTTCTCTTAAGCAGATGGACCAGCCAAATGAGATCTTGCCCTCCAGACTTAGACAGCTAACTCAAAATCATAGTATCTTTWGCTTGGAAAAAACATCTAAGAYCAATTCCAAGTGTTACCCCAGCACCACTGTGTTCACCACTAAAYCATATCCCCARGTGGCACATCCATGTGCCTTAGAACACTTACAGGAATGGTGAYATCACTACTTCCCTGGGCAGCCTATTCCAATGTCTGACCACCTTTTGAGTGAAGAAATTTTTCTAAACTTCTCCTAATACAAGTTGAGGCCATTTCCTCTCACCTCACAAGGTCACTTGTTACCTGAGCAAAGAGACTGACCCCCACCACCAACTTGAACCTAACAGTTAAAAGCTGCAGTGCCCTGTTTCTGCAGCAGCAAAAAGTTATTGCAGAGAAACCTTGCTCACTGAAATTGATTMATCAAGCTTATATCTAAAGCTGTATCTCTGGAGTCTATGAAAAATGCTTGCCTTCCCTTAATCCTCACTGATGCTATGCAGGCAGCATCTGAAAGCTGGGAGGGAAATAAGGTGTTTCTGATGCTGCTTGACACACTGATGCTGCTGTGCAATGCTGTGTTAGACATCAAGCTGTGAGYCTCCCTGGCCACTCCAGCAAGCACACACCCAACCAGGGCATGTGCAGCCTGCTGCTGTGTCAGCAGTGCCGAAAGCAGAGCTGCCAGCTCACCTGCTCTTTGTGTCTGTGCACAGATCCAACCACAGAACCACGGAATTGTTCAGGTTGGAAAAGATCTTTAGGAACATCGAGTCCAACCATTAACCCAGCACTACCAAGTGCCTTCTGCTATTTCATAGAATAATGCACAAGAGGTCCAAACCACAGTTGATCTCATTTTTCAACCTTGAATACTATCCTTAATGGATATTGGAGCAAAATGGTCAAAGCTGGGAATGTGCGAAACTGAACTGGATCCACCAGGACTGAATTTAGAAGGATTCACTGACAACTGTGCTTCCTCCTCTAGGAGATTCCCTTTCCAGAGCTGCCGATCCAATTCCTGTCACAAAGCACAAAACTGATTCAAATTTTAATATGGCTTTAATGCAGACTGAGAACTTGAGTTCTTTAGTGCAGACTGACTCTATTACATTGGCAAGCCCAGCATCAAAAAGCAATAATGCATATAACTATTACCTAGTGTTTCCTCATTAATTAACACATCTTAGTAACACTTTGAAATCACTCATAGATAAGACAGATGAGCCTCACAAACCCTTCTTCCTTGAAAAATGTAATTATTTTCACAGATGACAGAGCTACTAGCAAGGTTATATACTGAGAGGAAAAAAGAATGCATTCCGACATTAATATTGATAGAAACTGCAAAATGAGCAAAAAGGACAAAGCAAAAGGAATGCTGGCTGTCTCAGAGGAGACTCTGTGTCCCCAGTACAGGAACCTCATTATTATTTCATGACCTTAATGGCAAGCCCCTGAGCCTTGTGTATGTCCTTCCTAACTAAAGAGTAATTACAAATACCAGTATACCTCAGTYATGAAGCACTTGAAAACTGTTAGCTATTTTTTCTAGTTTTGACTTCATTTATACCGTACAATAGTTCTGTGAGACAGCATGGTAAAACATACAACATTCCATGGGTCCCAAATATGAATGACWGCATATTGTCTTTCTGTTAAAAGATGCCAGAGGGAGACAGGGACRGAGAGAGAGAAAGCCTCTCATGCTGAAGGACAGCACAATTTCATCATTTCATACATTGGAAGTAATTGGAACAATTCCTTCCAACTGTTTTTCAACGAGAGCTCTACTGGAATAAATTTTTATAAAAACTGGCTACTGTCGCTGTGCTAATAAAACTGATAAATTGCCCAGCTGAATCCATGTGTGTGCAAAAACGCCTYTTTTTTGGTGAAAATAATAAAAGGTAAACAAAAAGAAAAAACAGAGCTACAGTCTAAATTCCAGTAGCATTTACCATGGCCAAGAATTATAAATCTGTACTGAAGAAAGAGAAGAAGACAGAAGAAACCAACACAACACACCACACATTTGTAGTACCACATCATCCATCTTCATCCAATTTCGGTGCCTCATCCTGCAAAGAACAACAAGTTTGTTGTGTTTTGGGCTTTTTTAGTTCAAAGAGATGCCTACTTTTCAGATCACTTTCTAAAATACTTGTTTTTCTAGGACACAGAGTTCAGGAGTTATATTTTTGGTGGTGACATAAAAAGGTAAGCAACATTTYTGATTTGGGTGTATCAGTGCATGCAGAACTCCTTCAGCAAAGTGCATGGAAAGCTGCTACAAAGGAAGAGCTCTGGGACAGGACACAGAAATACATCCAGCAAAACAGAAAAAAAGCAATGGTGAGGCAGATGAAAATATGGAGGAAAACAAATGAAAGCTATATAAACACTTAAATTATTATGAAATTCACAAAAACTATTCTCTTGATTCCTTCAGTTTAGCAACCACCAGGATAAAGCAATTGATGGAGGTTGCTAAGCACAGACAAGCTGACTCAGAAATCTTTCCAAAGGTCTCAAAATTGCAAATCTAAAATATCAGCCTACAGTTCCATTAAATTTTCTAGGAAAATATAATTTTGTTCTGATTCACTGTTCACGTTTGGTAGATAAGGACACACCAAGATAAGTATTTTAGAAATACAAGAAAAAGACATTATTGTAGGCTATGGATCCTGGAAAGCATGACATATAACTCTAATTCTTAAGGGGCAGGATGTTTTTTCATAACTCAGGGCTGTCTCTTGCTGCATTGTCCATGGGAATAGCTGAGGTCTGTGGAACCAAACTACAAAGGTGCTGGATAAAAAATAAAAAAGTCACCATAAAAAGACATTTTCATTTTCTATCAGAGCTGGATTTGCAGAGACAACCTCGAAGCTTCTGCCAAAGCTGATCAAGGAGGATCTCTCCAAACTGAGGCGGAATTGTTGGAGGTAACAGGCAAGGACAAAGAGCCTGGACAGCCTTCACATGGCTGTGCCTTTTTCAGCAACTGCTACTCCCAGGTGACAGGAGACAGCAGTGGGTGAAATATTTTTGTTCCCAACCATGATACTAAGCAGGAACTGCACTGGCAGCTACCCTGGACTATTTAAGTCTGTAGAATCTGGAAAGCTAGAAATATCTAACACTGCCTTCCTTGGCATTACCTCATTATTACTTCACTCATCACTAGAGAATGTGGAGGCAAAAGGTTTAATATAAAAAATGGTTGTTGCTCTCKCTAATGATTCCAGAGACTGGGAATGATATAATCTCTTTGGGGATGATATAATATMTTTCAGATTTATTATACTTCTCCTATAAAGCACACAAATTAAACTGATTGTAAGAAAGAACAAAAATATMTTGAATGAAAAATAGGAAAAAACCCTTTCTTTATAATCAAACACCCTCTTTGCCACTGAATTGCACCYACAGCTTTTTTAATTGCAAAAGTGCCCCACATCTTTAGTATAGGAAAATAACATCTATGGTGGGATTTAAATCAGSTTGCTTTAATGCTCTCAAATTGTGGTGTCTGTGCTAAGCTAGTAATTTAGACCAACAGAGACACACTCATCTCCAGGTAGAGACTCAGCAAGCTGATCTAAGACACTTCTCCTAGGATGGGATGAGTCATGCTTTGGAGGTGCTGTCCTCTCTCCATTGATTCTCCAGACTATCATGTCTAATAATCACTGATTAAATTACCTTTCCTGAATTTGTCTGATCCCTTTTTGGCCACATTTATATCTTGGTCTCCACAACATCCTGTGGAAATCAGTTTTGTAATTTAATTAGGCGTTATACAATAATTTCATTGGTGACCCTCTTTCTGGCACTGTGAGGAAGAGTGACTATTTCTTATTCACCTGCTCCTCAGACACGAAATAGCCAGACTCTGTCCAGCCTGTGTGCCACATTTCTAAACCATTTTACTCCCTTTTTTTTTTTGCTTTTTACAGTTTTACTAATTCTTTATCATACAAGTGACTATAATTACAGATTGAATRCTCCACTTTTATAAAACAGAATACATTTTTACTGTCATAGTAGTTCCTAGATATTTTAGCTGCTATTTGATATGAATTGGTAATTTCAGAGATCTGTCCTCATTGATTTCCATTTCCTCTCCCAATTTCTACTTGTTATAGTCATCAATGCATTTTGTCMCACAGGCATTACCTTCCTCTTATTACCAATAAATCCACCTGACATTTTATATTCCYGATATTCAGTATTTTATAACCATGCTGCAGCAATTTATAGTCAGATTTAAATCCAATTTTTATGAGTAATCTCAAATCATACACAAACCTTCTCACTTCACTAGTCAATTCCACATGTCATTTATGAATACTTTTGTTTTTTTCTCCCATTATGCATAAATTGCAAAAACGTGTGATAACAATTTTTATGTCTGCCACCTTTTACCATATCATGGGTATGTAAGTCCTACAAATAACTTTGAAAATTTAAAACTAGACAGAAAATGCCTTAAACATATTGTTATCACTAAAGGCTAAAAACTTGATAAAATATTTCATAGAGTCCTGTATTTTAGCAACCTAGGAAGGASTRTTGTGATCATTTAAGGCAGAAAAAATATGTTTTCACAACCAAATTCCTGGTTCATCTCCAGTATTTTTCATTGAACAGGAATACAATTTTTGGATAGGCACCTGGTCTTGATTCAGTTTGAAAGCAGCAGATGATCTACCAGGTCTGCAGCTGGATCAGGCCCTGCTTACATTAAATGCTGTGCTGGTAGAGCTGTTAATTCTCTTTGGTGTGACAAAACAGGAGAAAAGATAAAATAAATTAAGGCTGCAGTTTAGAAATAAGATCAACAGTGGAATAAAATATAACAAAAAAATCCCCAAGTCCCCAGAATCGAGCATCACAAAAACTATTGTGGCACTTACCAGGAGTTTGGAACACCTACTAAATCAAATCAGAGGACRTAATGTAAGAAAAGTTCCCTGCCAGAAGGCAGAACTGTTTGAGCTGGTTATACTTGTACCAAGGTTTGGGGTTTTGTCCTTTTTTTTCTTTTTCATTTTAAAATTTTTTTTCCTGAACTACTCCAAAAAGATTCAGTGTAAAAAGTACCTGATGCAGAATGACCTCTGGAAGCCAACAAGGCTCCAAATGATGGCCTTCTGGAAGTGATAATTTTTGATCTCCAAAACAAAAGGAAGTACAGAACAAACAGTATTCAGGAAACCTGATTTTTCATGGTGAAAAACAATCCCTTCATCTTTCCTGATCAGAGTAGCCCTGTTACTATGACCAAGCAAGAAAGGAGGGGAGCAAGTGTATGTCAAGAAATAGATTAAAGAAAAGGGATCAAAAATCTCTTTTCTTGTTTATAAAAATCTGTGTTATTATTTTTTTGTGGGAAATGTGCATGTCTTGGAAAGGCAAAATGAAGATTTCAAGGCAAGTGACATATGGCCAGCTTTACAAAAACATGTAAGAGCATTTATGGGTGTGGGCTACTGGCTAATGTAGATACTGTTGCCTAATTGCACTGGTTCATTTCCATTCAAGTAAATCAAGGTGATGTTCAGTATCAAGCGTCCCTCCAGCAGCTTGAGTGCTCTTCAGAAATCTCACCAGGTACCTAAATAGCTATGCAAATCTCAAGTATTTAGTTGCTGCATTCCCTGCTCGAAGTGCAACTTCAACTCTGTCACCTTTACTTTCTAAGAATACAACAGCAGCATACAAAGCAGGCCAGACACYGAGTTTCATAAGGCTGTGAATCCACGCCTTGTCTCACGTGGTGCCGCTTCTTAACATCCTGAAGGTCCCAGTTTTTCACACAGTGCCACTGCAAACCTGTGAAAATTCAGGTTGGCATTTGATTCTACATGAAAATAGCCAGGCCTGTGAATAATCCTGTATTGTATCAGTGTTAGTCCTGGGTAGCTGTGAGTGCACATTACCAGAGTGTGGTGCAGCACGTGCCTGAGCAGCCTGGTGAGAGGACAGGCTGTAAGTGCTGCTGAGAAACAACACCATGTACAGAGATGCACACAATTAATATAGGCTAAGCTGGTTTTATTATGCAGATATGCTCAGCATTCAGAATGCCTGCACAGCATTGCCGTGGCTCTGCTGTGAGACAGACATTTAGGTAACAGCAAATCGATTGTAAATCTCAGGCCCATCTTGCTCCTCTCCTTCTTCCTTGTCCAATCTTTACCCTGTACTTTTGGCTCCTTAGCTTGCCAAGCCAGTCCCACTAAATCTGTACCAGCTCATCCTGACTCTCTCTCCCACTCTCCTTCCCCTCCTTCTTTCCTATCTGCTTCTTACTCCCTACCCAATGCCAATTCTCATCAACCCTGCTGTTTTGTCTGTAATTTGGCTTTTCCTTCTCTGACTTTTCATCGGCAACAGTAATGAGAGCAGTGATGTTCATAGCRTGCAAGATGGATGCACAAGGGAAAAAAACAGGTACGCTTGTTTAAGCTACAGTGGAATTCATCTGGGCAACATCTYGTTGACATTTAAGCAGTCTTGGCATCTTCAGGCACAAAGATAACACAACCACTCCCAAGGAGCAGAGAGGGATGCATGCCCAGGCTGCCAGCAGGGCTGTCAGCATCACTCAGAGAGGCAGAGGCTGGATGGGAGGCAYGGCAGCAGGATGCAGCATGTTTAAATGATGCTGAAAACTCTGTATTGGAGAGCTTTTTATGTTAAAATGTAGACTGTAAAGCTAAGGGATTCATGTTGTAAAGCCTAAGAAACCCAAGACAGCAATGAAAGAACGCCATGGTTTACAGGTGGGGGGGTGCAGATGCAGGGGGGAGAATAAGACTGATACAAATGTTTCCTCACACCTGGGCAAACGATCTCCAACCACCCCAAAGCACCACAGACTGGCCAGAGCAGAAAATACTGAAGAGAGCTGAGGTTTCTCRGTAAAGGCTTAAACTGGTTTTGTTTGTTTTTTCCAGAACAAATGCAGAAATGAACCTGACTGCTGCTSTGTCCCTGATCAAAGGATATAATGAAAATGGAAAAGGCAATGAATGTGGCCAGAAATGTCATGTCACTAGCATTTGCCCTTTTTCTTTTAAAACCTAACTATACTTCTCAAAAAACAACAAAAAAAAAAAAAACCCAAAAAAAACCCAAAAAAAACTTTTCAGAAAGTTGTATCTAGGAAAAACCTCTTTTAGGGTTCAGAGGACATTCAATTTACTCCTCTGTTCTCCTTGCCATATAGGTCTGTTTAAAAAAAAAACAAAAAACAGGGAAAAAATGTTAGATCTGACATGCATGGGAAAGCCCTGAGGAGCTACAATCCCCACAATATCCAGACAATTACCATATTGAAGTTTCTATCAATGTAGTGCCTGCCTCCAAATAAAGCCAGTTGACAGTTGGCTTACTCTTCACTAATGTCATGCTCCCACCCTATTTCACTAGCTGTGCTCCAAACTTTCTTAGAAACACTTTTTTCTCTTAACTTGAAGAGTCACATTGATTTATTACTCCAAGAAGCTGGCCAGAATCCAGAAAACTATCCAACAGCCAGCCTTTAGCTCAATCTGTTCCATCATGAAAATGAATTRGTGTTTTTAAAATATTATTAATGGTTACAGTCAATAACAAAAATGCCACAATTTTWAAAAGTTTCATATGACCAGGAACAGAAAACTGAGCAACTGTACTATTAATGACAAACCATTTGAAATTACTGCAAAGAAAAACAAGAGAAGACTCTTCTCCTCTAACACAGCATCCATGAATCACACACAGAATATTAACAGGGAAGTTATTATAGTCAGTAGCAGGGAACTTGATTAATCCAGGTTATTTCTACCTGGGTGGTAGCCATYAGAAGCTGGATATCTAATCTAAACTAGTCATCAAGGCTCCAGTGTGCAATGGAGAGAAACAGGCACCCAATTCAGCAAGAAGCAATTCCTTCCATGCTAAAAGTATATATAAAAGGTGACAGGGATTAACTGCTGTCTGGAAAAGGCTACTCTTGTTTGACTAACAGAGTCTACACAATTAGTTTAGACTAAACATTTAACTCTTGGACAGCTAGAAAGGCATGAAAAAATATTCAACCCCCAGAGCTCAGGCTGAGATGACTCTCCCAGTTTGGGGACAACTGCAGAGCTTTCAGTCAAACTGAGCTTGACCCTTGTGACCCAAACCTCAGCACKGCCTGGCTGGTGAAGCCCAGTGAAGGCAGCGGATCTTTGCTGAACTTGTGGGACAAAATACCAGCTCAATGCTCACCAGTCCCTGCACAGACTCTTCCCAAGAAACGTTCTGCCAATACAACCAGTTACCAACCAGCTTCAAACAGCAGATTTACTAAAAAAAAAAAAAATCACACAGATTCATGTTCTCCGATTTCTCTGAACCACATCATAAATTCAATCAGATAGTAAGTTTCTCTTAGATGAAAAATGGTGAYTACGATAATGATTTTTAAAGGTGTTTTTTACAGGTTAATACCATTGCTGACACTTCCATGGGGAATGACTGAGTATCAAGTGGTTCCAGTCTTTGGTAAATAATCTACAGGAAAGAGTGTTTCTACAGGAAACATTTCTACAGTATTATGTTTCTATAATTCTATAAAATAATTTTTTACTAATGCATCAGTAAAGTTAGCTTTAGAAAACAGCATCTAYCTGGTGTTACATAAAGAATTAGTTGTGACATCCTCACTGCATCTCCAATGATTAGCTTGGAGCACCAAGAGATATGTAAGTATCCTGAAAGCCCTACTTCTCCAAACAGCACAGGTCATTTTGACATTTTTAAAGAGGACTAACTTACTAGGCATCTGAGCACAGTGTAAATTAAYTAAATGTGTTGAAGCACATCCAGTCACAGCCAAGGGTCCCAGTTCAGACACCACGTAACTCTGCTTCCAGATCTTGTGAGATGTTTCTCAAGATTCTTGTTTTTCCTAAAGAATTGTCCTTTGAATATAGAGCTGGCATGCAACCCTCGCTAACTTCAACCTTACTTAAGCTTCTTTGATTTGCTTTCAACCATGACATATACTCACTTTGTCCTTGCTTTTGTTCTCTAAAGCAGTTTATAAAACTTGAAAAAAAAAAAGGAGTGCTTTGTATCATATGGAAAATAACTGTGCTGTAAGGAACAATACCAAGGCTGAAAAGCCTAAAATTAGACCTGTAAGCTTTGCTTTCATTGGCAGCGATGTGTGAACATTCATATTGTCCCAATCCCACATTCTACCTCTTTATTCTTGCTAAACACATTACTTTCTGAAAAACACTGAAGTTTAAAATTAGCAAACCTGTCTGATTCAAGGGTACACTAACCTTGGTGTTGGGATATTTTGATCACCTTTAGGCCTTAATAGTGAATTACAAGATCAGCTATTTTCGAAAGAAGCAGAGAAAAAGCATTTGCAGAACAAAAAGCTRAACATCTCTGAAATGGTGCCTGGAATAACACTGCAGTTTCTAGCTTGCTGCAGGTTTTTTCGTGGGTTTGTTGTTTGTTTTTTTTCCTCCTAAGAAAACTCAAAAGCAAATCTAATAGCTGTATTTTTGGTGAAAGCAAGCTCGTGAGAAGACATGCACTGTATAAATTTCCTGGTGCTGGGCAAYGTGGGACTAACAGGGATAATTTAGTCATAACAGGTTAGCATCTATGATATACCCATTCCCTTCTCAGCTATGCTCATTCAGTTCCTACTGCAGTCAACAGGGGAGATAAATAAGAGCAAAATGTATTCAAAAGGTCAAACTTCATGGATTTTCAAGAAAGCCACAGAGAGGCTAAAGTGAAACCAACWCTTGCTACTGCCTTAAGTATAATTCAAGTAGTTGCTAGTGTAGTGTTTATTTTGAGTGTCTCCTTGTGGAATTTCAGGATAAAATATGAGATTGGCAGTGAGCCTGAAGGGGGTATAGTCAGAGCAGTCCAATTTCAACAGACTATCAAGATGAACTGTGGGGAGTTATTTTACAGGTTTATGGCTATAGCTCACTCTGAAGCACAATGTTATTAATGTTTGTAGAGCACTATGATATAAATAGCAACACTACATCCACCACCTAGATACCTGTGGTATGCTCTGACAGAGCACTTTTTRGATAACCAAATACCATTAAATGTGCCCCAAAATGCTATACATGAGATAGGAGATTAGGCAGAGATGTAATGCAACAGTTATTTATGCATCAAAAATGCTGATGTGGATCTCTAATGCAGCACTAACATTACCAGCCTTAGGCACTAACTGCAGGGTGATTTTCTGTCAGAAACCAGAATTCTAATACCATTACTGCACAAGGAGCCAAACAGCTTCTTGGAGTAGGGACCATTGGAATCCTAGATAAAGCTGGTCCTGAACTGTATTCAGTATTTCCCATTGGAAAATCTCTGGCCATAAAAAGTAATGTTTTCAAAGTAAGACAAAGAGCAGCTGGAGAATACTATTTATTTCATCACACTGATCTTGTCAGTATTTCCTAATGTTTCCTACACCCTGGAAACAGTGTATGCTGTCCCTCATGCTTTGCTTACCAGCAGCAGCAAGCTCCATGGGTCACACAGTGGCATTTCAGACAAAGCTGAGCTTTTGGAAAAAGAACGGAGGCCGATTGTGCCACTGAGACAAAATGGAGATGTTAACCACCAATTAAACACCAATTGCCTCAGGAGCAGCAAGGAAACCCTGAGAAAGGTAAACACACCTTTTGTCCTAGTTCCAACCTCAGGGTGAGGTAATTTCTTCCTGGGACAGCYCTTCTTTTGTGCCTAATAAAGCCAGGTAATTGCATGCTGGATTTTGTGGGTAGGAACATTATGTGCAGCAAGACCATTTATGGAGCTGTGGCTTCAGTCTTAGGCTTAGCTTTCTATTCTTACATATAGAGAACTGTTTTAACTGCCTTGGTAACTGGCATTTTTCAAGTTTATGTAATTTCTTCAAACACTTCTWATGATTTAATCATTATGAACATGCCTATACTTGAACAATAGTTCAAATTGAAATCAGTAGTGGATATGAACTACACAAGGCATTCCTGAGAAATTAAACATGACAACATTCTCATTCCTTCCTTATTCTTCAGAAAAGCATCTTGTTAATAMAGTTATATTTCTAATGAATAATAAYTTCCTAGACTAAGAGTACTTCTACATGAACTATTTTGGAATAGCATTTCCCAAAGAACATCAGGAACAGGAGAACTTCTCTTTGCTATTCACAAAGACTACAAAAATGTGGGCTCTCATTTTTCATAGAATCACATAATTTGTCTTGAAAGGGACCTCAAGACAAACTGGACCTCATCCAGTTCCAACATCCCTRCAATGGCCRGGGACACCCYTCACTAGATCAGGTTGCTCAAAGCCCCATCCAGACTGGCCTTGAAMGTTTCCTGGGGTGTGGYACCTACAACTTMTCYGGGCAACTTATTACATTGTCTCATGCTCTTAGGGAAAGATTTATTTATAATATCTAATCTAAAYCTGCCCCCTTTCAGTTTAAAGYCRTTACCCCTCATCCTATCACYCCMCRCCCTTGTAAAAACTCCTTCTGCAGCTTTACCCCTTTTGGTACTGGAAGGCTGCTATAAGGCCTCCCTTATAGAAGGTATAAGATACATGGACCCACATTCTAACAGTCATAAATTTAATATTATTTATTAATTCTTATAATGGATTATCAGTAGCAGGATTCTTTACTGTGAGGGTGGTGAAGCATTGAAACAGGTTGTTCAGAGAGTTGTGGATATCCAATTCCTAGAAGAGTTCAAGATCAGGCTGCATGGGGCTTTGAGCAACCTGGTCTAGTGGAAAGGTCTGTTCCACTGCAAACCATTACACTAGAAAGATATATATATATATAAAAAATATATATGAAATATATATATATACATAAAAATAATCAAGAGTTAGAGATTCTGCAGTGAGCTATAGAATCCTTTTTTACATGTTTAAATTAAATGTACTTTAAAAGAATCCCCACAGGTCCCTAAATCCCCACACAAGCTATGCACACTGGTGCTGAATACTTTATAAATTTATATATTCCATACTATACTATATGGAGATTCTGCACAAATATTGGAGGTAGATGTGCAAATTCCTTCATGAATAGTGTGGGTAAATGTAAGTTAGGCTCTCCCAGAGCCAACTTACAGAGCAGAGGTAATGGCACAATATCCTGAGTCTGTGTGTGACCCAGACAAGCATGAAACTTCTTCTCCAAGCTTCACACGGACCTCAGGAAAATGCAAGGGTAAACTTGTGACCTGGGCATAACTGATGTGGGATGTTTATATCTTAGGGAAAAATGGGTCATCATCCAAGCTGTCTGTGCAGTCTTCAGGTTTGCATTCTCTTGGAGGATCTGCATGGCACGTGCCAGTTGTCACTAAATGGTTGGTGCTGAGATGAGCTGCACTGGATTTCAGCTCCTGGGCTTATCCCCAGGACAGCTCTCTTCAGCCTGCCCAAGGCTGTGCCCACACCAGATGCAGAAACAGGACCTCAGCAGCATCCTCAGTGCTTCACTCCACACCAMCTACTTCCCAGCCAAGAAAATATGTATTCCAGTTGAAAGCAGTCTAGACATAAGGTAATATATACAATACAGATGCAYAGGAAATTATACCTGACACAAAATTCAAAGAAATCATCTTATAAACTTAGGACAGAAAACTGAGACRGGTTGAGTAAGCTAGTGACTGTATTTCTATCATAATCTTTTTGAAAAGCTACTTCATCTGCTCACCAGAGAAAGGGCTCCTTGCTGCTTCCCATCAGCCATATTCTACTTTTCCACTACTTGCAGCTTGTTTTGACTTTGGCTGAGTRGAAGACAGATATGGAAAATCCTTGCAGGAATGCCAGAGTGCAGGGAGCAACCCTGCCTACTAATCAATGCAAGCTGCCTGGGAAGAGAGGCAGGATGATAATTTCCTCCCTGCTCGTTCATCTACTCCCCTGGGAACAAGTTATACTGCAGTGACACATCAGGGCATGTGCTGTCAAAGTGCTTCTGGCAGAAAAGGTAAGTGAAGCATGAAGTGACTGAGCCCTTTCAGCTAGCCATGGGATGCAGGGCTGTTCCACCCAAAGTTATGTCCCACAGCTAAAGCATACATTTAAATTTTTCATTTAGGGTGATAAAAAGTCCCATTGAATAGTCTGCTACAGGAGTAGAGTAAAAGTGGCAAGTTTGTTTGTTAAAAAACAACCAGACTTTGCACTTCTCCTTTTAGAATACACATGTAAGCTGGAAAGTTTGCTGTATGAGCTCCTAAGTCTTGATGAGCTGAAAAAAAAATTGCATACCCAACCTCTACACATGGCAGATTTTCTTGTCTTCCATAATGTGGAYTTGGACAGCACTTAATACCAACTCRATGGAGCCTGATGGAGTTTAACTGGCTTATATCCAGCATGACTGATGCTCAAATGACTCCATTTTWAAAAATATTTTGCCATAGTAATAAATGGGAAGTAATAATCACCTACAGCTGGCCAAAGAAGTAAGAGGTTTTTCAAAGGAAAAACAGGAAGCATACAACTTATGGACCATTCCACATAAAATACTTACCTTTCATTTTCTTCTGCTCTATTACTTTTAAAACCACTATTTTTACCAGGTCTTGGTCTTAACATTGTCACACCCATGCCCCTCTGAAACAACCAAAAGCAGATAACAGCCACTCCTGCCAAGGCTTACTTGCAGYGACAGATCTCAGGCACAACCCGTGGATTAGCAGAACACAACTGGTTATGCCTGTTCTCTGCACTCTACTGAGAAATCCTCACATTTCTGTTCATTCACAGTCGAACTGAGTTCCAGGTATTGCTAATGGCCAAGAGGAAAAGCTACAAGGCCTGTATAAAATGGCATTTGTCTGTACATTATAGGAGAGCTTTACCATTTAGCTATATGGTACAAAGGACAGGGGTCAATCTCATGCTTCTTTCTAAAGGATAACTTCAAATGCAAATGAGAAACTGGTCTGACCTTATTTTCCACTTTGACAACCTTGCATGCATGTGCAATGAGCATGTTGACACTTGCATTTTATGCAAAAGCCTACAAAGGAAAAATTTGTCAAGGACTGTGGCTAAACTAATAATTAAATCTGACATAAGAATTGCATGCAAATGTAATATAATGATGTAATTATTTCAATGTAATTAAAACCCAGAGATTACAGAGAGGTGCACCTCCTCACTATCTACTTAAAGAGACCAGTCCATGCTCTGCAGTTCACTCCTCATCAGRTTTAGTCCAAGTGGACCATCATTATCACAACACCAGCCAACAGATCTCACCAGCAAAAGCACAGGAAACTGGGAAACATGTACATACCTGCTTATTTCCACTTCATAAACTGCTGCTGATACTAATGATTTAAATGTAAGGTAAAAAATACTTATCATTTTTATTACTTGTTACTTACTATTATTATTTAATAATTTTGTTAAATATTTAGWTCATCAACTACACACAAGCACTTGCTCCTGTAACCATTTACAAAGTTTCCCAGTATTACTAAACTGCAATGTTTAGCTTCCTACCAAATACCTCAGAGAGCCAAGAGGAAAGACAAGCCTCAGGAATAGGTCACAGGCAAACAAGGATCACAGCTCTGTATTGCTCCCATTGCACCACAGGATGATTACATACTGATTTTAATCTGACACAATCCAGTTCTGCTGCCAAAAAGGGTTATACTCTCCAAAGAACCATATTCACTTTYGGAAAGAACTCCTTGCCTAATGTCTTGTGTGTATCCCAGGCTTTGTGGGGCCATGTGCAGGGTAGATAAGAAAAAAACTGGTCATGCMTCTTTACCCAGAAAAGGAAAAAAGGGTCATTTGGTTGAGGTAAACCACAAAATATAGGCAAGGGTAATAAAAAAGTGAGGCAACAGGGAAAACTTCCCTTTCTAGCAGACCTGACTATAGAGCTCTGCCAGGAAAGACTGGGTTGGGCTGGAGGGAGAGCACAGCTCAAGCTGGTGCCATGTTCCCCCTCCTGCATAGCTCACCGGGTGCTGGGGTCATCAGACATTGCCCAGACAGACTGGGGCATACCAGTGTCACACCAGAAGTCCAGTGGGACACTGCCTTCATCCAAAATTCTAGTCCTGCATTTTCATTCTTTTAAAACCCCAGACATGGTCACCCCCCAGCAAATCTTGTACTACTTGTCTCTGACAGAAGACAATCATTGATATGGGAAGGATGTCAAAACTCTGTGAACAACTCTTCTGAGGCAGAGATTGACCTTTACTGGTGTATGGCACCAAAATACTTAGAAGTGAAAAATTTACACAAGTTTTTTGACCTTGACTTGTAACARCTAGAAAATGTTTGAGGTCTTGTACAGCCTCTTTAAATTTATCAGTGCTAACTGAGATCCTCGACAGGAACTTCATTTACAGCACTGTGGGCAAGCACATGTATAAAACAGGGTCTACAGTTCTCTGAGAATAAGGGTTTGGGATTCCATCCTCTGTTCTGCCATCAGTTCTCTAAAAGCTCTTGGACAAGGTATGTTCCTGCCTTCTGCATCATCAYCACGTAATACTAAGTGAATGAAATCATGTTAAATTCTATAAATTTGCCAATATTGTAGTTGCCATATCCCATCCAAAACTGACATCAGCAGTGAAAAATTACATGGCACATAAATACAAATGAGCAACTTGTCACATAAATTCTTCAAAATCTACTCTCCAAACAGGTTTTTACTTCAGAAAAGCAGAATTTTTAAGAGCAGCTGTTCAGTCATAAGATCAATGAATCATATGATGAGAGAACATATAAAGTCTTATGCAAATACTTCACATTTTATTTTTCAATCCTTCTCCCCACTTCGTTTCACGTCCCAAATGCCTTGGGATGAGCAAATTCCCCTGCGCCTACACAGAGCTCACTGCCAGATAGAGYCTGCACTGGGGGTGTTTGTGTGGTCATTTTTAGGACTTAAAACCATCTCAAATCTCCTTCCTTTTCTCCAACAGCTCCACCTATCACCCATCTGACACACAGTTTAAGAAAAGTTACCACAGCTCAGGGAGTCATTGGCAGTAYAGTAGGGGCTTCTGAGCACCTAACTCAGATGCTTCTGCCCTAAAACAGTTCTGATACAGCTTCTGTCATTGCATTGGAAGAAGCAGTTCAGAGAAAAGAGGCAAGAATCAGATGGATTTATCATTAAATTCAATGTTTCCTGCAAATCCAGATTTTCCCTGTGAAGTTTTCTCACAACACCTAAAAAATCACAAGAAGTGGTGCATCTGTTAGTACTTTTCATACTAATCACCCTTTCTGTGAGAGACTCCACTCCTCAGTGTATCCTAGATGTTGACACCTTTGCCTTTTGCTATCTTCAAATGTTATCCTACTCCTTTTCCTTGCTCCCCTCTTCCTTTTTGATTCATTTAAAATGAATCTCCCTAGCACTGAAATCCTCACAGATCTGATCCTGCCTACATCTCTGACATGACTCATGATCACACCTTCTYCTTTTCTCCAAGTCTCATCTTTAGGCTAAGAGCTTGCTGAACACTTACACCTACATTTCCAGTCAACTCTGTGTGTTCAAAGCAACAGATTTCCCCATGTATTTGAAACTAGTCACTCACAGACGTGTTTTGGTGGTTCAGCATGTACTCTGCACTATTCAAATCCATTCCTTGATCCARTTTTTCCCAGCAGGGATCAGACAGATCAGCTCAGAGAATGAGTTCTTACATTTGTATGGCCATGGACGTTGGCCCAGTTACTTCAGGAAGGGATTAATCCAAAAATCTCCATTTCACTTTTAACTCTATGGTAATTTTTAATAATGACCATCAAGCCATCTTTCCATGTGTTCCTAAAGATTTCCTGATGTCAGTATTTGTCAATAGTACTGCTAATGCCACTGCCCACTGATGGCACACATTTCTTTTCACTGTACAACCTTTTACTGTAATTTGAATTTTTGAAGCATGGCAAAGTAGCATAGCACAGTTGTCAGCTGGTGACTTTGCTTTTGTAACTTGTATGAATTTTCTACCTTTTTAGTTTGTTTGTTTCCTTCTCCCAGACTCTGTTTATGCAAGAATACCTCATTAGTCAAGTGCCCAGAGTGATTCCACTTTGTTCATTCAGAACAAACCAAAAATGCTCATTTCTGCAAACTTCTTGAAGGTACTTTCAAAGGAAAACAGAAGTACAAGATGAAATGGCTGCAAGCTCCTGTGTAGGTCTTCATAGAACTGAGACTCTYGTAAGTTAGAGTGACAAAATGCAGAGTTGGAAAAATAAGGGAATGTGTTAGTTGTCTCACACAGCTTCAGATGTTGAAGACCTTCTGAATATACCAATAATGTCAACAAGTAAATGGTTGGGTCTACCGGGCAACACAAGAATTACAATCTCCAGCTATCTCTGTTACATATAACACCAGAACAACCTTGAACATTTCATGAACTCTTTCTTTTATCTGAAGATGAGCTGACATTGATATGTTGTTATTGGTCTTCACTAATACACTCCTGTTGGCAACAGGGAGATGCTAGCAGCTGAAATGAGTCACATACTGCAAGACCTTGCAATTTATATGGCAAGAAAGTGCAATTTAAAAAATATCTCTGTCTCCTCCTCAGCCGACTGTGCTATGCAAGACACCCACTAAAACTCAAGTCATAGTCAGTCAGACAGTTATTTTTCATATATTTGAAGCAYATGAAGTTGCACTGATATATATTTTTTAAAATTTATTAGCTTTCATTCACCAACATTAAAACAGCAATACAAAGTAATGACAGGGCCATTTGATACAGAAATAAAAATTACTCTTGTATTTTATATATACCATGGATTTCTCATGCAACAATTCAGAACCTTGTTACATTGCTTTCATTTATTTATAGTTGCACATTAAGAAAAAATCTACAATTGGTTACAAAGATTTGAAGAATGTAATAACCTAAAATAATGTAACTCACCAACAACAGAAGTGACAAACCAACAGTTCTCTAGCTCATTCTCATCTAAAGAAAGCAAACTGCTTTGTAACTGAAGGACCTGCACTGATGRGTTTTGCTAAGCAAATTGACAACATAGACATTACAGCATTAGATGACAGGTAGATACAATAGAACTATTTATAGCACTATGCAGGAATGAAAACCACAGAGAAGGTTATGCAAAATTATTGTAACATTTTCAGTCTCCTATACTGAATTTTCCGACCTCAAAATTTCACATACCAGGAACAAAAAACAAACAAAAAACAAAAAGAAATAGATAGGCTGTGTTTCTACACTGTAGATTTACAAGAACATCTTGGGTCTTGCACTATGAWACAGAGTTAAGGCATTGAAGAGAGCAATTCAACAGCAAAAGCAGACAGACACACAGAAAGAACACAGCTGTACTCAACATCTGTTTACATTGTGCTGTGACTTCTTACAGACTTCTCTTTGAAAATACCAGATACCTTGTACACATCTAGAGATAACTAGATACAAACCCAGCTGTTTAGGACATATTCTAGGGTGTATTTACACTACAGCCCAAGAGCTGGATAACAGTGTGTGCCTCAGCCAACTTTCCACTCTCTGGCTTTGCCACTGTGAACAGCCCCATGGGGGGACACAGAACATGTATGAATGTATCCCAATTAGTTCTGCAGRAGGCAAACCCAGTCGCTGCTACCAGGCATGGACTGGCTCAAAGCCACTCCATTAAACCCCTGTACATGTACCCTGTCTTTCTGCACAGCTTTTAGGTACACATTGTATGTTAGAATTTTAATGAAAGTATTTAGCCTTATAGCACTGTACATACAGCTGCACTTCCTAGACCATATGCAAAGGCCAGATTTTATAAAGACCACATTTAAAAAACCAAACACAAAACCACAGCTAAAATGGAAGATGAAGGAGGCATCCACCATGGTTAAACACACACAGCCAGTATTGTCAGGGAGAGAGAGGCTTTTGGGCAACAGGAGACCTTTGGAGCAGAATCAAAGACAGGAAGCAGAGCCAGAGAGGGAGGAAAAAASGGATCAGTAAGAGCTAAGGATGAGATAAGACATGAGGCAGTTAGTACCTGTCGACACTTCAGGATTACATTCTCATGTAACAGAGTGGGAAGCCTGACTGAGTAATGTTCACCTCTTAAACCATGTAGAAACAAGTGTTACTTACTGATCTGTGTTCCAGTAGCACCTCTTTGTGGCAGACACTTGAGAAAAATATAAAAAAAGGCACAACCCCTTCCAACCATCCTATTTTCCCAAACAGGAATTAAAATGAATAAACAACAGCTATTGAACTAAATAGCTAAGAACTCACACGGCTGGGGGGACAACTCTTACAAACAAAACCTATTTATAAAGAATGATCAAGGCTACTTTGTGGTCTTCTTACCATACCTGAGGAGGAAAATGGAATCTTAGAAGCTACTTCTGTTAAGCACTTTGGCATTTCAACAATAGTGGTGTATTGTTAGGATTTCACTGACAGAAGGAGGCAGGAATATTTATACATATGGAAAAAAACAGTTTGGTACTATTTGACTCTCTTKATTTAAGGATGTATGATATAAAGTTTTAACAAGGTTGAACATGTAACCTATTATTCTTCTAATTTTTCTCATTCTTCATGGATGGCAGGGACCAGATTCCAAGTCTGGAGCTCTTTGCTGAGCACTGTTCAACCTTACAATGTGGTTGATGATGACATATCCAAGTCAAAACAAAAAGACCCCAACAAACAACAACCCCCTCTTTAAAAAAAACCAACACAAAATCAAACAAAAACCCAACACCAGATCAAACTGTTTTAGACATTTGAAGACGTCTGAAGATACAGCCCTTTTGTACAAATCAGTCTGGTTTGCAAAATTCATCAGTATCATCAGATGTTTGATGCATCAAACTAAAACCACTTTTCAGGCTATCAATCTTCCAAACYGGAAGGCTTTTATGCCATTCAAAACACCAATTTCAAGAACATTCACAAATGCTGGCACTCATTTGTATGCCTTTAAAAAAATATATTTAAAAGAAAAAATGACTGCTTAAAAAACTGTATATATTCTGGTGTAATGAAAGAACATTGCCTGTAATGAAGTTGAGTGGATATGTGCTGGATGTTAATAATACCTGCACAGATAACTTTTTGCAGCACTATCCATTACATAAGCTGATTTTATTTTCAGTGCTAAAATCTTTTTAAATGTTCACTTTCACTAACTTYAGAAAATCTTAACTTTTTCTTCTACATATACCAACTTCTACTAAAAAACAAAAGCATTTTAATTCTAACTACTAATATATCAGATTTCATTCTCTACGCGTCTTCAGTTACTTTGTATTTCTAAATATAGCAGATAAGAGTACAGAGAAATATGCTGTATTGTAAGAGCTTTTATAAACAACAGTTTCTAATTTTAGACTACTCCATTCTGAATAAAGTCTAATTAAACCACATATATTCTCAAATGCAGTCCACAAAAAGGAGAATATTCACATCTCCTCACTCTTATTTGATTCTATCTTACAGTGAATAACTTAATATCTACTTTTGAGTAAAAATGTTTTCTGTGAAGTGGAAAACTTTAAAAAAATCAGTAACATATTACCTTTGTGAAATTATTTTCAGATATTAAAATCAAGTCATAGGTACTCTATACACACCAGTCTCAACAGCTGATCTATTTAAGATTTTTTTTTTCAACTACTTTGGGGATTGATTGCTCAAGAACTCGTAATTAAGTCCAGAACCAACACATTTTAACACTAAGGAAAATTAATTACTAAAAAAGCTTAGAGAGAATTTTCCATTCTCCATGGTCTTTAAATCAAGACTGATGTTTTTACTGCCCTCCCCCAAATTTGTATGTAAAAGGAGASTAAAGGCATCACTGAGTCAAATGCTATGGCCTCTGCTAGACATGTTTAAATGTTCATTAATCTCCCTTGTAGATTTAAATATTTATCAACCTAAGAGCTTTCATCTCCAACACACAACTTTCTATTTAGCTAGAAGTTAAAACTAATAAAAGYAATTTTCATCAAAAGTTTTAGTCTTATTAGTCTAAAAACTCTGTAAATTACTGTCACAACTTGTTTTCTTTTTGAGTATGTATTTTAACTTGTACAAAGTTTGAGCAACAAAAGTAATCCCATTGATTGCTATTATATTGGTTGATTYAATTACTTAGGATTTAAAACAAAACTATACTATTTTTTATGCCTAACTACTGCATGAAAATACCTTGACAGGACCAAAGAAAAAAAAATTCAACACCACTTGTAAGTCTTATCATTACAGACCTCAGTTTTTTTGTTCACTAACAGAAAAAGTCTGCTAGTGAACAAGAAATAAGTAAAATGATTTTTTCTGATATTTAATAGTGCTGCATAAAAACAATGATGCTTCTCTGAAATCATCAATTATTTAAAATTAAATTTGCTTTAAGCCAAAAGGTAATTTTAATCAAAACATTTAGTATCTCATATTTATATTAGTGTAAAAGCTATAGGAATCACCATTACATSTTTTTTCCTGTACATCAATTCACACTTTATTAATACAGATTGTGTAGATAATCTTCCTCACATGGCTTTATGATAACAAAGTAGCTTTAAAAGTCTTTATTTTCCTATGAATAAGTTATTTTATTATAATTCTCTTAAAAGACCCAGTTGGTAATTTCAAATTATCATTTCTCATTATTTCAAAGCTTGTAGGTTGTCAACAAACTTGAGAATGCAGCAAACTCCTGATTTTTCAAAACAGTGACACTGAGAAAGTTRTAATACATTCCATTAACTTCTACAGACTATGATTATATATATATTACTTCATGGGGTTTATTTCAGGGATAAAATCTTCAATAGTATCTGTAATGTGTATTCCYTTGTCCTTGATCTCATAATTTTAGAACACATCATGCTTAGTTCAAAAAAAGATGCAGTTGTCCTTTCACTCCCAAKGAGCACAATTTATTTCAATTAGCTGTGGTTTTACAAGTCATTTTACTGAACATATTCTGTTCCTTACTTTCCTCCGGAGAATAATCACAAAGAAAAACAGCTTGATATTTTTAYAAACAAATCTGTGAATTTGACTATCAAGTGGCTTTTATCTTTTTCTCCTTCAACTGTCTCCTTGAAACTACTTATTTTTTTCAGCTTTCATCTACGAGACCATCTCAAATAATCTGCCCTTATTTCCTACRAGTGTATTATTGTCCTTTCAGTCACATTCACATCCAAATGTGGGAAAGCTCTTGAAAGCGGAGACCCTGTGGATAACATCCACATAGTTAAAAAAAGAAAATATATATATATATTCTTAGCACTTTGTAACTTAAAAAGCAATAAAAATTTGTAGCACTACTTTGAGATTTTGTATTCCATGAACAAATATCCTTTTTATCATATGTTTAATTTTCTTTGAAAAGGTTTATAGCTATTCCTCTCACACCAACAGTCTAAAATTCAAAAGATAAGATTCTCTCTCTCTTTGAATAAAGACAAGTGATTGGAGCTGAGGTAAGAAAGCGCCGCCCTGTGATGGGAGCCCATCTGGATCCTCACATCTTCAGCACAGCAAATGCTCACAGCCTTCCCTGTTGRAGCTGTATTCCTGTACCACACAGATCTTTAGTGATGCCATGGAGAGAAGCCATGGGCTAAACCATGGTCTTTCCCAAGGAAGAAATAAACAGCAAAGATACAGTGAACACACACAAAAAGAATGGAGGAAATTACACTCTGAAGGAAAAAAGAAAAAGCCCAAGGATGTAGAGGATGGCAAAAGGTGTGCAAATGCAGTTAATAGTGACCCAAAAGAAAATGGGGRCAGATTAAATGGTCTAGGCTCATTAGAAATAATGCAGGAAGACCACACAATGCTCTTCTCTGTTGATGTAAGACAAACTTAAAGAAAGTAAAGAATCCATAGGAAATCCAACCCTCCTGGAAACAAGCTTCTTTACAGACCACTCAAATGACAAAGGCTATTTAGCCCCAATGCACACTGCTAAAACAATACCTATCAAAAACGAAAGGATGAAGACTGGTGCTGACAACATTTAACACCACAGACCAGGAGCACAGCTGCTTAGGGTAAGTGCTGTGTGTTTCAATTCCTTGGACTTTAAAACCAAATCTGCCTACCATACTTTAAATTTTCTAACTCTATCTTCAATTGGTGTACATTGCTGTTTGATTCACAATTAGAGGATGAGCCAGCACTTTTTGGCCAAGTGCTGGATTCTGGAAATCTGTGGGAATCTGCAAAGGTTGACAGAACTGAATACGTAAAATGGGAGCATGAGGCACAGATACAATACAAAAAWGCTTAGGAATCCATTGTGCAGACAGACATAACATTACAGTTCYTAAACTGAAAAACAGAACCAGGACAACAGCTTGAAATATAAACAATTACGGAATCATCCACAACAAAGTTCACCACGTTCATGTGTTTGTAAAGGAAGCCTATATCCTTAGATTTAGATCCTCCCTGCAGCTATACTGARTGTATAGACAGAAAGAAAAGTCAAGAGGCCTGTAGCAGCACAATGGTGCTGCAGCTCTTGAGCAGGACCCTGCTGCAAGGCATGTCGGGATCCCCCCAGACCCCAGACACGCTGCAGTCAGCAGGACCTCGCACCCTGGAACACATGGTGTTTTCCAAACGGCACCAAAGCCAGCAGCATTGCACAGCTTCYATCCTGCACAGGCAGCCTGATTTCCTCTGCTCTGCCCTGCCCTGCCCCATCACATCCCAGTTAGACTTGGCCTCATCATTCTGGCCGGAGCAGAGCTGCCTTTCTGGCTGGTGCTGTGGGGTAGGACCAGCTGAGACTCTTCTGGTGCAGTWCAGCAGGGGAAGGCACACAGGGCACGCACAACGGGACTGACCGCGGCAGAGACAGCTCCGGCATTTGCTCTGTGTTTGAGTTACRTAACGCCGAGATACTCTGGAGTGGATGCTGCTTGACAACACAACTGATCTGCTGGCAATAGCTGGATGTTCCAGAACAAGAAGCACGTTGAAAAATCAGTGGTGTGCAGGTATACTTTTGTATCAGGCAAGAAGACAGGGCAACCTAGAAAACTGGCTAAATATTGCAGCCCTATGTCATAAAAGTTTGTGGATAAATAACAAGATTGAGGATTCAGTCCTTAATCAAAAGTCAGGGATAACACGTATCCAAGATGAAGAACGATCCCCTACTTTTCCTTGACAGCAKCATTAGCCCAGACTACTTCATGCTTTGTTTGAATGGAGAAAAACATAATTAAAGTTTTAATTAGAATTGATCKCAGTCCACAAACCTGAAATGGATTGTGCTGCTTGAACACTGTACTAGATCCTTCAAGCAAACTGATGTTCTTAAATGAACTATGTTCTTTAAAAAGGAAAGGCATTCTGTCAAGTAATAGGGTAGTAGTGAAAACTAATGACTCTGAAAATGTGTCACAGAAACAACTACTAGGAAGAACACATTCTGAAAGGGACAGTGATAACATATTCTACAAAGACGGAGCTTCCACTTATACTTATTTTTCTCTGTGATTAATCTGTTGCATATCATATTTTGGTTATAAAATATGTCCATCTTCTTATTCTTCATAAAGAGATAGTGATCCCTGAGAGATCTGAACTTTACAATATATGAAGAGAATGCCTATCCACAGGCACACTAATAACAAAACATTGCTAAAAATATATTGCCAGCAGAATTGTTGGGAGAAGTACCTGTATCGCTTAAACCCATCTGTTACATTAACAYCTGTACAAGAACACAGAATTTATTAATATTTTTGGCCTTTTGATAATTGGCTATGGCTTTAATGCCCAATACCCTTCAATTTTAATAAAAAGGGCAGGTGTTTTCATCACCCTGCTATCTGCMCGTTTGCTTGTCAGCCGAAAAGCCTGGCTGTGCAGGTAAATCCCCTCCCCGCCTTGCTGCACGGCTCCGGGATTCGGGAGCGCGGTACCTGCGCGGCGGCGGGAGCTCCGCCCGCTCGGGCTCCAGCTGCCCCGCCTGAGGAAGGCGGAGAGCTCCGTCCCACCTCCGAACAGGCTTCTCCAGGGACGGGGAAGCGGAGGGTCTGCAGTTGCGCAAGATCAACCCCTTCTTTTCCCCTTCCCTTCCCAATCCCCGACGGTTTCTCCGCACGACGGTGGCCGGAGCAGCCAGCCCGGGCTGGGGCAAGGCAGGGAGGTGCCGAGGAGAGCACCCAGCAGAGAAAAGGCTCATGGCATGGGGGACGGGATGCGAAGTTGGGGTGAGGGGAACCTTGCGAGTGGCTTCATGCAGGAAGGGGACCGCCTGGCTGGGGTGGGAAAGGGAGGCGTTCCCTTGTGGGGTCAGTGGGGAGAGCGGGGGACTCCGGGGGGTGAGGACACCCCCGGGCTGGCGGGAAAAGCCTCGCACCGGGGGAGCCGGCGGTAGGGGCAGCCCTGCAGACGGCAAGGAGCGGCGGGGATCGAGGGGCTCGCGGTGCCCGGGGATCGAGCTGTGCGGGAGGGCGACAGTGTGGGGGTCCCTTCTGGCAGCCGCCTTGGGAAGCCCGCAGCGCCCCGCACGGCGCTGAGCCCCCGTGTCCCGGCGCGGCACCCCGGGCGCCGGGGGAGCGCCCCCGCCGCAGCGCTGAGCACCGCGCTCCCCCCGCAGCCCGCGGCCAGGACCCGGTCCTTCCCGGCGGGGGATGGAAGAGGAGAGCGACGGAGCCCTCGGGGTAGCGGCAGGCGTTCTTCCCCTCGCCCCACACAAACAGAACGTCTCTCCGGGTGCGAGCAGCTTATTTCCAAGTGATGCTGGCGCGCRAAGTTGCGCCGGTCGAGCAGCCCCCGCCCGCGCTCCCTCCCTTCCTCCGCAGCCGCGCACATCGCGGCCCCCGCAGAGCCCCCGCGCTCCGCTCCGCTCCGGTCAGCGCGGAAACCGCCTCCCTCGCTCTCCGCCCCGGCTGCTCACGATCTGCCTCAACCTGCTCCACCTTTTGTTTTGATCTTTGGAAATGAAATCCTCTCTTCTGAGACAAGAAATCCTTGTCTCCTTTCCCTCCTCCTTCTCACGCCTTCGTGTGGGAGATGCCCAGGATCGCACACCAGCTTTTGTTATCTCCTCCCACCTCCATCTTCACTCCGATTGATGCCCTAGTAAATAGCAGGAGCGCGGCACCTCCGCCCCGCACCTACCCCGCTAACACCTGCAAACACCTCGCCTATTAAAAAATTAGATGATAAAACAAAAACATCCCTCACAGGCAGTATGAAAAGCGATAGAGTGGTCGCGTGGATCGGGAGCACTTTTGCCTCCCCCGTGGTGTGATGACCTTGCGAGGGCTGCTCTGGCGCTTGGTTTCGCACGGTCTCTTTTCCCTTTCTTTTTTTTCTTTTTTTTCCTTTCCCTACTGGAAAAAAAATCACGCCCTTTTCGCTATCCCTTTTCAAACGAACACGAACGCCAAAGACTCCCTCTTCCACCAAARCGTTTCCAAGCGCAAATTGTTACGCGACAGCTCAGCTCTTCCTTTGGATGCTGTCGGTGTTCATATCCGGATCGGTGGCGATTCGGTCCCATCTCTCAACAGTTAACGGCAAATCGCCGCGGGTACGRTTTCCCTCCATCTCGCCAGTGGAACAACTCCCGCACACCGACCGCGCGCACCAACTTTCCCGGCGAGGATGATCCCCCACCGCTGAGCAGCGCTGAGGCCGTGCAGCTTCCCGCCTCAGCCCCGCCGCGCCTCCATCCCGCCGCCTTCCCGGCAGGAAAAGCCCCGCGCGGGGCAGTCGGTTCTCGCCCGCACCTCGCGGGTGCGGAGCCCGGATTCCGCCCTCCCCTTTCCCCCTGCGGTCCCTCCCCGCACTTACTGCGGGCGCGGGGTCTGTCCGCGGTGCGGAGGAGGGCGCAGGGCCCGGGGTCCCGCGCGGTGCTGGGGCCGGAGGGACACGCGGCGCCGCCTCGG
>CADDXX010000030.1:235825-280224 GCA_902810485.1 Alauda arvensis | reverse complement strand
CGGGATAGCGCCGGCAGCGCGGGCTGCGCGGGGTTATCACAGAATCAGTTGRGTTGGAARAGACCTCTGAGATCATCGAGTCCAACCTGTAACCAAGTATCACCTTGTCARCCAGACCATGGMGCCGAGWGGCACGTCCAGTCTTTTAACACCTCCTGGGATGGTGACTCCACCAYCTCCCCCTGGACAGTGTATTYTGTTGYCTAATCRCCCCTTCTGAGAAGATCTTCTTCCTAATGTTCAACTTAAACATCCCCTGGCACAACTTAACACTATGTCCTCCTGTCGCCAGTTGCCTGGGAGAAGAGGCCGATCYCCRTMTGGTTCCTTTCATGCACAAGGTGATGGCACTGGTGTCCCATGCACGGGGCCGCCTGTAGCTGTCACACTTGTGTGTGTGTAGGCGTCATCTTCCATTGCAAGCCACGCATCCACCCTGGCTCTTGTCCGCAGGCCTGTTAACTATAGTAGAAGTTAATGTTATATAGTTTAGCTTTAAAACATTGCTCAGCCCCTGAAATGTGAAATTCAACTGGTCGGTCTTGCCCTTCAATATAGAACCCAACCGATGCTGCCCTGCCCTTACTTTTGTCGCTGTCACTGTAGTAGTTGCTGTTGTGGCAGGAATAAACGATCAGGGCTCCTTCACAAGACACTGCACAGTGTGTAACCAACGGTAGGTCCTTTTGAAGGCAGRGACATACATCAGTGTTTACTTTCATGCATGGCAAGTTCTGTCACTGGCTGTTTACATAAATTAAGCATATTTAGCATGTCCTAAGCACAACACTGCAGAAAGCAGATGGATATAGCAAGGAGGTGAAAGGGAGGCAAAATAAAGACATATATAAAAAAGAGTGAATTATGCCATGCCTGTTTTTAACTATCTGCTCATTATTTCAGAAAGGCAAAAGCATGAAGATTGTATAATAAGTGATAGATGGAAATAATTCTTTATTTAATGTTGAAATGCCCAAAGAATTGARTTATAACACAAGCTGGTGTGTACAAATGTACAGGAAGTGACAGTATTTTCAGTTTGCTAATGTAGACAATTGAATTCATAARTTATCTTTTTGTGATTGGCAAAAGTCACCAATTTTGTTCCCAGAATTTTTTGTGTGTGTGTAAGGCAGCAATTTTATGATTTTTTGCATTTTTTTCTTTTTTTTTTTTTTTTAGATTTCCCCAGTGCACCCTTCTCTTCAAGTCATGTTTTGATTTTCTAGATGTGTAAAAAATACCACCTGAAAATGCTAAAACATTTAGTTCAGTTGCAGGCATAACAGAAAGAAACAGGATTTGGTACACTTCACTGGGTGTCTCTGAAATCCRTGTTTTATTTGTTCTGATTAATTTAAATTATTTTCTGTCATCTTCATATTTTGCTACCTCATTGCTTTCTTGGCCTGGCAGATCATTAATAATCATCTCTAGCATAATGAAAGTTAGAGTGCTGTAACATCTGCTTCTAAGTTTTAACTACATTGTTCCCTCATATTTTCTGTCTCTTCCTCAGTTCTTCATAAGTTTGTCTTTTACAATCACAGTGCAACATTAATTCTGTGTGACCTATTTTGATTTTGTCCATATTGCAGTTACTGCATGACTTCATCTCRTCTTCGTAACTCTTCTAGTGGCAGCAGAGTAGCTAAGGAAGTGCAGAGCTCTGGGATGGCTCTAAACTCAGGGATTTACTTGGTGTCTTAGCTGGGTTTTGCTGTGTTCTTCCACAACTGCCAAGGTAGCAGTACTTCAGGCAGCTGGTAGAAGGCTACCTTAGGCTTGATTTGATTGTCTGCTGTAGGACTAGGACTTAGAGATGATGCCCCTTCCCTCATTATTTGGGGTCTTCCTTTGCAAAAACCCAAATATTTGCTTACCCTCAAAAAGCAGAAATAATAGGTTGAATTAAAAAAAAAAAAGGTGTCTGGAACACATTTAAATAGGACTTTTTGTATTTCATAGTATTTTTTTACCTAATTCAATGGCAGAATTCCCATCAGCTACAAAAAAGGTGTAGATTAAGCAGAAGATACTATGTAGTGTGTCTTTATRTAAAACTTTCCCTGTCTACATTTAGGTAATTCCATATAAAATCAGGTTACTTAGACTGCATTTTCAAATGCATTTTAAAWCAAGATGCTCATCCAAAAAAAGAGGTATTCTACAGTATTATTCTAGAAAACTGGYTTATTTTTACATGTACTGCATCACAGAAACAATGCAATACAAAATCCCATTTGAAGAATGTATATACATATAAAAGCTCTCCACTTGCATTATTAGTGCTTAGCCAAAAATGCCCATGAGAAAGCTTKATTTTGGTGTAGTTCAACAATTTAATAAGAGTTATCTCTTATTCCATTCATGGCATTATCACAAGAAAGGTAATAATGACATTATTATGTGTGCTATTATGACATGTCTTACATGGTGCTGTCCTACACTGCATGCAATTCCTGAAGGCTTTTGTAAGCTGGCTGTAAAAGTTTATCAGTTCAGATCATTGGCATTTTCAGCTACTTAGCATTCATTTTTTATCTATGCAGATAATATTGTATTTTAGACTGTGGAAAATTGCATTCACTACGCTTGCTTCTCARGATAGAGAATGGTAGAATTTTCCATTTTCTTGCTATACAGTTCTTTGGATTTTGCAAATGAAACTTATTGTTGCCAATTAATTGTTGCAACTTCAGATGATTTTTAACCTAAATAACATGATGCTCATAATGGAGCTACAGCAATTAAAAAAAAAAAAAGTCAGGGTCTGATCCAACGTTTTCTACTGAAAGTGTATATTTTTTATTTTACCCTCAGGATGAATAATGTAAATATAAGAATTCTTAGCTTATGAATGAATAGCATAACAACATGGATACCTGCTCTTTTACAGTCTTCCATGGATCTTCTTTAGTCTTTCAATCTCCTGAATGTTCTGCTTATACCTTTGAAAGAAGCCAAGTGAAGCCCTAAGACTCTAATCTTGTCAAGGGAGATAGATAGGCATCTCCAGAGGGAAATTCAAAATMTAATGAAATTGAGGATCCTCCTCTCCTTTTTCTCTCCCTCCTTTGCACTCCRGAGCAGCAGACAATTCAATATTAAAAGACACAGTAGTCTCTGAGAGGACTCACTATCTCAGCAGGTGGCTTTTACTGGTAATGAGATTTTTTTTTTTTAAATTTAGCATGATCTCCTGTTTTGCAGACATCAATTTTAGTGCAGAATACCACTTTGGGGTTTGCATTTCCCCCTCTCTCTTTTATGCTCAATACTTGCTAAGAATATATTTGCGTATATATTTTACGAGAATCAACAGCAGAAAAAAATATAATTAGAAGGAAATTGACTCTATCTACATCTCTACCTGTATGCTTTATGTTCTGCCAGGCCTTTTGAAGGAATGATTGTCTTTCTTCCTTCCCTGTTCCTTTGGTGCAGTTTTGCACACTGAGATGTACTTGTCTGTTAGATGGGGAGCTGAAAGCAGCAATGCGGCTGCAAGGATTGGCAGAAGGGAGCTGCTTCAAGGCTCTGTGATTAAACGAAGCTGCTGCAACACACTGCAGTTGGAAAAGGGYGAGATTCTTGATGCTCAACAGCAAACAATGAGCGTGGCTGATTTTATCACTTTCAAAATGACTATAGATTGTGTTGCTTCTTTMATGTGCTATATATAGTTACATGAAAATGACATTTTAATATATGTATTACCTTTCATTTTCATCTCTCTTTTTTTATTCATTTTTCAAATAATGCCCCTGAGAATACAGATAAAACAAATYATACTTACTTTACTAATAAATGCAATTTTTCTTCTTTATGAAATGTAGTGATTTCTTGTGTGCAGATCACCTTTGTTTGTGTCAAACCAAATTAATTCAGTCTTTTCATTAATGAGACAATTTATTAGTCTTCAATTTCTTAGGCTTGTGGAATGAAATGCAAAGAAAATACCATTTATGTAACATCATSTCTGATGTTGTATAATCCAGTCACAACTGGGGACTGTGTGCAATGCCTAACTTTAGATCGTACATGTGATAGCTAAATACTTGTCTATTTGCTTGCATTTCCTTTCATATCAATGAAAACACAAAGAAATTATAATAGGGTGATTCAGACTGGGAACATGGCTAGCAAGAGTCAAGAAAAKAAATACTTCAGGTACCTAAATGAAATGTCTAAAGCTAAACAGCATGAGCCCAGGTTTCACTCCAGTAGGCTGTTTCCCACAGAAGCTGTTCCAGTTGTTCTTCTCAAGTAAGGCATTTACTCAAGCAGAAATAAAAGGTTGACATTCTGGACCTGAGAAATATAAGCTTCAAGTAAATAATGGGTGTTTAGAAGGATAGGAATGACAAAACTTAGAAGCATTTCATTTTCTACAAATGTCCTAAACATAGCTTTCCTCTGCCATTTAGCTGAAGGCAGAACTTTAACATACACAGAATAATTCCTGTGAAGTCACGCTGGTCATGTGCTCTTGAGATGTTCCAACAGGACTTTGTTTGCTTATTTGATCTGTGAGTGATTGTTCTTAGCTAAAATATTATAATGGTGACATGGAAAAATTGGAACACAACTGTAGAAGTAATAGCAAATCATAAAATTAAAAATAGATGAAAAGACCACCAATTACAGTTAGGTTAGCAGGATTATTAGTAATGGAATTCTTACTTTAACCAGCRCACATCAAAGCAAACAAGATGCTACTTAACCTTCTTTTTGACACCAGATTATCTTACTCAGCTTTTCATTTGTCTCATTATTTTTATTATTAATGTTTGTCATACAGATCTGTATGATTAATAATACACTTCAATGCTGTGATATGAGTGTATGTTCTACTGAAAAATGGTGGGAAGGGTAGATGGAGAATAAGCAGACTGTTTACTTTCTTATGGACAAAATGTACTCACTACTTGGTGGATGCATAGGTAGTTATCTTTGTGTAATTAAACTGTACTGTGAGACATGATGTCTTTGTATAATAGTCTTTATTTCAGAGGTAATACTTTTTAATATGATTTGGTTTGAGAAAACAGCAGTGAATCAGCACTCTTGGACCTTAATCACAAGAGCAGGATGTACTGCTAAGAGCAGAGATGCATCTCAGAAAGTGGGCTACTGGACRTAAAGTCAGAACCAACAGACAGAAAAGAACCATCAGAGAAGGGAGATGTTAAACAAAATGCTGAAAACATATTTCATCATTCCATTTGCAATGAAATCTCTCCATTTCTAATGCTAGGTCATCTCTTCCTGCATTTGTTAACCCCTAACATAAGTGCAGTCCTCTGCCCACATCTTTCTAATTGCCGACATCTCTATTTGTCAAAATCCTGCTACTGCTTCTCTCCCCAAAACACATCACACAGCATCTGGTCTTGTACCTGGGATCAGAGAGATAGCTTAAGAAAATCTTATCAAAAGCAAAGCAGTTACACAATTTTTTATTTACAAGAACCCCTCTCTTTATAGTAGTTTCAAGTTTAGGAGCATGCAGAGCTGGAATACATTTTTGGATGAAGAAGCTTAACAAGTAACTATGAACGACTTAGTAATGAGTTTGTTATTAAGGAATTTATGTCTGTGATTTCTGTAACTTCAACTAAGTTTTATATATGTGGAAAATATATTTACCCATACCATTAATCTAGAACCCATTTCTCACATTCAGTGGTGAAAAATGTACTGCCACACTGAAAAACGGCTGTGCAATATCAGCATATTAATTTGAAGTAACATTGAACATGTAATTTATAAATATTTATTAAAATACATACTATAAAATWTATTAATACTGAACTAATGGCACTAATTCTTTTCTATCTGATTAAAAAAAGAAGTTAGGTTTCAAAACAGGTTCTGTAGCATAACCTGTCACCATGTATACTCACTACAGAATTCATGGGCCTTTCCCCAGTCAGACCTCAAGGAATTCGTGGGGATTGATTTCTTTGTTTGATGTGGGAGGATGAAGAGAGGAAGATGAGGAAGGCTGGTGTTTTCAGAACCAACCACCTAAAACTCTATGCATTTGAAAATCATTTATCTGTGAGAGCCATCCTAGGTGGCTCTATCAGACTCTGTTTTGAAGTGTTTCTTCTTCCCTCCCTGAATAACTTCCACTCCCTTGTGAAGCCCTGTAGGTAGCCCTCATTGTTAAATTTCCATCCATTCTGACTTTTGCCTCAGGTCCCTGTCTGACCATCCTGCATCACTGTTTACTCCTTCGTCTCTGGAATGTCCTGTGCTCTCTGCTGCTCTGAGCAGTCCCATTCCAGGGGCACAGGCCCTCTTCCAGAACAGCTGCTTCCTCCCAGAGGAGAATCCTACCAAAAAGTGAGGAAGGGTGACTATGTACACATTATATTTTAAATTTAATATATAGCTTATTATCTTAGGTATGTATCTTGTTATGTAAGAGACGGAGAATTTTAATATTTTTACTTGCTCTTGGGACTTTTTCAAAATTGATGGAGAAGTAAACAAAGCTAAAGGGTGAACAGTCAGGTGTGACTGTCATAAACAAATAAATATGTAGCAAGCCAGAATACTTAAAACAAATGCAGCAGATGCTTTGCAAAACTGTTGTCACAAATAAGCCTTCTAAATGTCTCTAGTTATATTTATTGGTTTGTGACTACCTGAGATATCCATGTCTCTGGAGATTACTGAAAAATATTTACATGCTTGTTATCTTAACCAAATTAGGAATAATATAGCAGTGATAAATGTTTGCTGTGTGCATATTTTTTTTAAATTTTTGACCTGTTTACTTATATTTTAAAATTTGGTTGTTTATTTCATGTTTTATAGCCCTATACACTGTATGAATAACTTTCCTCCAATTTTCAGACTTTTTATGATAATTATTTTTTGTCCCCATAATTATTTTCTATGTGGTGTCTAACATTCTGGTCAGCATATTTCAAGCCATTCTCAGGTGCTGTTTAGTTCAATAATGAAGCCATCMGTGTCTGTAATTTGGGAGGTGAACCAAAAATCATGGAGTTAGTTGCATTAGTTTAAAATCAATTCACTGTGAAAATAAGATTGCCCCTAGTTCTTTACTATATGACTGCAGACTGCTGCTAACTGGGCAGTACAGTGTAACACAACACTGTAGCATAGCAGCAACAGCAAAGAATTGAAAGCARTATTGGGTTGAATGAATTTTAATTTTAATCTAGAGCTCATTTAGCTCAGAATGATCCCTTTCAGAGGCAATGTTATAAGAAAGCTGTGGTTAGGTTTTGATGTCATATGATGTTCTAGATTATTTGTCTTTGCAAAACAGATGCACTCATGATCCTTAACTTTGATGCCATTTCAAACTATTGGAAGTCCTAATAAGTGTTTTGTCCCATTTAATTTAATATGAGCAGTAATGTAACTGAGATTCTGTTGCTTCTCTTGAGAAATTTATCTCATAGTCTGCACAAGTTCAGAGAATCACAGAATCACAAAATATGCCAGGCTGTTTAAATAAGTTGTGTGTGTATGTGCAAGTATTTGTGTGTATATGTATAAGTACACACACACACACACACACACACACACACACACACACACACACTGTTAAAGCTGTATTATTTAATGTGCTCAATTATTTATTGTCTTCTTTACAAAATTGACTACTTATCTACCTCTTAGTTGTTCTTTAGGCAACTGAGTAATTTGGAATAGGCCTTCCTATAGGAATTATCTTTCCTATGGATTGATCTTTTTTACCAATTTGTTGATGTTTAACAAAATATCTGAACTTTTCACAGATGTTTTACACAACATCTGAGTATGGGGATTGAAACAGAGAGTATAATGGAACTGATAAAGGAGTCTGGTATCTTAGGCCTGATCGAGCAGAAACCATAGGAGAGACAGACACAGATAAAGGCTCCCTGGGGTACAGGTGACCAAGAAACTTTGCCATGATTACCAAGCAACTGATGTCATAAAGAATATATAACCAATGAGAATTGTTACCAAAAATAGAACCCTATATAAGTGCCATACAWGAAAAACCCTATATAAACACCTTGTATGCTCAATACATTTAGCTTCAGAACTCAGAATGTCCTCATCTCTCAATCACCAATATCTGAGCTGTTTCATAGATATTCAATTAGATTTCTTTCCTCATGTTGAGTCTATTAATTTCTATCCTCAGTTGAAATGGTGTTGAATGTAGTTTTATGAAGACTTACTGAAGTGTCATTTTTAATGTATACCTGTGTTTACACATAAGAATGCTTCATATAAAATTGTATAAATGTGCATAACTGTGATATACAAAAATATTTGTGATAATTTCATACTGATATAAAGCCAATATATATATAATTAGTCAATCTTTTWTGTGAGACCAGTGATGATCATTTTACAAGATCCTTTAAAATAAATGCCTGTTGGTAGTTGACCGTGTTTAAGACTGAGCCAAGCAGGAGCCAGAAACTATCTCATTTTTCAGTTGTTCAGCATGAACCTGAAGAAAAAGTTTCATGTTCTTAAGGAATTTTACTCCCTAAGGCTTTAATTCAACACCAATTTCTGATTCATATTCGTGCAAACAGAACATTAAATTCTTCCTGTATTTCCTCCACCCATATTTTTTTCCTAAGACCTAAATRTGAAAAACATTTAAAAGGGAAATTCTGTTTTAAATAATTAACTGATCCCTATTCATACCATGAGTATTAATGCAATTCTGTGTCTCTTTCAAACTTGTGGCACCTGAATAGATTAAAATAGATTAGAAAGAATAATTGCTGAATTTAAAAGGGAACTGCTTATTGAATCAAAGTAGCCTACAAGTTGTTTTAGCAGGCAGCCAGTGTGGAAACCTTTTACCAGTTGCTAGGATGTCTCATTTCTAGTGTTGACCTTCAGCTGTATGCAATCCCTGTATGCTGTGAAAGCATGGAGAGGAGCAGTCTGCCCACCTGTACACTCTACCTGATTCCTGGGACTGGCTGAGGGCAGGCACAATGCTCTGACAATTCCCAGCAGTGCCAGGAATGCCCGGGATTACAGGGGAACACACTCCCATTGGAAACTGTGCTCCCATCCAGCCCACTGTGCAGATGAGCAGAGCTGAGTGGGGATGAGCGAACGTTTTACCTCTGTGCTTGCTACTTCAGCAACTTTTCCTGTCTCCAGGAAAACACTGTCTTCCACAGTGTTTTTCTGTGTCTGTGGAGAAGAATTTTGTAAATAATAGACATGTATAAATTAATACTGTATCTGCACTGTCATTTCATGGTATTTATCAGAAAACATCTTCTACATGAAAACACATGAACAAAGGRCAGCTATTTTTGATAACAGACAAAGGCAATGATTTAAAAAAATATAATAACCTATTGTCTGCCTGTTGAAAAGATTGCTTTAAAGAAATAAAACCACAGAATCATGGATTTTTTTTAATGTTGTATAACTGATATTATACACTGTTCACTTCCTAAAAATGAATATAGATTTTTTTTAGTTTATTTTGTATTTTTTAAAAGGGTGAAGGATTGCTCATATGAATGGACACATAACAGTTTTTTTCATCATTTCCATTCCTTAATGTATCATTATTAACTTTCCTTGGACTTTTCAGTCTTACATACTAACAAATTAAAATATGCATTTTGATCTAAAGTGTTTTATCTGTGTTACTGTAATTAAACTATCTTATTCATATCAAGATAACTTTAAAAGATGCTAAGAGACAGCCACTCTGTTTAAAATTGATCTGGATAAAACATTTTAAACTCATTTAGTTTCACCTTACTAATACTCACAAGAGGTCAAAGTCTTATTATTGACATTACGTTGACTTGTGCTTTCACAGGGAAAAATATTTGGATTTTAATTATAAACCATTTAGAGTATTTCATCCTTATAACCTACAGTTTTCTCAGMTACTATCAACAGTGTTCCTGCTTAGAGGAAGTTAAAAGAGTTTCAACTTTGCCAATCTCATTTGCATCATTCATCTTTTAGTCATAATTTTAAATATAGAAGATAATTTATTCACAGTAAGCCACAATATCCTGCCAGTGGTTCCATATTAAATTAATGAAAATATATATTTTACTGAATGTGTTTTATGCTCACATTTTATGCCCACAAATAATGCTCTGTTTTAGATAAGGAAGGTGAGGGAGAATAAAAAGGAAAAATAATGCATCTATTGGTTCAAATGTGCTTGTTCCTTTACAGTATAAGCACTGAATTAAAGAATTCAGAAAATATTTATCATTGTTAAYATATAAGAACAGAGGAACATGTGTCTGGAGGAGAGCTTTAGCTGTGGATTGCACATGTGAATAATTGGAAGTGGAGATTTTGGTAAGTTATACAATTTATTCAACTGTAATCCCATTACAGGAAACAGATTCTGAAGTCCAAAAAAGAGATTTTAATTTCAAAGAAYTTATGGAATGTTAATATGTAATGAAAGCTCCCTCTGAAACATTTGCCATGGAGYAGCTTGCTCTTCAAATTCTAATCAATTGTTCTCAAAGTCAAAACTGTCTATCATGAGAACAAAATGTACCATTATTCTGTTCTGTCTGCTGAAAGATCAACCAACCTTCTTTTTGTCACTAAAGAGATACATTTTTGAGGAAATTTCAAACAGGAATGATCAAAAAAGCAARGAGGAACTCATTCAAAGATATTTGACAGATTTAAAGAGGGATGGATATTCAACCTATATAATGGGCATTCAGTTTTTAAGGCCAGTGATTTATTATTTCATAAATATTTAGGCTGGATTACCTTTCATTAGTAGCACATTTCATCATATGGTATCTTTTGAAAATGTAACACACAGCACATTTTGAAACATAAATAGCAATCTGAAAAATGTATCTAATAAAAAAAAAGTAAAAATGGCCATACAGGATCAGTTGTTTGTGTTTGCCCTGGATACAGATGGCACAGTTTATTGTCTCCAACACTGACCAGTAGTCCTCTTTTACAGAGGAACTGTAAAAGAAATGATCCAAATATCAAGTAATCCTTCACTTAATATCTTGTAGCTTCKGATGATCAACATTTTGCAATTTTGTAAATCTCAGTTTGCAGTCAAGTCATTGTGCGTATTATATTGTGGAGGTCTCTTCCCTGAATTTACTTTAATTCTTTTTTAAACCTTTCATATATTTGATCCTCATAACTACATGCTACCATGAGTTCCACAATTTAATTATATATGAAAAGTTTTTTCATATAAAAAAGTACTTTATTCATACTATGCTTCTGGAATAGTAATTTTTGTGATTTGTCCCAGTTCTTGACCTGCAAGGAATATCTTATTTGATTCATCCAGAAAGGATCTGGAAAGGGGAATGCATAGAAAGGTGATCAMGTTTTCTGATGATATTGACCAATTTAGAGTAGTAAAAAAAGAGAACCACAAGTGAAGAACTGAAGAAAAACCCTGTGATGTGGGGCAATAAACTGGCAGTTGAAATTTTGTTTGAAGTAATGTAAAATTCAGCAGAGAGGAAAAAATAGTCCTGGCTTCACATTTAAAATGATGGGCTCTGAAATGACCCTTACTGCAGAGGAGCCAGCTCTTCAAGTTATGATGGATGGTTCAGTTAAAATGTCAGTGATCATCAGCAGTAAAGAAATCAAGCTAAAAGTCAAAAAATATTGGGGAAAAAAATAAACCTCAAAATGAAATAAGATTAATATGCAGGTACTTAAATATGTGAAGCACCTACAATTTTCCCATTATGTATACCTCTGATTCCTCATCTTACAGACAATATGGTAGAATTTAAAAAGGCTCAGAGAAGGGCACCAAGAATTATCAAAAGTGTGGAGCTTCTTTTGTAGTGGGATCAACCGAATAAGGCTCTACTTCCACCTGTAAACAGATGCCTGATCATGATATGATAAGAGGTCTAAGAAACATGACTARCATGTCAGGGTTCTGTAGGGATTGACTGTTCACTGTGTATTTCTAATGCAAGACAGCAAGGTAGCAGAGCACTGGTTCCACATAAATAGAAAAGGAACTTTTCTTAAAATTATTGAGGTTAAGCTGTGCAGTTCTTAGATCCTAAATGTTTTGTGTGCTAAAARTTTACATGGAATTAAAGGGAGATTGGAAAGAAATCACAGAATCRTAGAATAGTTTGGACTGGAAGGGACTAAAGATCATCTAGATCCWCCCAACCTGCCATAGTCAGGAAYACCTCCCAYTAGAYCAGGTTGCTCAAAGCCCCATCCARCCTGGACSTTCARTGCTWTCAGGAATGGRACATCCACAATTTGTGTRGACAACCTGTTCCAGTGCCTCACCATCCTCACAGTGAAAATTTTCTTCCTAATATCTAMCTTAAATCTACAGTCTTCCAGCTTAAAGCCATTGCCCCTTCTCCTATTACTACACACCCTGAAAAGTGAAAAGTCCCTCTCCAGCTCTYTTCTAGTCTCCCTTCTGGTACTGAAATGCCATGATATAGTCAGCCCAGAGCCTTCTTTCCTCCAGAATAATCACAACTTTCCAGGGTGAGTAATCACAGCTCTCTAGTTCTGTATCTCTCTACTGAATATAGAAAAGCAATCCATGGAAATCCTGATTATGTAGACAGTAAMCAAACTAGAAGTGGTTGCAGACTGAGGCCTCTTAGGAGATGCACATACTTAACCCAGTCCTRCCCTCTCTACATGGGCCTGTTTTTTGTTGTTGTCAGGATGCTGGGCTGGGTTTTCAGGATGAGTATTGTCCAATATGGCCTCTCTTAAGCTCTATGAATACTCCCTTCCTTGTTCCCTATTTTATACTACCAAAGATTCTATGGAATAATATCTTCTTCAGTACTAATGATCTCCCTTCTTCAGTTAAAAGTTATATATTCAGTTAAATTATACAGTCTTTTTTCCATAGGAAATGTCTTTTACACTGATCATCACTGTCACTTTTCCTACATTTTCCAATTCTATTAATTTGGGTTTTTTTAAAGGTGAGATGACTGGAGTGCAACTCCCTGTTAAAAAATTTGAACATACTATAGATTTTAAAAATATAATTTTTCCCAATAATCTTTTTATCTTTTTTTTGACTGCTTGTGGATGTTGAATTATCATTTTCAGAAATTTTCTGTAGAATGCCCCATATCTTTTTTTCAGAGTAGTAAGTAGCTAGTAAATAAATACTGAATGTGCCTGTAAAGACAGGATTATATTTCTTTTATATATTAACTCTCATTTATCAATATTGAAATTGATCTATTTTATTATTTTGCAGTTGTTTAGTATTGGAGGATGATTCTGGGATTCTTTCCAACMAGCTATATCTTTGAGTACCTCCAATACGTGTGATCTTTCTTACATACTGAGTAATTTATGAGTATGTCAAACAGCATAGTTCTCAGCACAGGTTTTTAAGAAATAAAAAGAGAACAAATAAAGGCTTTGTCAAGCTCATCAGTTTGGTCTCATAGGAAGTTTGATGCTCAAAGGTAAACTAAATACACACTCCTGAAAAGTGCACTTCAGTTTTTTATATCCTCCTTCAAAAGGCACTTTCATCATGCACACTTAATTTTCATCTGTTCTTGCCTACAAAGCAGTTATCATAATCTGTGTAATTTTAAGAAGCTAGATGGGAAGTGGAGAAACAAGGCTTCAGAATTCCCCTGATAAGAGAACTAGAAGARTTTGTTATTTTCCTGTTTCTGATACAGCCCCAAACTATCATGAAATGATGCATAATACACTTTTGCCAAGTATCTTTGTGTGAGAGTTCAGGGACCCAAGACATTAACCTGCAATGTTTTTATTGCCTTAAGGCAATGTTATTTGTCCTTTTTTTATATAGGAACTGAGGTGCAATGGATATAGGGAAAGGGCCTTGTGAAACTCCTCTGCTGGCCCATGGATATTTTGCACTGTGACTGTATGCCTTGGAGAAACATTTTGTGGGCACAGATCACCCACAGTGGTTTYACATTGCACACCTCCCAACATAAACTGTACTTCCCAAGAGTTTCTGCATTACTTTATTACCTTTTGAATGGCTCCACTTGTCTGAGAAGCTGCTTGAGCAGCTAAGCCCTGCAACTTCTACAATATACCTGGCTAATAATGGCAGAAGTGGCAGCGTGTTGTGTTAACCACGCTTTTTTCCAAGGGGATAAGGAACTACTGAGAAGCAGACAYGCCTAATACTAAGCTTTACTATTTGATTCTGAAACATAACTTCTTAGCCGTAAAGAGTATTCAAGTGAAAACTAAGGAGTCCAGATATTTTACATCTTCATCACGTGTTTAAAGAAAAAGARTTGCTTTTTAAAGGTAATCTGTTATTCTTAAAAAACCTTTGATCATAAATATGTAGTTCTGTAAGACTGAGTCAAGAGCTATGTGTGCTACTTATGTATTACACGTGGTTTAGTTAATGCATATGTGATCAGTGTAAAGAAGAGAGCAACACTAGAAAAGAGAAGATGGATTACTTAAAATTTAGCACTATAACCAGCTTTTAGTAGCAAGTGCTCCAGAGGCACTGGGGAATCTCTAACCCYTGAGATATTCAGATCTTGACTGAAAAAGTCCTGAGCAGCCTGATGAAGGACTGAAGTTATATACAACTTGAAATCTGGCTATGCTCTGAGCATAGTGGTCCAGATGATCTCCTGAGCTCCCTTCCAGACAAAATTTTCTGTGTCTCTAGACCAAGTCTGTACATTCTATGCAGTATCTAGAGCAAAAGTAAAATAGGATTAGGGATCATATGGACTGAGTTAATTGCCCTGCTAGCATGAAAGAAAGAACACTGCATCTCAGTGCCTCTAGATGTGTGTGACCTGAATTCAGCAGCACTGCAGACTTTCAACAAAGAGGTTTTGAACTGTCTAGCAGGCAGAACTATTTTCACTGCCCTTTATGAAGAAGATGGATAGTAACAGATAAAATTTGATGCAGGACATTTGTATCTCTGTGTTTAGTGCTCTGTATACAAATGGCCTTTTTTTTTTTTGCTGCTTCTGTTTTGAAATTAAACAACAAACAAGGTATTTCAGCTGGAAAATGAAAACCTCTTTGAGATGTACAAGGACTTGGTATAATAGAGAATGATAGGGTGACAGCAATGGAGCAGTATGATCAAGCAGTGTATCAGGTGAAAGATAATGTCTCCAAAATATCAAGTCCAATAAACAGCAGTTTTTACTCAACTTGACAGCTGTCAAATGAATAGGACAAGGCAGTCAAGCAGTGACTTCATTGCAGTGGACAAAAGAAAGGGGTCATGGAGGGGTATGATTAATAGTTAAATAGAACTCCAGTTAAATAGAACTGGCTTAAGTTCCTAAACACTTTTTAAGCATGTTCATTTCCTCTCCCTCAAGATGTAAAAGAACTCCCTTTGAAAGCAGTGCAAGAGCCTGTTCCCACTGGAAATCAGAGCTGGTCATTGTGGTARTCAGGCATTAGTGCAGGGAGAAGATGGTGTGGGCCCCTTTCCCAAAAGTTAAAGAGGGAGCTTTGTCTTGTACTTCCCTGTTACTCTCGGCTTTAGACACAGTGCCTTCTGAATCTCTTCGCACCCTTTGTTCCATAATCCAATTATATAGCAAAAACACTGTRCTTTGGTTGTGTCAAGCTTCTAGAACAATGCTTTTCTAGTTCTAGCCAAGAAAGGAATTCAACACATCCACAAATTATTTGGAAAGGGGAATGCAGAGCAAGGTAACAAAGTTTGCTGATGATATGGATTTAGGAGGAGTAAAAATGAGAACTACATGCGAAGACGTGTAGAAAGACCTTGTGAGATGGGGCAATAAGCTGGGAGTTGAAAATCAATTGGAATAATGTGAAATGCTGCATATGGGAAAATTTAGTCTTATCTTCACCTTTAAATTCGTATTTTCCATAATTTTAAAACCTCTTTGCTTGACAGCAGTATTTTTCTTTCAATTTAGCTYTGTATGGAGCTACAAGAAAAAAAGTATTCATGGAACAGCTTCCTTCTTTTATGAAAGCTACTTTTGTGTTAGTCATAAAAGGGTGTATAAAGACAGAAACAAAAATGGAAATGGGAGAAAATATTAAAATAAGAGCATCTCAAGAAATGTCACTGACCTGTTAGTAAACTTGTACTAAATAACTTTTCAGAGAGTCTGTGATTTTTCAGGGCAGTTTTATTCCAGGCCAAGCTTGGAAGGGCTAACATATCACTGAATCACTCCAGGACTGTTTCTTGCTTGCACATCAAAGCTGATCATAACACCAAGTTACGATGTTTTTTTCTTTCCTAATCAATATGGATACTCTGTTGGGAATATGGAATTAATATCTGCAATGCATAAAGAAAAAAAATCATTAGCTTACTTATGATTTAAAGTACATTGGGTAAAGATGAGGTTCTACCTTTATAATAACAAATAAAAAGTTTATTACCAATAAACAAGTGTATCAGTATTAGTTATTGGGGACAATATGGAATACTCTGGAAGAAAAGGAAGGATTAAAATTTTTATTTAAGCTATTTCAAAGTTACATGGATATGTAGKAAGCATGTGCATTAAGGCTGCAGATRGAGCAGTTGTGATGGAAAAKATTGAAAGTATTGTCACACCCCACATTTTTTATGACAATTTTTAATAATTACTTGATAAGAATAGTGGCTGTGTAAAATGCCAGTAAGMTGATCAAAAGGGTAATTTATAAAATGCAACTTCCTACGGTTGGTGACCAATATCCTGTTCATAAGACAAAGATTGAAATTGAATCTTTTCTTAGTCAAAGAGTAAATTCCCTTTGCAATATTAATTATGACCTTTGATGAATCAGTGTTAAAAGGTGAACTACTTTCAGGGTGGAAAAATTAGCATTACAGTGCATGATACAAACATGATGGATTACAACAGTCCTTCAGCCTTGAAATTTCAGGTTCTGAAAAGGCAGTTTACTCACAATGAATTCCAAGCACAAGTCTGCAGTCATTAAGCCAGCACAGCTAAATTGAGACAAAGGACTTGAGCCAAATTGCACTGCTTCACTTGACAAATCAAGATTGTTAGAATGTAGTGTCTTGCAGATCACATTGAAYAACATAATTGGTTTTGGTGCTGTCTTTGTGGATATTTAACTTAACAAAATCTATTCCTGACCTTTTTTTTATTAAATATTTTGCAACATTTTTCTTTTCTAGTTTTCAATAAAAAGAAAAAATTGMAAAAGAGAATGAGAGCTCTTGTAAGAGTTTTAAATAATGGTTTGAAGGGAAGGAATTGGTGCTGCTTCAGTACCCAAACCTTCATCAACTTGCAAACACAGTATAAGAGTTTTGAAAGAAAATGAGGGTTGGAAAACAGCAAAATTCTACAATGAAAGCATGATGTTTACATCCTATTAAAATACTATTGAACCAAGTAGTGGGGAAAGCAATTATGTCTTYTTTTCTACTCCATTACCAAAAATATGCTATACMAAATTWGTACCAGAAGTAAACAAGTCTTACAAATAAATCTTCTTCATGAGYTGCAAATTGGAAAGTGCAGAGCATGCAAGATAGGCTCCACTGTCAGTCTGTCACTTTATGCTGGATTTTTCTGTAATATAAAGCAAAGTAAGCCATGGATGTGGAACAGCTGGATGGGGTTTCATAAACAATTTTGATTTATGGCTATGTATATGCAAGAAAAGGCAGTTTTTATTTTTCATGTAATTCTGGTTGGTGTAACTGGCAAAACACTGGAGTGTTAAAGAGAAAGCTATTTTAAGGCTCAATTCTATACAATTCCTGTGTGTAACATTCGCTGCCAGGAACAATGGATCTGTTGGGCTTCACTGGATTTGTTCATAGTAGTATAGATGACAAACCTTTAAAAACCATATATTTGCAGCAACAGGCCCTCAGGATGTTTCTATTTTTATTGCCTGTCTGTAATGGTATTACAGTGACCTGCTAGTCTAGCACAAATTTTGAAAAAAAACCTTTTGGTCATTCCAGTGTTTGGAGAGGAAATGTCTGTTTCAGAGGCCCAGAGATACATGGATACTGCTTATTTTGGGAATGAAGTCCTTGGCTAGATCAGTGCTTGGCGGTGAAAAAGATCAGGGATGCAATGTCTGCTCTGGAAAGGAGCACGGGCATAACCTTCTGCTCACGAAGGACCTCATGCTTTTGGAGTCAGGGAATTTGGCAAAACGCATCCCGCTTGCCAAAATAATCGGCGTCGGGATGCTCCACTCTGCTCCTTGGCACGCCTTGCTTAGGGAACAGAGAAAGGATTTTCCAACCAAGCTGCAGCCTCTCGGCCTTTGGCGCAGAGGCCGCTCGGTGCCCGGGGCTGAGGAGGAGACGCCGGCCTCTTTCCCGGGCACAGGGACACCGGGACCCCGGGACACCAGGACACCGGGACCCCGGGACACCGGGACACCAGGACACCAGGACACCGGGACCCCGGGACACCGGGCCAGGGCCGCCCCTCAGGGCTTGCGGCAGGGCGGGTTTTTCCCGCCTTGGGGGCCGTTCCCGCCCCGCGGCGCTGGCAGTGGCCGGAGTCCCCTGAGGGCGGCGGGAGGACCCTGCCCGCGCCTCCCGGTTTCCAGCGGGCACTGCCGCGTCCCGAGCCCTGAGGGCAGGGGAACGCTGGGCACTCCGAGCCCCGGGAGGACACAACGCCCGGAGAGGGCGGAGGAGGCGGGGGGAGGCAGCTTGGCTGCGGGGGAACCCCTCGCCCCTGAGGGATGCTCTATCGGCGAGTGCCACAGGACGAGACCGGGGCTCTCGGATAAACAATCRCTGCGGAAGGCTTAAAAGGAAAAGCTTACAGGAGGTTATACAAACCGAGAAGGGACAGACGGCTGCCTTCCACGTAATTCCCAGAGGAGGGAGGAGGGTTGGGTGTCTGCCAAGAGGGAAACCTCCTTAGCGACAGGACAGGGGAGCCCTGTCACCTGCAGCGAGGGGGAACCCCTCAGGGAGGGTCAGAGCAGCCTTGAGGGAGGCGGAAAAGCCCCGAACGTGAGGATTCATACTACAGGTACAACCCTCAGTCACTGGAGTGTTCCTTGCCAAAGTGCATTTTCCTGTGCCATTAAAAAAGTAAACCTGTCAGGTTAGGAACAGAACGTGATTACTGAATCGTGCAGCCTTGGTTAAGAAAATTAATTACCTTAATTATGTAGTTAATGAAAGGTTTTGAGCATGTTCCTGTCGGCTCTCAGATGTCAGCTCTGCTCTGTGACTGGGTTGTTCAGAGGCATTGGTGAGCCAGGCTCTACGAGTGTGATAAATTCTCTCAATCACTATACAGAATTTTATTCAAATTATGTTCTTCACACGAGGTAGATCACTTTTAAAATGAAGCTGATGAGTGTATTTAGCTTGAAGAAGCATGCACTAAACATCACCAGCACCAGGACATTTAACAACCCAGATTTGTGCCTGCAAYAGCACTGCCTCTTTGCATATGAGGATAAAACCTGATACAATGTTTTGGCATACCTGAGAGCTTTTGATAAACTTTCGTACAGCTGCACTTTACAACTTGGCACACAGTGGAGGCAAGAGTGGCAATTTCTTTTAACAATTAAGATTTTAAGAGTTTGAAAGGATCCATTCTCAGATTTAGTGGAGTTAGCCAGTTATTACTTTCTTGATATCTGTTCTCAATATTCGGGGGTTTTGGCAAAAAATAACAAATGCATAGAAAATGCAATTAATCTCCTTAACTTGTCAACACATAAAAAATATCCATTTTATTTTTGCAAATATCTGGAACTTTAGTATACCATTGTTTTCTTAAGTTCTAGATCTTGGCTTTAAATATTGTTCAGTGATCCTGCCTTTCTCTCAGGTCTGTAATGTATATAGAGCAAATTTGAATGTTGCAATATATAGATGATGAAATGACTGAATTTTTTTTTTTCCTTACACAGTTTGGAAATCATTAAGATACCATTTATGCCTAAAACTTAAATATTTCTTTAACTTTCAGGATTGTCTCAGCAAATATAGTACATATTTTTGTGAGCATGAAAAGTGCATATTCCAAAAGATTTTTATCTACATCACCAGATGAAACTGAATGTTACCTGTATGCAAAGCGAAATAAAGCAGAATGTGATAAAAAAATCAGAGAGAAAGAGGAGCAGCAAAAGCTAGAACAAAGCATACACTGTGGGAACAAGTGCCAAACATCACCACAYGAACTCCTCTATTTGTCAGAAAGACAAAACAATTGGGCATTAGAAAAACAGAGCTGTGATACAGCAAGAAAAACTTGTGTGAGAGAGTTTTGCAGTTCCAAAACTTGTAGTCATGAAGGATTAGAAAATGAACCATCCACCAAAAAATGGAGTCTTGAAAATGAAGACCAAAGCCCCATAGAAGATGACATTTCCCTGAATGTACGTGGACAGCCTCTTGAAACAGAGCTGCTCAATGTGTCGAGCACTGCTGACWCATGTCAAAATCTACCAGTACTAAACCCAYCCCAAGTGCAGCAGAACAACAATATAGAACAAAATAATAAAAGAAAWGAAGATAATGAGCTCAAACAAAATTCTTCAGTTACATCCTTAAACAGAGACATGTTTCAGACTGACTTAAATCACAAGTCTGTCTCCAATATAAAGTGGCAGCGATACCAGCTTTTTCAAATTCCATTTGTGAGTGGAACAAATTCTGTKTTTTCATGCATAGAAAATAAAAAAAGTAAATTTCTGAATAATATATGTTCTGCAGAAGAGAAAAATTATTCCAGTTGCAATAAGGATGCTATTGCCAAAAAGGATAATAAAGAAAAAAATAATTCATTGTATATAAATCAAACATTGAAACCTTTAAAAAGTATACAACCACTGGAAATCCCTAATTTTCAATTTACTAGGATTTCAAATAAAATAAAWAGCAAGCAATCACCAACTTACTTTAGGGAGGCAGACTGGAAGAATTTTGAAGGTGAACCATCTTTAATGCAATCTGAACAGATACATGGTGTGCAAAAAATGTCWGAGAGAGGGAAAGAAAATATGCAAAATGAAAAAAGCAGTGTAAGAGCTTCAACTGTTTGTTCTGATTTTAAAGAAAAGAATTGCCCACCGATTAACAAACAGGAGCACAGTGCTTTGGTAGAAGGAGAAGTATCTGCAACTTATTTCAGATGCAACAGCACTGACACTGAATGTAATAAAATATTTGCTGAAAATTACTTCAAAGATAAAATAATGGAGAATTCAGAGGATGATGATGACCAGAAGTCAAAGATACACATTTACATTAGTGCTAAAAATGTTCAGAATGAGAAATGTGTCTGCTCTAATRATCTTTTGCGGAGAAGGAGGAGGAAGAGCACTAATGAGAATGCAGGAACATTTCATATGCAGATGAGTATTCCCTTAACAACAGAAGCATTAGTGAAAAATAAGTTAAACCCACACGGTGGTGCGCATGATTCCAACAGGGATATTCATTTCTATGAAGCAGAATCAAAACTCTCCACAAAGGAAATACTTGATTTCCRAAGTTATGCAACAAAAAGTATTACATTTAAAAGTAATTGTCCTTGCATTATTGTGCAGGATTTTCCAGATAAAAGAGCAGGTTGTAATGTAGTTAGGAGGATGGAAATGCTCAAATTAAAGTTTTCATTTCAAAACATACTGTTTGGATGGGTCAGGATGTGGACTGAGTCTTTCCATGAAGATATGCCCACGTGTCAGGATGACAGTGTTACACCTTGGTCTCATTGCCGTGACACATTAAAAGAGCAGTGTGATGCTCAAGAGTTGGTAAAGAGCACTATAAATAGGAGCCACAATGATAAAATATTCATGTGTCTGCTGGCTGTTGTTTCAAAGCATCTGAAGGTGGAGGTACTAAAGATAATGCTTGCTTCCTTTATCAGTAGCACAAATACTTTATTAACACCTGRGGGAAAGTCTATGCGAGGAGAGAAACAGTCTTTATGTGGCAGAAAGCAAAATCAGTTAAACTCATGCACAGATGATTATTTGAGGCAAACCACAGGTTTTCTTAAAGAAAATGAAACTTATCCAGGATTTTTAAGTTCTGTATTTGTGGAAAACATTGATTTTGAGTTGCACAACGTATACCTGAGAAGATGCTTTTCTAAAGCATTTGGTGAAGAAGAGAATGCTTTCCTACAAAGGAGAGTCCTCTTTCATAACCAAAAAAGCAGATTATGTAAGGGAAGACATGTCAGGAAACACCACCACTTATCCAGAGTGTGTGAAGGGTTTAGCACTGATTTGAGGTCAGTCAGTCACAAAAACAGTATGAAAAAGCAAATTTTACCTGCTAAATWCCTGATCTTGCTGCAGGGCTCTTCTGATAGTCCCTCACTACGCAAGATCTATTTCTGCAATATCACAAAAGTACAATATCTTGTAGGAGCCAGTCTTAGATACCAGAGTTACTTTCCTGCTCATTCACAACCAAAATTTGAAAAGGTACATAACAAAAGTACAAATCAGGAAATATCAGTAAATACTCTAAAGCAGGAGAATAACAAATCAAGCAGAAGGCTTGATAGTTCTCTTCATGTAGAATTATTTAAATCCCTCCCTTTTGTTTTATATGAAAATAAGAAACACAAAACAACTGGACRTAGAAATTGCATAACTTCTACAAATGAAGTCACTAATGAAGTCACATACACCATGAAAAAATATTTGGRTAACTCATTYGTAAATGCTGATGAAAAAGAATGTGTAAATTCAAAAGAGTTGCAAATGAATTGTCATGATTTTCTTTCTAAAAAATCTTTTTCTATTTTTGACACATATGAAAAAATTCCCCTAGCTACTGATTCTGAAGACTTTGACCAGATCCCAGTTGTAAAGCAAGACAGCTCTATCCAAAAAAAGTTGTGTGAAGAAAGTGCAGTCACTGGTTCAAAAGACATTCAGTGTTTGCCTGTTAAATCAAGCGACGTCTTAATTGTATCTGAGCAGCCAAAAGCAACCACAGAAGAATATAACTCCCCCATGTTGCTGGATAGACAAATAAATACACATGAGAATTGCAAAGACTTAGATACCTGTAGCCCACATCTAGTAACTAAAAAAGTAGACAACCAAAGTACTTACTTGTTTCCTGAAAATATTTTTCCTAGTTCCTCAAATATTTATCAGTCTGTCACTTTGCCATTGGATAGCAGCTCTTTTGTCAACAGAGAAATAAGTGAAGATGGGCAGTGCAGGAATTCCTCAAGTGCAGACAAACAAAAGACAAGTGAAACAATTCCTGCCATGGTACAGTATTTATCCACGGGAAGTCCTGCCATGACAGATACATACTTGCAATTACAGGCTAAAGAAACAACACCATTTTCTTTCCAAGGCCAAGAACAGATGAATAAGACAGGCAGTTCAGAGCCAGMAACTTTGAAACAACATCTTGAATATGTAAAAGAACAGGAAGAGGGAAATTATGAACAAATGCATGTARCTAATGAAAGTCAATGTGAGACCGTAATGAATTACTTGATTATGTCATATTCAGAAGATAAATCTAAAACATTCATTGATGCAGAAGAGGAAATAAAAATGCCTTTATCCACAATGAACAATGGATGTCTTGAAGATGTAAAAGATAAGTACTTACCCTTAGAAAATAAAACCACACATGAATTTGAAGTGAGGAGAAAATTTGATTTAGTGCTAGAAGAGCTACGTATGTTTCATGAAATTAGCAAAGAAARTGTAAACAATTTATCCAGTTTGGAAACAAACTTGCCCAACAGTTACTGGGAATTAAATAATGCTGAGGGAATTGATGAAAACATGGCAAGGGTTTCTCAAAGCAAAATATGTATTCCTTCTCCAATCTGTGGTGCCACAAAAGGAAAACACATAACTGACAATAATGAAAGTTCATTACATGGAAAGATATTAAATGAAAATGAAGACCAGGAAGTATCTAAGGAATATTCTATTGCAAGAATGTCAAGCGAAGAATTGCTGCACTCTCCAACAGAAGGTAAGCACATGGAATTACTGTCTTAAGTAATCAAGAAAATTCAAATTTTAGACAATATTTGATTTACTTTAAAGGTGTATTTCTCAACTCAAATAATTCCATGATTCATGGAATTCAAAGTTTGATGGACAAATGTACTTGCCTATGAATAGCGGAAACMAAAAAATCCCACAGTACTGCAGCTACCTGCACACTGTGCTGTAGCAGGTGTAGATCAGAATTCAGCTGGTCAGCTCCAGGCTCACTCAAACCTGTATTAATGCCCATTCTGTTTCAGATTATTCATTTTGTCTGRTTTCATCACAATAAGCCCTAAATTCCCTAAAAGGGTCAAACCCACAATGAGCTGCACATCCAAGGAGAGGAAAAGTCACAATTAACACATGATACAATGTTTACAAAGGAGACAACTGTTTCCTTTCAACAGATGTCATGGACTCAGTCATAGAATAGTTTGGGTTGGAAGGRATAATTTATATTAAACTCCYTGCAATGAACAGGGTCATCTGCAAGTAGATCAGRCTGCTCAGAGCCCTGTTCAACCTCATCTTGAATATATCTATATAACTCATACAACTTATATAACTATAGKTACGTTTGTTCAAAATTCAGATGCTGGTGGTTTTAACACTTTTAAATTTTTTCCCTAGAGTATCTCAATACCCATTACAAACAGGATGTGGCAAAATCTGATTCATAAACTRTAAGACTCCTACCCCATTTGAGGCATAATCAAGAGGTATTTAATGAGTAGGGGAAGGATRCCAAGAAGAAAACGAGTTGAATGCTCAACCTTCTTGTTTAAATAATTCAAAAGTGATAAGTAAATTATTCAAACAAAAACTCTTTCAGATTTTGGACCTGAAATTCAGTTTGCAGAAGAGATGAGTTCTCACAGCTGCAAACAAAATTGGTGACATTTATGCTTTGGTCACATTTGGTAAATTACCTGATGAAAATGCAGCCATCTCAAAATTGTCATCACAGCTACATTTCTCAGTAATTTGGCTCTAAATTTATAAAGTGAACATTTCAGGGGGTTATGAAAGTAAGTAGTGTCTGGGAAGTGTTGAAAAAACTCCAGAAGGAATTCTGTTCAGCAGAGCTTTAACAGTATGATGTGCTGCAAGTTACACCTGAATGCCTTGCAGAGCATGAAAACCTAGCAGATACTGGGAAAATGGCTGAGCAAGTGATCACTTTTCTCCTAAGCCTGGAATAAGAAGATCCAAGTGGAGCATCTGATATGTAACCAGAGGATTAAAAACTGCATTATTGCATTTATGCAAAGGAGAATTTCATGAAGTGTAGAAACAGCTTTTTCTAAGCCTCTGAGAATGAGACTGTAGCTTTGTTAACATTACCTATAGTGTGCACAAATGTTTGAATCACATCAACAAGAATCACAAATTAATAACTAGATGAAACAAACTTAGCTATTTGTTTATAGTAATCAAATAAAAAAGTTAAATGTATTTATTTTTTTGTTTTAACACTGTTTAGGTGCAGCCTATAGAAATCCATACACATGGAATCCAGCTTTTTTACCTGGCACACTTTTTAAGGAACAAAGCTATAATTTACAGAAAGGAGGAGGTAATATTTACATTATTCTGCAATTTATACCACAAATCCCAATGCTAATAGACTTATTTCACAAATATTTGTATTTGTTTTCTTCCCTTTTTATGTCTATCCCTGTAGAAATCACATTTGGTTTAATTGTATGTTACTAGAAAAGTGTCCTGTCTTCAGCTTGGTTCACAGAACAAGCCATGTTGATAAGCAATTTTGTTCTTTGGAGAGAAGAAAAGAACTTTAACAACATGGGGTTTCCTTTGTTGCTTATTTTGGAGCCATTTGGAACAAACATCTTTGGGCCTTCAATCATTGTGATATAGCCAAGATATACYACAGGGAGAACATGATTCAGTATATACTTTTTTTGAAGATTTGCAGTTTTGTACACATTGTGGAAGGAAATTCAGAAGGATATTGTGAAGTGATCTCTTAGGATTTCAAAAAGCATGTTTTGGCAGCTTTTTCAACATGGAAACAGTAAAATAAGGCATTTGGTTTATTCTGAAACGAAATACTAAAACTCTGTCCAGAAAAGGCTATAATTAACTTCTCTTTTACTTTTTGAAATAATGTACTGCTATTTTGACTTTATTCCCCATTGTATCTCTTAAAACTGTTGCACAATTCTATGGCTTCAGAATTCAGAAACTCCTTCCTTCACTCAGGCCACTCTGGGAAATAAAGAGACTGAAATACTTGAACAGTTACAGATGACCTCTGGTGTTCTTTTCACCTGTGTTCTATTGAAGTTATGTCATCTTGTGAAAATATTTCATTTACCCAATGTAAAAKGTTGCAGAAAATTCTGCTCTACTTCTTTGCTCTTTGTCACTACTTTCTAAGATTTTATATTTTTTGTGATGTGGATTCTAGTTTCTGACTTACATATTAGGTATTGTTATTGCTTAGGGAAATTCAGATTCCAGAATGCTGTATTGTACATCATACACCAAGGTGGTTGATATTAACATCTTCTTGGAAGTCTTGTTCAGATGAGATTGAAGCTTGCTAAGTGAAACATTGCTCCTCCCATCACTGAACCTGGATGTTTTTCCCTTTCTTCTTTCCCTGCTATTTTGGGCTGCATCATCAAGAGCAAAGGAAATCAGATGTTCTCTCCATTGTATGTCTATCTCCTTTAYATTCCTTCCTAATGTTCTCTAAATTCCCATCTGAGCTTCTCCAGAAATGCCTGGGAGGAGCCCTTGTCAATGARTGTCTCCTTTTCTCCTCCATGATTGCTGAGGAATTGTGCAGGTTGTTAGGGMAATGGCATATTTCTAGGGCATTTCATACCTTATTTCCAGTGTTTTGTCAGAATCAACAGGAACCTAATATTCTTCCAGTAGAAGAAGCTGAAAAAAATTGAATTTCCCCTCATCATCCTTCTCAGTTGATAGCAAATAAGAAACCATTGAGTATTGTCTTTCCTTGAGGAGGTACAGTGGTAGAGACAGTTCCATTTACAGTGAAAGTTTTCTTGGAGGTTATTCTGAAACCAGGTTTTGTCAGGGGAAATACTGTACTTACTGTACTGATAGGAGTTCATGTCAGAGGTTATGCTGGTATGTGGCTGTCTCCCTCTATTTTTCAGTAGGATTCTGAGCCATCATATCTTGTCATAGGACCTGTGACTGCTTTGGAAAGGAGATACCTAAGTGGGACAAGAAGATTTATAATCCAGTAGCTTTTCAATTTACCATGACTAACAGCCATGCTTTCCTGGCTATGTATAAACCCACGAGACTTGACTGACTTTCACTGCATGCTTTTCCTCTTCTAGCTGACTTTTATGAGTCTTAGAAAAGGCATAGCAGCACTGCTGTCTCATCATTGACTTAAGAATGGAACTCTGTGATTTTTTTTTCTCATCCCACCATTTAAAATTCTTGTAAAAGGCTTAGAGAAATTTTTCTCTCCCATTACTAGGATACCAGCTGAATACCTGAGGCTCTTATACACACACTATTTGATGTTCTGGATAACTGCTCAGTGCTTCATTGTCTTCTAGAATAATGCAGAATACAACTGGAAAAGATCTTGAGAAATTTGACCACTTCTTCCAGATGAATCATTGTCCTAATCTCTAGTTAACATGGTCATTATATTCTATTCTGCCTCAGTAAGAAYTGTTTTATGCAAAACAGAACAACTTCCAAAGGATGACTGGTACTACACTGATCACTGCTTGAGATCACTAAATGGTGCATACCTTACCTAATAGAATGTGGAAAACAGACATTCTCCTATCCTGCTTTATGTAAAATGGGTGGCACAGGRCAAGACATCAGACTAATTGTGGGTATTAAAGTTCATCCACCTCAGCATGTCCACTCTGTCCTGAGATGTTAACTTGTATCAAGTAACATGCSTTTGCCAGTCTGTTAGGAAAGTTATGTAACATTGGGTTGAGGATTATTCTAATCAGAAGGAATCTGCACATGACCCAGCCATGAGCACTTCCTTTTCAGCCTGGAGTAATCCATTAGATGCTCTGCAGCAGAATGGAGGTGAGATAGRATGAATTGTTTAATTAATACTGGTCTAACTTAACTTTTCTATCTTGTCAGGATGTAATTCTTGTCTATATCGTATTGAATTCTGAGTCTGCTTTCATTTTTTATTCTTTCTTTTAAATATAGGATACTTTCTGTCTCATGAGGTCATAAGAGTACAGCCTCTTAAAACATGCAAGGGCCCCATCAGGATTGGGCTGTCAAGAAAAGCTCGGCCAAAGAAACTTCATCCTTATCTGAAATGATTTCCTGGATTCTTTTACCAGCCTTCACATCTGGGATTACACTGCTTGAAAACTGTTGACATGTTTTATTTGGTACTTTGATCTGTGTGGTTTAAGGGGTTTTTAGATATTAATATTACAGTAGTTGCTAGTGATTTATTTAGGAATACTCCTGTGAGTACTTGATAGCAAAGGGATTTATAATGAATGTTTACTAGTAGAAGTTTTAATGGAAGGGTGAATTCCTTTTAAAGTTTATGTAATATTAATAAAATCTGTCATGTATTTTTCATCTATTAAAATATACAGTATAAATTTTCTGCCACATCCACACATCCTTAGAATCCTCTGTGTTTATGTAGTTTTTAAAACTCAGCAAGTATTTTAAAGGYGATTTATTGTAAATGTTTAGCATGATGTAGAAGAGAATTTCAGAAAGTTAAGTTCAGACTGCTAAAAGGAAAATTATATTTTAGGCTTCAGAGGTTGTTGCCTCTGAGGTACTTTCAGTTCCATGTACTTGTCCCGTTAGACAAAGAGTTGGAAAGGAATAAAGCTATAAATGCTCCACACAGGTTGTCTCATTCTGGGGGTACTGATTCCATTGGATACAGCATGGAGGCAAAATAACAGTGCATAAATTCTGGAGGTTATGGATCTTGAGAAATGGGGAYACTTGGGCTGCTCTGAAGCATGCAGGTCTTGGTTAGGGACATCTGCTAATTGTTATTATACTGATTTTTTTTTAATAAAGAATAGGTATAGTTTCAACTGAATAAAAGCATAGAAGAAACAAACCTGAGTGAAGTCTGAAAAAAAATTCCTGATGTGTCAGGACAACACTAATCTAATAACAGGAATGCAGAAGAAAGCTTTAAACCCTCTGTGATTGCACAGAGTTTTTTAGACAGAGCATATTTCACCCTGCAGTGGATAAGAAAGTATTCTGGTATAAAAGGTGATGGAATGATGGAATGATGATAAAACTCTATAAGAATAATAAAACATGGTTGCAGCTGACACAAGGAAACTGAGCAAGCTGAATTGATAGAGAATTTATCTGCAGATAAATTATTTTATAGAATCTCTATCAACAGTGCAAAGACTAAATAACTTCACAATTTAAAATTAAATTTCACRATTTAATTTCTTTAACAACAACATTCAGAATATATCATATGTAATGGTAAGCATAYCAGTATGTTTATCTTATAAGGATCTAAATAAGAAAAACAAATTCAGTCCACATATTGAGAGAAATCAATGAAACAATAAAATCTAGAAAAAGAGTTCTAATTTGGTTCATAGTTCCTTTTGTATGAAATAGTAAGAATCTTAGATGAAAATTTGTTTCTAGGAAAAGCTGGTTCTAAAACAGGAGTTTCTAAACTGATCTGTTGACCACAGATTGTCCAAAAGGTAGAGTAAATGGTGTGCACCTGGTTTAAATTTTAGTTCAGATTTTAATGTAATTTTAAATAACAAAAGTTGCTAACTTTCCCACTAAAAATTTGATGATGCAAATGTAAAACTGTCCATGCTAATGGAAAACATATTTCTGGTCAAGACATTATCTTCATCAGTATACCTAATTTATGGAAAATTTTAAAAGGGCTAAACTAATGGACAACTAGGACAATGTTCAGAAGCAGCTCCTAGGAGGGCAGGGCCATTAGACAACTCCCTTCAGAGTATGCAAATAAGGCAGCAGCTAGACAGGGATGGATGGATGGATGGATGGATGGATGGATGGATGGATGGATGGATGGATGGATGGATGGATGGACTTTGTTGCACCTTCACCATCAGCAGCAGACACCTCTGTCTCAGAGGCATCACGGGGTGACACTGTGGAGCAGCTTGAGGGCCTATGGATGGGAGCAACTTCTAAATGTCAGCTGAGGGTTGGAAGAGGAATTCTGGTTTCTCAGTGCTTTGCAAGAAGTATCAACTTAAGTTTCTCTGGATCCCAGCAAGGAGAAGCTGATCACAATCCTTTAGCTAAATGTTGTTTATTGTGTACTGGCACAGAGCAAGAGGAGCTGGTCTACAGGCATTGGAATGTCCCCCTGAAATTTTGTCCTCACGGCTGGGCAAAGAGTTCTTGAGTGTTGCCAGATATGAACCGGCTGTCAGGCATGATGTCTCATCAAGAGCTTCTTTAGGTCATATTTGTAAAGGTTGATGTTTAAAGTAGGAGGATTTCTTACAGTTTGGGAGTGATACTTCTGTATGTACAACCCATTCTATGAATTCTTTGGGAAACCTCTCTCCCACAGAGACAGTCTCCCACAGAGAATCTCCCACAGAGCCCATTTCCTGTATTCTCCTGTGCCATTGGCCTGTGATCATTAATGACATGGGAAATACAATTAAAACATTGCGTTTCTAATAATCGTGGGGCAGCTCTGATGGCCATGGTTTGGAAATAGATACATAATTTCTATTATATATATGTGTCCTAGCACACCTGTGCTCCCACTGCTCAGGGTATTGCAATACCAGGTGTCAGCCACCTTGAAAAGCCACTAACCACAGAACTTCACAGGTCAGAGGAAGGATGGCAACCAGAGCATGTGTGTCTACCAGCAGCTTCCACACCACAGACTGAGCCAAGTATGTAATGTCCAAGGGTCAAGACCTTAAATCCTGATTATGGAGGCTTCATAACCTTGGTTCCTAGTTAATAGTGTCCAACAGACCCAAGAAAGTGGCTTCTGTCATTCTGAAATCAGTTACATCAATACCAAGCCCTGTATGGAGATGATGTGACCCCACAAAGCACACTTGTAATGAACACTCACATAGGTAATTCTGAAACGGAAGGATAAACTGTTCCTTGAAATACCTAGGCAAYTTTATTATGCCTTATAGCAAATTTTGGGATGCCTATAAACTCAGATTAATCTCAAATCTGCAGAAATTAATATCATGGAAAGATTCCATGAAATGACTTCAGYATTGTTTGTACAGCAAATCATTCTTCTACTGAAGAACATTTTTGCCTATTTTTTAATCAATGAACTCACCTGTTTTTAAAGTGTGCCTCTTTATCTGATGCTTGTAGAAGAAAATACTAAAATGCTCTTGTCTGCAGAAGRCACAGGTAGACAGGCTACTTTTTCAGAAGAGATAAAGTCTTAACTCACTGAATTTATACTCAGTAGCAAACTTCCYTGTGTTTAATGGGGCAGTTTGTGCAAGAAGGTCCCCAAATATCCTGGAAAGGGTACTGGAAAATGCCCAAACACAAAAACCCAGACRACAACTCAAACAAAACAACAAAAATTGGACCATGCAGAGAAGTAGAATAGTCCAGCTGAGATATTATGTAAACTTTGTGTCTGGCTGCTCATTCAGCTGGAGAGAGCTGTTAACAACACGCCCTCATCTTAAAGAACAGAGGAAGGGTTGGCACTGGGAATGCTGCCTGGCCTTCTGCCAGCTCCAGCTTCCCCAGCCACCGTCAGCTGGAATGGGTCAGGTACCTCACTCTGCTGGGAAGCAGCACAAGAGCACTCAGCTGTGCAGAGCAGCAGTGGAAGCTGGCACCATTCCAAGGATTTTGGAGTTGCATGGATCCCGCCAAGATCCCRCCATATGTCTTTGCATATCTGATTGAAGCAATATGTATAGATTTTGAATTTTTCCGCTGCAAACACTGTATCTGGTGATGTTTTTGAGTTAGCTAAGCTTGCTAATGCTGACTRTAACAGAAATGCAGATGTTAAGTGTCATTATACTTTAATAATTATGCAGGAAAGCTTAAATATAATTTCTGAATCATTTTATATCAGCTGCAAGAACAATAGATATAGCTTGGGCTTGTTTAATACAAAAGAATTTAATTATAGCTTACTGAAAACCTTGAATTCCATTATATCTACCAATACATGTGATTTTTCAATAAACAGTAATTGAATGTATTTTTTTCTTCTGCATTTCAAATGACTGAATGCAAAGCTAAAATTGCTCTTCTCAGTGTATTTTAGATTAATGTGGGTGATTAATGAGTAAATACATGCAAGATTATTAAAATCCATTTTAATAGCAACACCTGTATATAWAAGTATAGCTGTTTTCTTTATCAGGGAATTGAATTGAAACAAGTAATGAAGTCCTGTTGCTCCTTCTACTGTTGGAAGAGTTGCTAAATGACAAATTTCAGAGAAGGCTTTGGAGAAARGCTTCAAATAACTGTATCTATCAAAAGGTTCTGCATTGAGGAAGAGGGTGCCAAGGCATTTTGTGAATACACTTTACCAAAAAGTTTCATATGCTTAGGGAGGAGTTCCACTTTTGATCTTACAACTCACATTCAGTTTGGATTTTAATTTTCTGCTCCCAGAATAGACATCCTATGGTAAGATAGGTAAAGATAGTGTGAGGAAACAGAGAGTTGGTACTAAAGGTAATCTTGCCTCTGATGTATTGCAGCTGTGTTAATTATCCTGGAGTGGGAACAGCCTTGCTCTCCCAGCTGTGGCTGTGATAAAGAGTGAGCTGGCTGGRAGGGGGTTGGCTGCAGTTGCAGCTCAGTTGGAGTTTGCTGCTGTGCTGTGAAGACCCAGGGACAGGAGGTGATGCAAGGGACAGATAAGGTGAGACTTTGTACCAGGGACAGACAGCAGGGATGGGGACAGGATGGAGTGAGCTGGTGCTGTGAGAAGGAAGAGAGAAGGAGAGCAGACTGAACTGACTGGCTGCTGGCATAAGTGGGCAGACCCCGAGAGCTGCTTGGAGCTGCCTTTGGGAAATAAGATAGATACTATTAAATGACAAGGTGTTGGTGTGTGAAGCCTCCTGATAAGTATGAAAGACTGATAGATAATCAAGTCCTGATACCTGAGCCCTCGCAGAAGTTTTAAATGAAGCACTTTGTGTGTTTTGACTGTCTCAAGAACCACAACATCCCATCGTGTTATTCACATGCACCACTGAAGAATGTACCTGTTGTTTTTCCCTAGCCAAGATGCTGAGGTCACTTTGCCTGCTGTGTTCCTGCTGAGCCAGAAGTAGAGCATTTCTAAACAGAGTGTTGGRCAAACTAGARGWATGTTTTTAAAATATCTGGAAAAATGAAAAGTTAATTTTGTTCGGAATTACTTCTGTCAATAAAGGTTAAGRTGAAAAYGTAAATAAGAGCACTGGTTTCAACACTTATCCATTGACAGTAGGTGTAGTAGGTGAAAGGTTGATAGATGAACTGCAGAAATTTAACAAGATATCTTTAGTTTTATGAGAGAAATTACCATGATCTGATTTGGTAATAAAATTAAAGAGAAGATTATTCTATAAAATACATGCATGCTGCCACTTGGTATTTTACCTGAATCTGGAAGTGTGTCCTTCATTATTTGAAWTTTTCCCACTACAAGGCCCCTTCAGTTATGGAAATATTTTTAGACAGGAGCTATATTGAAAGTTCAACACAAATTATATTATATTCAGTGTATGCACTAAGAAGGATGCACAGAATAATCTGCTGTTAAGGCACATTCTSTCAAAGTTTAAATATGCAAAACTTAACAAACAAATGTGAAAAATAAGTGCAGCAGTATGGGGATATATATATATATATGTATCTGCAAGTGTATAACCTACCATGTTTAAAGTATYATCAAAATATGTAGTCTTATTACCAATGACATTTTGGAGCCTGTAACTCAGCATACTAGCAATGGTAGATTTCAGAAATTGTAACAGAGGTTATGGCTSTGTGTGGAGGGATGAGAAACAGGTTGAATTGACTTGGGAAACCCCAGTCAATAAAATAAGGTAGGCCCTAAGATGACCTGAATTGCCTTTGGGACAGAACTGTCTTCTTTCATTGATCAGTGGGGACACTTAGGGGAAGCTTGTGCCACAGTCAGTGCTCTCAACAGACTTCAAGACTAGAAAAATCTTTTTTATCTGTTAGTTGGACCTCAGGGTGGAAGAGTGAGCTGTTTAGAGTGCTCTCTAGCATTGAAATTCTGTAAGTCTGTATTCAAGTAGCATCCAGAATGTCTGCTCACAACTCACTGTTTACTGCATAATCTTGCAACAAAGATTTGATTTTTGTCCCAGAGGTTTTGCAATTCACTTTTTCAGTCTGTAAATGTACTTTTAGTTATTGCTTGTTATTACAATATTTAAAGAAGGAACAATGAAAAAAGAGTTTTTAAAGAGAGCAATCTTTGGGTTTTTTTCTATGGTAGATAAAGAAATCTTTCAGTTTTAAAATATTTCTCCTTATTTGGAGGAGGATGTTGATGGAGTTATGAGTGAAGGGATGGATATCATGTATGCAACAGGCAGGGAGCTGTCCATGGCAAAAGCAGTGTCCTATAAGTAGTCTGGAGATGGATTTTGAGTTTAATTCTTCTCATCCATTCCAAACATTCTCACACTTTTTGGAGAAATCCTTTCCTTGAGAAAATGAGAAACAATTTATGTGACATTTAGGCCAGCTTTTTTTGTGCMTTATCCTACAAAGCACCTTGTTCTTTGTGCCTCACTTTCTTCCCTCTCCTTAACTTCTTTTTGCTGGAATTTTCTGAGGTTCTGCCCCTATGGTAGAAAGCAAATAGACTTTCCCACACTGAGCCTAGTTCCAGCAAAGCTCACCGGCTTGTGCTTGCCAGAGTTGTGAACACTAACCTTTCTTGTGCTCCAGATGTGCACTATAACTGAGCAGCTGTAAGGAACTACTGGTCTTGTCCAATATTTTCATTGTGACAGAGGTTCATTGGCCATGGATGGGTGTGGAATGGTCTCACTGTTCTTCAGCACATTTCTGTAAGCCTGTGTTATCACAGGGGGTGCTGATCCCCAGCTTTGAGATGGTGGGCAAGAATGGTTCTAGAAACAGCAGTGTTAGAAACCTTTCTTTCCCAGGGACCTGTGGAGTGTGATGTCCAAGGGAACTGGAATAAGACATTGATTTTGGAGCCATAGTTATAAGGAGAGTCTTGTGAGAATTAAAACATAACTCTCCTTTTGCTTGTAAAGTGTTTGTGAATATTTCTGTGCTGATTTCCTTTTATGYGTGTGTTTCTGGTTTACATGTATATTTTATTATTTGTTTTTAAAAATSAGTATTATCAATATATATGTAAAAATTAAAAAACTTTTGCAAAAAGAAGAAGGTGTAGAAAAGTATGTTTTGGCATATCAATAGAGATCCTCTTCTGAAAATATTTTTCAGAAGATTTTTTCAAAGATTATGAAAGCTTGAATTATGCTTGCATGCCCCACTACACTGCTCTTCTTTTATCCCATAGATTTAGTATGTTATTGCTTGAAAATAATTACAGGGTGCAAAGATTGGAGCCATGAGAAATGAACATTTGAAAAAAAATTCCAAGACTGTTCACAAAACTGAAGACGCAGAGCACGACGTGTTCATCCTTGTGAAAATTCTTCCTTTGTAAGTGCTGCCAAGGTCAATGTCAGCTTGAATTCTTTAATTCCTACTGTAAGTGCAAGCCATGCAGATTATATCTGCCCAGAGCTATTCCTATTTGTTCATCCAGCTTTTAAAAATACGTTTGTGCTCTTCTATTAAAAAAATTTCCATTAAAGAAATCAGCAGTCCAAGYTTGTATCAGGTCTTTCATTATATTCATTCTCCACCTACCCTTCATTTTGTCCCAGAAATATACACAAACAAGTTTCCATCTGCACATTGCTGAATGTATTTTCACGTTCAATAACAACAGCATAATGTATTTCCTGCATTTTCCAGATAAGTTAATGAAATTAGATTATGCAGAGAATAAAAATAGTTCAATGTTAGGACTCATTATGGGAATCTTAACATTTACTAAAATGCTGAGCTAATAATATTGAACATGGAATTGTATTTTAATTGCTTTTATCTCTAGGATGAATCTTTGCCTTCATGAACTATGGTATTAAGGGCACAAAGTAATCCCAAATAACAGCAATATTTCATGCTGTYCAACTTATTTTATTAAAACTCCTATTTTTCTGAAGCTTCCAAGGAAAGAGGGATAGGAAAACAGGGGGGAGGAGAGAGAAAATAGTCTCTCTYTGATATGATTTCTTAAATTGTGAAGTCAAATGTGAGATTGTTCGACTATTGAGAGATTTTAGGGCAGAATCTTGTACTAGTTTTTTGTATCAAGCTGTTTTTCACTAGCAAAAATAATACTGGGAGAAAATCTAAATCGATCTAATTCCTAGAGATTCTTAGGAGATACCTCAGAGATTCCTAGGTCCTTATGGATTCCTGGAGGTGCTTGTCTGTATGACAGGGAGCAATGCTTCTGAGGCAATCACAAACAGGAATAGTAGGAGTCTGACAGGGTTTGCACTAGAATTTGTAGAGAGTCATTTGTGGCTTTGCCCTAGGCAGTCTCTTCCAAAGAGCTCAGGAATGTCTCTGTAACAAAACATGGACACTTTTGTACAATACTGGTGTAAAAATCTGTYATAAATATTAACAGCTTGTTCAGGAAAATTGTTCAGATATTTTCTATCATCAATTATTCTGGACTACCAAAGAAGGTGACATTTGGCTTCCTAATTCAAAAGCAGTTGATATTTTTCACTGGTACCAAGATATCTGCATTTCAGGGAGATGATGACCTTGCAAATACTCCCCTTGACTGCCATATTAGTAAGCAGCCCACTGTTGTCTGGCTTTACTTTGGAAAAAACAGWGGGTTTTTTAAAGTTTAAGCTACTRTTTTCTTGTGTTTCCTGCTCACTYATCTCTCCTTGCTGTGCTCATTGCTGCTGCTGGTCAAGCTGACCCAACCACTGCCTGTTGGCACTGCCAGCTGTCKGTTGTGGCACTGACTTGGGACCCATGGCAGATGCTGGATCTGGTGCTCCCACACTTGTCCTCCTCTGTACTGTTGTAGTTCTTGCAGTGCTTCAGTGAGTTACTGACAGTTTATGTCATTACGGTTCCTTTTAGGAAAAGTGATCTCTTTTAAGACTGTGCAATGGGCTTTTTTTGATTGGTGGCTGAGCCAAACTTGAAAARTATTGCCTCAATTGGAGGGAGTTTTGTTGTTGTTTGTTTGGGCTGGTTTTTTTTTGTTGTTCCGGTTTTTTTTAGGATTTTTCTTTTTTGTAGTAGATTTATTTATTTCAGAGTTTTTCTCATAGCAGTGTAAGACTGAAAAATAGTCAATGTGATTCAAGGAAACAATTAATTCAACATCAAACATAGCATTTTTTTTCCAGTGGAGGCTGTGCTAACAAAAGTAAACAATAGAAGTATGGCACTAAAAGTTAAGCACCAGTTGCAAAACTGGCCAGGAATATTGCCCTCAGGGAGTAGTCAGGGGCATTTACACAAAATGTGAGGGGCTTACACTGGAATCCTCCCTCAAGAAACATAACTTCTTCACCTTCTGCCTGCCTGATGCATGTTCTACATGTCACATTGTGTGGGTGTAACTTTACTCAGTCCTTTGACTGCAGACATTCTACTTTGTGTAATTATTTTAATAGGAACTGACAGCTGCTTGTTCTACCTTCTCAAGAAGTGTGTGTGTAATCTGTTACATTATTMTTAACTTATGAATTCTCCTCCCTTGTGAATATTTGCACAAGATGAAAGAGCTTCAGAAGAAGAAACTGGAACCACTTATGTGAGAAAGCATTGCAGCCACTGGAGTGGTCACATACYGTGTTCTGAGATCCTGTTTCTGAGATCCTTATTCTTAAGTGCACACTGTGAAACTGCTGTTATCTCCATGTGACCTTGTTGAACATAATTCTAAATGGTTTTGTTTGCAATAAAGAAGTTTTTATATTCCTGTGTCACTGAGTTCTAAACTGTGCAGAGAGTACAGTGACCCCTGGAGCAGGAGCTGTGCATGTACCAAGAGAATTTGCTCTCCATCCTGATCTCAGCAGTTAGCAACAGTTCTTGAAGGAAGATTAGTTTCTGAGATGATGATGTTAGTAATGAGTTGTGACTCCTGAATAAAAAATTGACTCCTTACTAACTGTTTGATCATGTCAGTTTTAGACAACTGGAAGTTGAAGTATGTGAAACTAAGTWCTCAGTCTCAGTTTCATGGAATCCACTCCACAGAGAAGTAAAATCCARATATATCTGCTTAGAAAAGTCATGATTTTGTTGTCATAATGGTATATAACCTTTTCAGAAGCTTGCAATATGTTCTTAACTAATGAGAATCTCCAAAATGTTCTCCTTGTTTCAGCCTGATAGTACAAAAAAAATGAATAAAAATTCTCAGGCTTAGATATAACTAAACTGGGGATGCTATTCCAAGCCATGCTATTTCTGTTCAGTCATGATGCTCTGATATTTGCTGCTTAAGGTTATTGGCCCAAACYACTTCTTTTGAAAACCCAAGCTGTAGGATTAATCTGGGTTCGACCCATTTTCACAGGCAACACATTTTCACTGCTCAAACCACAGCTGTTTTCCAGCACCGCCTCACCCAGTCAAATGGTGAGACTAAGCTGATGAAGTTGAACAGTCCCATTATGAAGCATTATTTTTCCTTTCAGTGTTAGGAAAAAATTTAGTGTTGAAAGGTAAGTCCTCTAGTCATGAATATTTTGAAGCACAAGTGCAACTTCCTTTAAGCTGCATCTCTCATGAGCTGAGCTGTCTAAAGAAGTAAAGGTCCTCTTTTTTTTATATTAAGTCTAGCAATATCAGGTGATAAACCACTGCCTTTGGGATTATATCCCTCTATGAAATCATATTAACTGAGTCTATTAGAAGCTTTCTCCCTCACACTGCCTTCATATTTAATTAATTTAGAAAATTGGCTTCAACTTCTCCTTTCCTTGTATTTCTCATCCACGTTATCATTTTTGTCCAGAAGGATGTTATCTTTTCATTTCACTTTGACAGAAGCATTTTTAAACTTTTTTTTTTAATTCTTTTGTCTGTGACAAATGCTTTTATATCCACAGTTAAAAGCTGTGCTGAATTTGAACYAGTCTTTTGGAAACTGCTGAAATGATAATTTGTTTATTCAGAATGTCAGAATCTCAGACCATTCTTTTTGTTATTAAAGTGATCTGATTGTCAAGATCCCTACTGTCAACTTATCAACAACTTTTAAACTTCTCTGTCATTTTCTCAGTTTAGTAAACCAGTTTTAGGAGAACTGCCAGACTATGATTCAGGTAAAAAGGGCAGCAATTGCAGTTTCCTGCAGCACTTCCCAGCTCTGCTGGAATGTCTTGATAAGCACTTTCATAGTCTTGACCCTCTCTTAGAAACTGAGGGAGCTGGACTGGTTTATTTATTATCATTTATTTGTCATGTAGAGCATACGTTTGTGCTAATTTCTTGAATCTGAGAATCTAAGACACTCTGGTAAAAAGTGTTCTTGTCTATAAAGGCAAGGAATTCTTGATCTCCATTAAACCATCTCCCAATCATAGACAGAGATTATGGGTACTGATGTCCTCAGTCTCTCCTGGAAGCAGGCTGAGGTGGGTAATTCTGGACTTTGCCCCAGCAGTATTGGCACCCTCCAAGGCCCTGTTYGGAATGATGATCATCCTTCTCTGGGGATAAATACAACACAGTGTGATAGTGAGAACATTTACACAATGTTATCTTGGGAATCCTTATCAAGGCTAACTTTCAGAATATGCATGCTTACTTGTATTTCTTAGGGTGCTCTATTAGTACCTGTYTCCTCATATCAGTTAGAGGAGTGTTGCCATCAATAATGACATTGTATGAAAATTATAAGTAACAAGATGATAAAATTATTCAATATAGATCTGGGAATCATATGAGCAATCTGAAAAAAAGAAGGGGGATAAAATAAATATCAGACAAATATAATTTCAAAATACAGGCTCTTATTAGTTTTTCCTGAAGAAAAAATCTCAGTATCTTTGTACAAACTCCCCAAAAAATATGTGCTTTCTGTGAGTGTACTGTTTGGCTAAAGACAGCAGTGTGCTGTGCTGTCTGAGTGTCAGGCTGTGCTTCCAGACTGWGAGCAGATGTGAAACTGCTTATGCTGTTTGGAATATTTTTTGCACTGAAACCCAGCAAAACAGAGGAATATTCTGCAATTATTCATCTGTTCATAGATCTGCACTCTTCAAAGATCTGCAGTCTGCAGATGTCAGCCACATGAAACTACATTTCATATATGAAAATAATAGTATGGAGGTAGATGATAGATGAATAAATAATGGATGAAGGTATGAGCCAACAGGTTATTTTACCAAAATTTTCACCTGACATATCATGAAGTATTCTTGAGTTGCAGATGAAAACATCATTTTTTTTTTCCAATTTCATGAGTGGCTTACATGTTACTTTCAGTAGATTAAAAAGCTTGTTTTTGTTTTCAACTATAATACTCTAATGCAATCTACTTGATAAGAATAAATTCGGTTTTGATCCTGCAAAGTAATGTGGTGGTTGAGAACCTGAAATTRTTCTGAGAGGATATGAGGACACACAAGGAAATACCATGAAAAAGGATGTTATCAGCACAGTCAGTATACATCATTATTTTGGCTGCAGTGTTACAATTTATCCACTGTTTTTAAACCCACAGCAGTTCCAACACGTTTCTTGTAAAATGGCTTTTTAATCCCATACTTTCTCTGTGTACTGTAGGCAAATTTATTTCAATTTTAAAGATTTTATTTTTCAAAATCAACAAAATAAAACAACCAGAAAGGTTTTTTTGCTAGCACAGGAGCACAACTCATCCAAATGTTAATTTACAAAATTCCTTGGATTGTTTGACTTTTCTGTTACCATTTAAGCATGTTTCAAATGCTATTTCTTGATTCAGCATCTGATTTGGCTATTCCTTCCCAATTCTGACTGATGTTATTGATTGGCTYCTCAAGGCCTCTTGAAGTCAGTAGGACATCACTAATTTAGTCTGTGTGCTTTGGATCAGTCCTGATGTTTAATCAGAATAACTGATGCCTCTTTCTAGACATCTTGCTCTTCACTGTCACTGATTTTGTAACAAAGTGAAATCAGTATTAGCTGCAATTACATTATAAATTCTTAGTCTTTCTTGTAATTAAAACAAAAATTATATAATGAAAACATGGCATAAATTATTAATTAGAATTCCTACTTAAACAACAAAACCATCTAATTATACCTTGAGAGGAAAATTATTTGGCKATACAATCTATGATTTTGGTTTTTTGAGTGAGAAAGTGAAACTAATATTAAAAAGTATAAAGATCACAGGGTACAATATTTGTAAGTAAACAATGCAAATCTATATTGGGTTTGAATGAAATATTTTTAATCTCTCAAATATATTTCAATTTGAAGCTCCCAATTTATCATGATCTGAAACAAAGRCCCCACTATAATATTAACATTAAATGTACATTTGTGCTCTTACTCTAAAATGTAGCAAATAAATTTATTAGGTAGCTAGGAAGTTGCTTTCCAGTGGCTAAAATACTGTGTTAAGTAAGTTCTTCTCATTAAATTACTTTTGTGCTGGAGATTCATTAATATTCATTCTCCAARATCTAGCAAAGGTCAGCCAAAAGGTAATTGTGCCAGGACTGAATACCTTCCCTTGGAACTTTCTGTACATATTAAAGCCAATTTTTTTCCTTCTACTTCTGCAAAACTAATTTGCAGTAGGATTTACTGGCTCTGTCAGATCTCTCTYACTTCAAGACAACCTTTTAGAAGTTGTATCTTCTGCAGACAGACATGCACATTCCCACCAGAGTGCTGTAAATTTACATTGCTGTGAGGAATTGCCAGCACCCCTGGAGAGCAGCCTGCTGTGAGCTGCAGTGAGGAGCACCAGGCAGCAGCTGGAGGCAGCAAGGAATCCCATTGTGTCACAGAAAAGCTCCAGTGGAGCTGGGCAAAATTTTCCAAGCACCAAATTGGTGTTTGGCCAAGAGACTGCAGTAAACCCCTGACTTTTAAAGGAGTAGCACTTGAGCATCAGGGAATTAATGAATGAACCAAGGAATTGAAGAGCTTTGGAAAAGAAAGTTGTGCTGACTTCACATTTCAGCCAAAAAGTAAAACCTCTGCACATAAAGGACATGTCAGCATTTATATAGTGAGGAATGGCTYCAACTCAGGCTCAAAGTAAGAGTAAATTGTTATTTATTATAAACAACTAGCTGCTTTTAAACTCATCTTAAAAGTTCAAGTTGAACCCTAGGGGACAATTAAGAATTGCTAGCTCAAGCTTGTGCATCATCACTGTTTCAACCCAAGAGCAATGGATACTATTTTATTTTTTGTTGGAGTTTTGTCCTAGGCATGATTTATAATCTGCTCTGGTATCATGAAGTGTCTGGTCAGCAAGGGGAGACCCCAGCTCACCTCTGTGTGGCTCTCACCCTCAAGAGGAGCTCTGCAGACTGGTGAGGTTGCTCTTTCCTGGGGAAATAGTGAGGGTGTGTGGATGGGAAAAGCTTCTGAGAGAGGAAGGAGCAGAGACCTCACTGGGAGCAATCCTGCCATAGGAGGAGGAGATGGGAGATTCCTTGGTAGAGCAGGCACATGATCGGGCTTCAAGGTGTTGGCAGGGACATTTTCCTAAGGCTGTTCAGGCCTTTTTCACGCTAAATACCCTGAAAACAAAAATAGGAGAGACAAAAAGAACAGGAAAAAAAATTGTTGTTATTTTAATCACTCTCACTCAGCAGACTTGTGTCCTGCACCTAAAAAGGGATTTTGTGATTATTTTCATTCAACTCAAACAGCATCTGAGATTCAGAACTTCTTGGTATCTTTGGTGGCTGACTTGAAGTTCACAAATCAGCTTATTTAGACTTCCCCTTTTTCTGTACATGCTGTGGAATTGCTAACCAAGCTAGTCAAATGCCAGGAGCTTCCAGCTGAACTGGCAATGATTCCTGAAATGTCACTGTGCCACAGGGACACTGGGTGCCACTGAATCAGTTCTGTCTCACAATGAAAGAAATTTAAGACAGGTAGATAAAAGGATTTKCAATTTAGCAGTTACACAGAATCATTGCATTGTTTTGTCAAAATTGTTTTATCTGGGCTTGCAAACATTCTGGTCAAACGGTAAAACTCCTCCCAAAAGATAATTAGTTAATATTTTTTTTTTTGAGAAAATCCAATTTCCTGTCAAATGTTACACCAGAAAAAACCCAAAACAGTTGTGATGCCAAACAAAACCACATAGAGCTGGCAAGAAAAAGCTGACAACAAGGGCACCTCTTAGGTCTTGGTCCTGTTTTTTGGTTTCATGTGTCTCACATGGGTTTACAGTCCACCCTTGTCATTTTGTTCCATGCCTGGGAAGAAGTACTCACATATTTTTTCTGGAATCAACTATGCAGCAAATATTTTATCTATATAAAGAAGGCAGCAGGGCTGAAGGAGGAAATGTTCAGCTCATGGCCACTGTCATGATGTATTGATAGGGTCCCAGAGACCAACTCTTACCTTCCTCCCAGCTCAGTAAGTGCAGGCTGGAATGTGGTGCCACATAGCTTTGTATATGTACACATCCATAAATATCGAACTGAGATAATGAGAACATTCCCATTTGGGTTTTTTTGCCTCAGATTTAAACCAACTTTTCCCACCTCACTTGAAAATACTGTAGCAGTGAGGGTTTCCCAGCCTTGAGGCACTCCTTTTTACGTGTAGGAAGGCAATGTCCTACACATAAAGGAGAGACATCACCTCTCAGAGCTCACTGGGCCAGAAAGAAAATGTTTATAATTTTATTTATATTTATTCTTATTTTTAAAAGAATTTTCTTGTGGATCTGCACTGCTGCACACTAGTAGGCACTCAACTCAAAAGGACCATTGATGGTTTTGGGTTTAGTTTTTGTTCCTAGAACTGATTTATATTTAATTACAAATATACAAGTAGTTTCCAGGTAGTAAACCAAGACAAAAGTCTCTTCTTTCAAGTGAATCCTCTAAACATAWATTTACTTAATGTTATTTACAGCGTGGTCTAGAGGAATTTGAGTAGGTTTCTTATGGTTAGACTGTTTCAGTGAGGAAGACTAGGCTGTCATCCTCCACCCTCATGATACCTTCAGGATAGGTACCTGTTGTGGTTGGAAGATGGAGATTTTACCCCTTAAGTCTGAAAAGAGAGTTCATCCCACTTCAAACAGAAAA
>CADDXX010000030.1:222736-235674 GCA_902810485.1 Alauda arvensis | reverse complement strand
TGAAAAGAGAGTTCATCCCACTTCAAACAGAAAAGGCAGTGTGAAAGGTAGATAGCACTGCAACAAATGTGTCCTGCAGGGAGTTTGCTTCTGTCAGCATCCGATACGGTCTGAGAAACTTTGCAGATCAAATCCCAGAGGCCCCTCAGGGAGAGATGTGTTCATTCTGAGACCTTGGGCCCGAGCTGATATCCACTTAAACACAGTAGGGTGGCTGGACATGCTCAGTGGTACTTTTTGTACCTCTTATAAGGAAATGAAAAGGGACTGTATTTTGAAAAGTGCATTTTGCCCCACATACCTGACACAAGTCAGGTACTGGTTACATTGAGTGTGGCAGAGATTTTTGGGGTCACTTCAGAGTTAGATGTACCTGAAAAAACAAAGCATTTTGCATGGGAAAGAAAATTAAAATGTATGTTTCTGCTCTTTGAAAAGAAATAGGCTGATCAGTCTGATTTGGTCTCACATGCTGAGAGACATCATACTTCCCACATTGCTCATTCTTTCAAGGATAAACAGCACCTAAAATGAAGACTGTGAATACCTGTTCTTTTGAGAGTAATTCAAGGTAAAGCAGATGTCCAGCACAAGTATATATAGTACCTCCACCTTGAGAATAATTTGGCTGAGTTTTTAAAGGATACTTTGCTATGGCTGTTATCAGTGGTTTTCCTAATTGAAGATATGAGCARTTGAAGCAGATCCACAAGAAAATTGCTAAAGCCAATCTGATCAAAAGGCTGAAAGCCTTAACATTTTAAAGAGAAGACTAATTGAAATGCAGACTTCTTCAACGCTAGGCATGGCTTATCATATTAAGGAACTGTTTCATGTGGAACTGGGCAAGAAAGATAACAAAAACTGATTCAACAACAAAAATACAAAAAAAAAGAATAATAATGTGCTTTCTGGTATTACTTCTGATATAAAAATTGTTCTTGCATATGTGTGTTGAGATGTTTGACAAATATTTTGTAGGGCATGGGTGGCATTTCTTTTATTTTTTTACTGGAAATTAAGGCAAACCTATCCACCAGCATCAGCTAAAATCAATAAGATCTACAGCAATCATCTGCAATGCAGAGGATACAGGGGTGTGCATTTAAAAGCAGCTGGGAGTAAAGAAAATTATACACTGATGCCTGGATACAGATTTAAAAAGGAAAAAAACCCAAACAAACCCAAGCATAAACCCCACACAGGCCAAAGCTGTCCTCAAAGCACAGGAATTTTCAACATGTAGCAGATAGCAGTGCCCAAGAGTCACTCTAGGAACCACAGTGACAAAGAATTAGCAGCTATTAGACCAGTTTTGGATAGCAACAAGCACTTCTAAATGAAGTCATCATGTTATCTTGTTTCTCCTCCAGTTAATGTGTAAAGGGGAAATTTAAAGGGAAGATCCCACTCTACCCATTATAACTGAGTTTTATTTGATCTGTTTCACACTCTTACTAGGGAGAATTAAAAATGAAACACACACTGAGCTCCCGTTTGTCTCAGGGCCCATCATGGCAGTGAAGAACACCTTCTGTGAACTGAAATCCAATAATTTAGCATCATACATAATGCTGATTTAAGACAGACACTTTTGCCTAAAGGACACTCTAATGATACACTCTCTATATTTAAATGATTTCCCTTTGTGCCTGTGTTTTAATCTTGCTGTTTAAAGTGACCAAAACCAAAATTAATTGTGCAATTGATATATTTGTTTGTTCTAGAAAATTAGAAGTGTGATGAGAAGCTGAAAAGCAAGTGGCATTAGTAAGATATGTCAGTTTTAATAAGTTTCCTTCAGTAAACTTCTGACTTCTTTTTTAATGATCATTATGTCTCAAAATCTTCTGATGTTTAGTGGCACCAAACATAATTAATTTTTATTGATCTCAGAATTCAAAGTGAAACCTCTGAGTATTTTAAGATTGTAAAGTGGCCACTATTTAAATCATTCTAAACGTATTTGGAGAACACAGATTAATTTTATCACATATGGAATTTAAGTTAAGCTTTCTTTATAGAATCTGCAGATTTACTATAACATTTTATTCCTGACATGAAAGATGAGACTCTGAACTAAGGTACTTTTCATGTAGCACTTATTAATGCTCTTATTAAGTGTCCAATTCATGTCTAGGAATCCACAAGTATTAAATTCCCAGGAACTCTGTCACAGAACTGGAGCCACGGTCCTAGGTATGTTCCAGGTAACACCATCGTAAGAAATCAGACTGAGGCTGCACTGGAGTGGTAGGGCTGCCCACAGGTGATATAACTCAGATAAAACAATCTAATTCATCATCATTCAGATGATGTCACTACTGACAAGTTTTAAGAAAAATAAATAAAAATCGAGCTGAAATCTTGGTCTGACTTTATGGCCCACACCACTGTGGACTTGTGAGCTGTGAGTGATCACTCCTTCCTCTTCTGAGCAAAGCTTTTATGTTCTTATTTTGAGGATTTCTGTTGAGCACTTAAGAGCTAGAGAACTGCAGGTTAAGATAGAAGCTACTTAGATTCAGAACAATTTTTCAGATATCTAACCTTATTTCTGGTATGATTAAAGTATATAATTTTTTTTTCATTGCCTCAAAACTAGTCAGAAACCTCCCTCTTCGGTCCAGGAAAACATCTTTGTATATGGCAAAACATTTGAGCCACAGATTTCTGGTTACTGTATGTTTTCATTGCACATTTGCTGGAATCTCTCATATTCATTGAGATTATAAGATTGCACATGAGTTATTTTCACTTTGTTCCTTTAAACTTCCTTTACAGATTGTGATCATCCCCGAAAAAAAATGAAAAAAAGACCAATGTGCAGCAGCAAAAATTGTTAGTGCAGAAAGTTTAACTGAATTTTTCTGAACTTTCCAGGARTTAGGATATTTAGATGGAGCTTGATTCTGATTTCAAGTCCATGTCAAGAACAAATGCAAACACCTTTATGAAAGACAGGACAATTCAGACCTATCTATTTAAAGAGCATAAACAAGCATACAGAAATCCCTCTGTGTTGGCTTTTTATCTTCTTTTTTCTGCCAGAGCTGGGATTAAATGTTTGAGATTGTATCTCTTGTTCAGTCTCAGATGTTTATTAATTCTTATTAATCCATATTACACCCTCACAAACCGTAAATTCTACTGCACTTCAAGCTAACAAACTAAAATGGAACCATGCGTCTCTCTCTACAAGGCCTTTTAAGGATAAACTGTCCAATTAAGAAAGGACACCTAAATTATTTTTACTTTTAACCCAATAACCAACCACCCATGTTCCACAATGCAGACTTTGCTATCCAGTTACAAAATACCACCTAGACCCATGAAGAAGAAGGTGAATAAGAAGGACTAGCCTCGGCCCTAAAACCTCCATTTTGCTTTATATTTTACCATGTTATAAAACTTTAAACTCCAAGTTGTCCACCCTGTGATATTACACACTTCTATTCAAACTACACAGCCATAATCCCAGTTCTATCATTCAATTTTGGAAGCCTTCTTGATGACCTCAGGTCAAATGCAGTGTTTTCTCAGGGGTCAGTGCCTGTCAGCACAGAAAGCCTAAATTTTCAGTGACCAGGGTTCCAACACCTCTGTCCATGGGTTAACTGAACGTTAAAAGTCAAAAAGGAAACTATTCCCATTTTACTAAACAGTTGCTTCCACAGTTAGAGATTCAATAAATTTCCCCAGCAAAACTTCAGACTGAGTTTTCTTGTTTTATTCTCATTGAGCTGAGTACTTTGGAGAGCTGGCTTTCACCTACATTTATGGAGAGTACATATTTCAACGTCCCTTTATAGGTGAGGTGTTGAAACCATGTACCAAAGCATCAGCAGTGCAGTAATTACCAGTGGAGTAATGTGGCAATGCTTAAGATCACAAATTATTTGGCATCCTCTAAAAGTTCAGTGACATATTTCAGGCACTATTATGTATTTAACTGTTAGATTTGAAATGTCTGGCACTAGATTTCAAGACTGCTGCAAGTAATAGCAGAGKCAGGCCTCTCCAATTTGGCTCTGCTTTGTAAGTGATCCAGAAGGCCCTTTTAAAAAGATATTTTAAGTCCATTTAAAATCAATAGATCAAATGGCTTCTAGGATCACTACTGACTTCATTGGGCTCAGCCATTGTATCACTACTCTTCTGGTGCCAAAAAGATAAGCAGAATTACATTACTCCTTTTTTTTTATTGGTCTGAAAAGCGAATCAGAGCAAGAGTGCCTCACTGACTGCTGGAAAACTCTGAAGTGTAGTTAATGTAAACAAAATGGCTTTGTAAATGCAAAAACAAAACAAAAAAAAATGTACAGACACTGACTGCTGCTCCTGTACTTTGGGTATTTACTTTTTGCTCTGAGGGAGACAGGTGCTCTCCTCACTTAGTGGCAGGATGCTGGGGCTGGGAGGGGCTCATTGCACCCCTATTGCCAGGCTGTACACACAAGGTTTGTACTCAATTGCCAAGGGAGTTTCACATTTCACTGCCTGCTTCAAAAAGAAGTTAGCACAGGTCAAATTCCAGCCAGGTGTAAGTCATCAGAGAAAGGTTTGAGCAGTTACAGGTGGGAATCCATTAGAGAAATAAATTGAACAGAAGAAGGAAAATGCTTGTAGCACAAGGACCCAAAATCGTTGTCTTGTTTGGCACTTAACAGTGACTTTGTCCCTTTGCAAACATCAAAAGTATTTCAATAGATGCTGCTCATAGCCTTAGAAGAAGTTACTCCAGGATACAAGAGAAGCACCAAGTCCATGGATCTGATGGAATTGTTTGTTGCCTTTCTTCAGTATCTTCCCTCTCCAAGGTTTTAGCATGAGGAGCAGAGAACAAACTCCATCCTCCAAAGTGTCTATTCTCCTKGTTAGCTGAGATGCTCTCCCTGTAGGGGGTACAGAGAAAAGTGTGTGGGGGAGTGTTGCAAACCTTTGCCCCTGCAGAAGGGCAGTTTTCCAGGTCATCATGCAGAGTGGAAATACAGGCTTAGCTCCAGGAGYTCTAAAGCCAGAAGTATAACTTGCATAGGCATCAGTGATATTTCATAGAGTCACAGAATGGACTGGGTAAAAAAGGACCTTTAAACATCATCCAGTTCAACATCTCTGCCATGGGATATCTTTTATTAGCTAGGAATTGCTCAGGTCCCCATCCAATCTGGCCTCAAACACCTCCAGGGATGGGGCATCCACAACTCTGGGCAACCTGTTCCAGTGCTTCAACTACCTCATAATAAAAAAATGTCTTCCTCGTGTGCAACATAAACCTAACTTCTTTCACTTTAAAAATGTTGCCCCTTGTTCTGTCATTACAGGTTCTGGTAAAGAGTAAAGTGTCTCTCCATCTTTCCTAAAAGCTCCTTTGTACAGTGAAAGGCTGCAATAAAATCTCCCTGCAGCCATCTCTCTACACTGAACCACCCAACTCTCTCAGCCTGTGTTCCCAGGAGAGGAAGTGTTCTAGCCTTCCGATCAACTTTGTGGCCTCCTCTGGACCAGTTTCAACAGAGATTATCTTTGAGGTTGTTCTGTGGGCTGCAGCACAATACTTCACATTCAAGAACATGGTAAAGGCAGTAGCTTCCCATCACCAAAACAATGTATCTTCCTTCTCTACAGGAAGTTTCAGATGAGGATTAATGCATTTGTGAGGAGAGCAAAGAAGCTGCTGGTCAACCTCTTTCTTGCTGTGAGAGCAAGGAAAGATTTTGAATTCCTCCCCTCTTCCCTACTTTATTATATCTGGCTCACAAAGATACAAGGAAAAAATTTTAAATCTCATTGTTATATTTATTGCAAATAATTTTTTTAAGCTGATCCAGTCAACTTGGAAGTGTTGAGGAAAACTTCATTTTATGACTCCTGTAAATGCTATCTCACCACCAGGGACACACTTAGGTGCTGGCACAGTAAATACCAGGGTATGTGTTCACTCTGTCATTGAAGTTGGCTCAGAAGAGTTAACTGCTTTCAGCTGTTCTCAGCTCTGTCACATAAGGGAACCTTCAGTTCCAAACCACAACTTCATCCATTAAACTCTTGARTCTGAATTCAATCCTGTCATCACTCTTGTTGGATTTTATAACACTCAGTGGTGTTTGGGATAGAACCAACACAGAGTTTTGTGGCATCAGGACAATTTCTCTTTCTCTTGATGAATGTATATTTGCATCATTTGAGCACACAGCACAACCTTCTAGCTCTTTGCAGTCAGCCATTTACCCAGGGATGTTTACACCATTCATTTCCCTGAGTCCAAATAGGATGATACAACTTTTCATACCTTTGCATAGATTCTAAGCTTGTAAAATGGTGTCCCTTTATAGGTGGGGTGTTGAAACCATAGCTGGGTACAGATAAAGTCATTATTGGATGTCATGTCATTATGGTTCATAGAGCTGGTTTATATTAATGCATTTAACTTGAAATAGAGCAGAGGGGACAAAAGTGTTCCTGCTGCCACACACCAGTTTTGGCTTGTGGCAGCAGAAATGAATCCTCTTGATTCTCAGGAGAGACCTGCTAGCTGGGTTTCTCCTTTTCATTCTTCTATAGCTAAATAYATTTGACTTCTGCCACTAGAACCAATGCATATTTGCAGAACAAACTCTTTTGGAAATGACAGGTACTGGTGCTGCTTGTCTGCTGAATCCACTGTGTTTTTAAATTAAACTAGTTGCACTTTAACAAAGTAGAAAAAAAAAAAAGTTCTCTTAGCTGTGAAATTAGGAGCTCACTTGAGAAATGTATCTTGATGTGGGCTCAGAGCCACATCACACTCWGTTGAGTGCTGTGATATTGCTGCTTACAAGCACTTTTTTGGTCCAGGTTCTTCTGCATAGAGCCACATTCTTGACTCCAGGAACAAGCAGAGCCTGAGTCGTGTGAAAGGTTCAGATTTCTTGGATAAGCTCAGTTGCCACCTTATCTTAGATGAGTGCTCCAAATACAATGAAGTGATTATAGAAAAAGTCAGACTCCAGCTTTTTCTTTGGATTTTGATTGCTAAGGTGTCATGCATTCATTTTTGAGACCTTAAATATTAAGCAGATGTGTTAAATGTTATCTAAACACAACATAGTCATGTCTCCTGCACTACAGYAGAGCAGAACCAAATCTAATTCTTAATCAACCCTGGGCAAGAAGCAGGACTTGCTTAGACTCCTATGGTTCCAATTATGTGTAAAAGTGTAAATAACTACAACAAAATGAGGATGTCTAKTCTATTTTGTGTCTAGTTTAGGATAAACTGCAGTTGAAAAAGTCAGGCAAAGTATTTCAATTAGATGCAATTTATTTTGAATGCAAAATATGTTAGACGTATTATTCCGCCAATGAATTTTCTAGACAAAACACTCATTTCTGTATTTGATCAATCCAATAGTGAAAACACGTATCTCTATTATTTATATAAACAATTCAGTGATTTTTATGTCCTTGCAGGTTGCCACAAGAATTAGCAGTTAACTTGTCTTTGTTTCTTTTTTTAAAATTGTGTCTCTTGCTTAGTTAGTCAGCAAGGTTTCTATTGAGTCCCGAAGACTGACATGGAGGGTTTGCTCATCCAGTTCAGAAAAAGCCATTYGATTCAAGAACTGAGATAGAGGGACTCTAGTCTTTATTTATTTTCCCAATAAACTTGCCAATTGAGATATCAAGCATCTTACAAACCCAGATTCATCCTACCCTATTTAGACATTGAATCATAAAGGAGTTTCCAGAGGACAGTTCAAGCTGGAGTTGATTTGCTTCCAGTGATGTCTGTATTTCCTGGTTGACTTCAGGAGATATGTAAGGCCTCCAAACTCCTGACTAAACCCACTGCAAGTGCCTACAGCTAGCTGAGATGGATATAATGTCTAACTCATCCAYGTTATCAATTACTTGGATTTCTTAGGCAATGGCAGTGAGCTGCATAACACCATGGGCACAYGTGCAGATTAATTGCCTCTATCAAGAGGTAGAAAAGCTCTTGGAGAAGAGTTATAGGGCTTAGTGGAAAACTTTGTAATTAATGATGTGATGTTTATATCAATTAGGGTTTGGCAAGCTTTGCTATAAACAAAACTTTGTTGCCAGGGTTTGAATGGAGAACTTGTCTCACTACCATTGATCATTATTCCCAGGAATAGAGCACAGCATAGAAGTAAGGGGCAGAAGAGCCAACAAGAAAATGAAGTCTACCATTTTTATTTGCTTTTTATTTATCTGCTCATTAGATAGACTGCAAAATGGGTCCAAGAGAAAAGAGCCATAGAGGTTCTGCAGAGAAAGGCAATGGGTACAATTGGATGCTAAATGAAGTTGATGGAGATGAGCATTACAGCAAATAACTCAAAGGATTATTTTTAAGGATGGGAAATGTCTGAGATRGAAAGTGATTCACTCTTTAATCATTCATGAAATTTCTGTTTTCACACTATGCACTTTCACTAAGCTGCAACAATTAAGTCCTCTCATCTTGCATGATGCCCTTGATAGCTAAACATACACTTCTATAGTGAATTTGGTACCAAAAAAGATATCATGTGTATTAAAATAATTACTTCAAACCCAGAATTTTGACTAGATCATGTTTTAAATAATAATTTTTCTTTCTGAGAAATTAGTAATTTATAAGTTCTGGTTGCTCTTGTTTCAGGCACACAAACCTGCTTTTATTTTAAAAATAATATTCTGGAAAGGTAATTTAAAATTGAGAAGGAATAACACCCAACTGATCACCAAAGAAATGGTAATGTGGCAACTCACTCTTCCTAGAAAATCTCTGACTCCTCCACTGCAAAAAAAGTAGAAAGTAGTGAATGTACAGCACAGAAGTTCCCAGCTGGGCAGGATTAAAAACTAAATTTCCTGAAAAGATCACCAGAAGTAGGGTTATATCACTATAAACACCTTTCTAAAGGCAGAAGCCCTTACTTTTGTCTTTGTCCTTGGAAAAGATCTTGAAAGAAAGCAACAAGTCCATCCATCACCTTATGTTTTGGAGAAAAGAAGTTCAAATGCTTGAAACAAAAGGAAAATTCCTAAGCATGCTGTGCTGTCTTTTCCAGATTACATTCACTGTGATTCATGCTGCTATTCTTCATTTTCTAGTACTTTACTCTTGGGACTGCTGGAAGATTGCGAGGGGATAAATGAACATTACTTTGATGAARAGGTGAAAGGCATGTCTGCCATACCCCGAGTTTTAATCAGGTAATTTCTAAAGAGGCTGCAATGTAGTAGTAAATATTCTAGGTAGGTAGAGGYTTACTTTTCCTTTTGAAATTAAGAACAACCTGTTTTTATTTGTAAATAGCAGAAATCCCAACTCACATGAAAATGCCTGCCATGCTAATGAGAGATGTAATATAATCAGGTGGGCAGTGAGTGAGGTCCTAGAGGGACAGACACATAAAAGCAGCACTTCTGCTGAACCTSTGTTTCCAAGAACTTCTCTGACATGCATTTCCATGTAATAAAGGAATCCTAGAGCATAAAATAAGACGTCAGTTATCAGTGAGTCAGGAGAGAGTTGTAACAAGATTAATGTGTGCGTGGGTGGCAGAAGTCTGTTCCCTCTCCTGGCTTCTGCTCAAAATGGTTTCTCTCCTGTTTCCCTACAGAATTTTGGAGTAGAATCTTTCTAAACAAGAGCAGTGCTGGTTGTTAAAGACCACTCATTGGCATGGAACAGTCATCCTCTGGGGTTTTACTTCCACCAGTAACAGAGATCCTGAGAATGACTGGGACACAGGAGTTCCATCTGTGCAAACAAATCAAACAGTGACCTGGGCCTGGGCATTGGTGTTGGGAGAATGTGCATGGGTCTGTATGGCCCAGCAACCATCTCATGGTAAGTCTTTGCCCAGTTCAGTAAATAAAATGCACAGAAAAGATATATACTGATGTAATTAGGATGAAAACAGCCTAAACTAAACCCACATTTTCCCATTTGATTTAGCTATACATTTAATTTCTACAGGGAAGCTGCACAGATGCACAGAAACTTGGTCAAATTTTTAGAGCATTCAGTTGTCTGCTCTATAATCCCTAAAATTTTAAGAACCTGAAAATGGAAAATAAAAATTTTTGGTTGAAGTTCTGCAGATATTTATACCACTGTCATGGGTACTGAAATTCTGAAGCTACATTTTTAGTGCAAGCAGCTTCCATGCTGTACAGGTGGAAATGTTCTTTGACCCAAAGATACAGGAAAAACCTGATCWGTATTTGTCTGTCTCAACTGAAAATATACAGTGCTGTCCATTTTACTGTGAATATATGGAAAATGCAGACTCCCAATTCTAAGGCTTGATACATTTTAAAATTTCAATAAAAGGGAAAAATCTCTAGTCAGTAAAAGTGGTGAGTTCCCAATTTYAGCTACAATTCTCCATGGACAATAAACACATTACATGGGTAAAGAGAACAAGAAACTTATCCTCCCCCAATAAATATACTCCACACATTGATATGTGTGCTTTTGTAGTGCCATTAATTTACTCTTTAAAACTTTTTATGTTGCTTATTGATCTCAGTGGAAAATCATCTGACCATATATTGCTGTTTCAAAAAAGAGTCSTGTGATTAAATCAAAGCTATTTCCATTCTGTGTTARAGGGAAAAGARAGAAACCATGCCAAAATCATCTTTCATGTAGATGCAACATCACTTGATTTAAGGAAATCTAGGTGGATTTTCCAACATTTGCACAAGTGTTCATATAAGTAAAAATGTAAATGTTGCATAGGTTTTTATGTTGKGAGGTGTGTAATGCAATTTTTTTGTGAAAATTATTCCAAAGAAAGGGTTGGATAAAACCTAGCACAAAAAAGTTTCATTTACAATAAAGCAGTATTTTCTGGAAAACAAGACCAAACTTTTAAAAACCGCTTTTTGATTTCACGTATGTTAAAATACAAGAATAAACATGTAATTTATATRTATGTATAATTTGATACATATGTTTTTTCCATTATGTGAGTTCATGTAATCACACGAACTCTTCTAGCACTTGAAGATCAAAAGTAAATTAACTTTTAGTGAACTTTCGGCGAATTAAGTTAAACTAGAGCAGATTTTTGTTAGATCCTGTATATCTRCTGAAATTTCATATTTTACACACACAAAAAAAAAGTTACATGAGACATTTAAGATGACTTAAAACAATGGAAGAAATGGTCTTAGTGTATGAGAAATGATTCCCTCAAACAGTTTAATGGAATTAATGTGCTTGGCTTTTGGCTAACTCCACTGCAACCCAGAATTCACCAAACTCCAGGGAACTGAGAGTTATGCAATGCCAGCACAAGTGGAAAAGAAAGCCTCTGGAAAGACAAAACAGAAAGGATATGTAGTAGAATTGTCTGTGTGGACTAYCTTATCTTACAGTCTTGCAGAAGTAAATGAGGATCTGGAACCACAGCCTGTCACCTTAAGGATTTGAGATCTGGTAAGAGTGATTTGAGGAAAGACTGATTCAGATAAATAAATAATAGTGATGCATTCTGGTTATCTATATACTGGGATTCAGTTTAGTGAAGATATATGTAAATATCTACTACTTCTTAAACATCACGAAAGGATGTAAACCTAGGCAGATATTATATAAGTAGTGTTTTATGCCCATTCTTAACTTATGTAGAGTTATCATTCGAAGCTTTTGAATTACCTTACACCCTCACTCCAGTTTTGCTGTAAGTAGTAGTTTCCTGCTCTGAAACCTCATTATATTCTCATAACATATTTGCACTTGCATTAAAGCAGAAATGATGTGTTCATAATYRCAYGTTAGAAAGCAAAAAACAAATCCRTGTGTCCATTCYATGGTGTGAATCCAAAAGRTGGCCAYTCTGGTCCTGYCTCTTCAAATACAGCATTTCAAAGRACTCTTCCAGTTTAGCATCAGGGAAAACACTGGGAATGTCAAAACTCTTCTTGGTTTGCTRTTAAGATTTTGTTAACTCAGGAAGGCTGTAAGAGGCCCACAACATTGTTTATTTGCATCCATGTCTGAGATCCAGGTGCTTGGTGTGTACTGTGCTGTGCCTGGCTTTTGCAACATTCCTTTCTATTCCCTCTCATCTCCCACAGCCCTTCTTCTTTCCTCTGTTCTGTAGCACAGGGAAAAGGTGAACTGGGTTAACCCACCAGCTCTATCTCTAGTTCTGATTTTTTCTTGGAAATTGGTTTGCCCTAAGCTAGTATGATATGAAGCTCTCAGCTTTTCTCTTTTTTTTTTCCTCCATGGAAATTGCAAAAAATATTACCAAGTAAGAGTGGCATAGAAATGAAAGAAAAGCTTCAGAGTTCCTTTTTCAAGAAAATATATGCTTAGAATTCCATAAGTCATCTATGAGTTTTTACAAACTTTTTATTAAAATAGATCACAGTGAGAAGCTCTTTACCTAGTATTTTATAGATTTTCAAAACTTTTAGAGAAAGAAACTAGAGAAAATTTGTACCTGGCTATCAATTTTTTGTCCTGTCTATGATGTATCATTTCAGATAATGCAATCAATAGCAATGCCCTAATGTTCACATCCTAAATTCAAGTAATTTTTAATTTGTAGTAAGAGATGATGCAAAACCCCAAGGCTGACTGCAAGAACTTGTTAGTCTTGTGGTTTGTTTTCTGATATTATTAACAGAAGAGAATGCCTTACCACMGTGGCTGTTGTGGTTGCAGTTGCTTTCCAGCTCAYCTGGAAAATCAGTWWTTGCAGAACRAACTTCACCAAGARTTAATGGAGATGCTGGTGGTGGGGRAGGCAGCTGCCAGATATCCACTGTAAGCATAATGTATATAAGTGAMAYTCTTACTGATCAGCTATTGTTGTGCATAACTGGTAACCAGTTTTTTAGATTTAAGTAATCCAGTGTTTTTATCCTTAAAGGCATTATCTGTGTTTGTGAAAGTTTGACAGGCACTAGAAAATGAAAAC
>CADDXX010000030.1:123701-222087 GCA_902810485.1 Alauda arvensis | reverse complement strand
GTTAGGTGCTCTCTGCTTGGATAGTGGTAAGGCACTGGCATGGGTAGCCCAGGGAAACTGTGTATTCCCCATYCCTGGMAGTGTTCAAGGTCAGGTTGGATGTGRCTCTGAGCARCCCCTTCYGACCGGTGGAAGGGGTCCCTGCCCATGGCTGGGRTGTTGGAACAAGGTGAWCTTTAAGGTCCCTTCCAACCTAAACCCAAACAAGTCTATGAGTTCACATAGATATGAATACAGTTTCTCTCCTCTTGTCACACAGGTTCAGCTCAGCYCTCCCAGTGGCAGGAGCAGATTTTTAGTGTCAAGAGGAACTGACACAACTGGATTTTTAGTATCTGGGTTTACACCCCACACACCAAAACAGGCATAAGCATGKTTTGCATGAATTATTTAAATATTTTAAATTTATTGTGTGGAATATACTTAAAATGAGCAAAACAAACTCKTGTCACTGGACTTTTAAGTGGAGAAATTCACACTTGGAAAAATAAACACATTTTAACAGAGATTGTCTGTAAGTCAYAGCTAGAACCATCTGCTAAGTATTAGATTACCTTTCACCAGTAATGCAAAACTTTTCCTAAACAATTTAATAGCGTAACAGAGTTTAGGTTAATGAAATCCTACTTCTTCTCTTTTGGAGATCATTGAAATACTTATTCCATGAAACTCCCTAGTACAGCCTTTTAAATGGTTTTAGATTTTTGAAATATTTTTAAGCTGCTTTAGCCATATGCTGTATTTTTTAGTCTAGAAAATAATGAATAAGGAAAAAAAATCATTAAAAGTATTAGGGATTGTTTAATACTTTAACGAACAGCTCATCTCTTATTAATAGCACATGTATTATTAATGATGTCAATACATATTGATATTRTAGTGTATTTTATTCAAATTAAATATACAAAGATTATAACTTATCAGATTTATCTTGTTCCACRCAAGGTTTACCCACAATTTGATTAATTTGCTCAGTGCCTCAAACAACACCATCCATGACAGCAGCAATTGAGCTCATTTCCTCGCATTCTGCTTCATACTCATTTTGCTGTTTTAAGAAAACTCCCAACAGTGTGATAAGTTCAGGTCTCAAAACTGTTTTAAACAGGTAAGACAMATTTTATCACCTTTCAGAAGAGATTTTGTATAAGGGGGAGGTAATTACATCCAGTAACCATCCAGCCAACAAGACRTGGAGAAGGGGGAAGAGATCTTGTGGATATATCATTAGTTAATAAGGAAATTAAACAAYTGAGGACAGCACAGAACAGCCCATGTCTGTACCATTAAATAATTTTATCCTTAAAAGCATTTTAGCAAAGCCATTGCTTTAGGTGGAAGAGGAATATGTTACAGCAACTGGAGGTTAAAGTGTTTCCTTTACATAATCTAACACCAACATGTGGCTGATTAGTTGCTGCCCATCCCAATTATAAAACCCTCCTTGTTAAGTAACAACTGTCAGTGTTCACTAATCCAATGCTCCAGCTCTGGGCTAGAGAGTGACATCCCAAAGCGACCCAGGCTCCAACGAGATGTGACTGCCTTTTCACACCCAATTGCCCTCACTGTTGGTAGCTGTGTCCCAAAGCATGTGGCTGAGGATGTCTGGGTGACCAAATTTTCTCAGTGAGCTTGAAAATCAGATTTCTTCCCATGGTTTGTAATAGCTAATTGGAAAGGTGTGCACACCTGGCTCTGGCTGGGTTAGGAGGGAAATAATAMAATATCCCTTCAGACATTTCTCTTTATACCAGTTCTTGTTCTTTTGCTCTTTCTCCTTCTCCTCTTCAATACTACTCATTTAGAAATGTGCCTAAGATCAGGCTGCTGAAATGATGCAATTCCCATTTCTAGAGGAACAATTTTGGAATCAAAATGAAAAGTAAGCATTGGCTTTTACACTGACAGGCATAAGTAAAGAACAAATGTTCCCTCAATCAGTAAAGAACAAATAAATAAGCTRAAGCTAAAGGTATATTTCCACCTTTCAAATGGAGATAAGCAAATTCAATCAAAAAATCATCAAAATATTATTTGAAKGCCTTTAATTTAATTTAGAGGTAAAAGAGATAGTCTTGAATATAAACTCCTTGAATACCAGAGGAATGGAATTTTTCCTTTAAGGTTCAAACCTCATGTGAGCCTGTTATGAAATGTCAGTTGGACTCTCAGCCTAGTTCTGTTCTGACTTTAATCTCACACATTATATTGATGCATTCCAGAGGCAAAATTTATTTCTATTTAACACCTTTATTCTCCAATAATGCATATAAATAAATAAATATTTTTAATAGGGGAGACCTCTGGGTTGATGTGTTTGTATTATTGATACTGGTGAACAAGGGCTTACCTGTACTTATAAGAAAAGAGCAAGRCTGTCAAGCACTCAAAGGACTGCCAAAACCATCTCAGTTCATCTCTTCACTCATCTTCTTGAGAAAGAAGATTAATATTGAAATGAATGGAAGAATCTGTCAGTGCATGAGAAGCTTTCAGGAAGATGTGATGCTTGAGGAAACAGTTTGATTATCAGCTAATCCAGGACACCAATTTAGATATTTCAGGTTCAGTTTTCAGAAAAGTATTCCTGAGTTATACACAAAAACCAGCAATTACAAAACAAGGATAAGAATATGTCATAGCATTCAAGAGCATGTAATTCAATTATTTAAGCAATGACTCTTCTTTGAAATAAACATAAAATAAACGATGAAAGCACATATTTACAGAACAATACAAAATGCCATTTGAGATTTTTTAAAAAACATTTTRTTGATTTAATTTCTTAGCCTGCTCTGAAAAGCAAGTTAAAATAAACTGCATTTAAACAAACATGGAAGTGCCCTTGCTCACTATTTCTGTATTCATTTTACTCATAAACAAATAATGGAAACTTAGAAATTAATTTTAGCACTTAGTATGCAAATTACTCATGGCAAGAAGCCCCTTTATCTTCTGTGTTATCTTTTGTTGTGGCATTAGTGATACTTACATAAAACAACCTTAATATTCMAGACAATTATTCTGAAAACAGCTGTTCTCCAAGATTTATCTCTAAATAGTATCATCAAAACAACATAGTATCATTTATGTTTTGCTTGGCTAACATTTATCACTGAACTCTTTCAATATGGATTTTCATCTGTGGCGCTGTTATTTTAATGACAGCCCTTAATTAGAGTTGACATTTCACTAGCCTTATTTCCAAATTCAGCTCATTCTGACCTCAGACAAGTTATTGGAAGCTGTTGAGTTTCAACTTTTATCAAAAAATGGTATGCAGAGTTTTATTTTTCCAGACATCCTTTTGGAGTCCATCTTCATTTGCAGTATACATATGATGCTTATGGAAAGGTCCTACATGAGTCATGGAATCACAGGATCACAGAACATCCTGAGTTGGAAGGAACCCACAAGAATCATCAGGTCCAACTCCTGGCCCTGCACAGGACACCCCAAAAGTCACACCCTGTGCCTGGGAGAGTTGAACAAGCGTTTTTGAACTCTGGCAGGCTTGGTGCTGTGACCACTTTCCTGGGGAGCCTGTTCCACCATCTGCCTGAAGAGCCAGAGTCAGGAAAGCTGGCACACAACGTGAAGGATGGATTTGCTCAGGCTTTCATTTTGGCACCAGGATTTCTTGATCTGGAAYGATGTAAATTTTGTACTTGGGAAGAAAGCATTGAAGTAGTAAAAATCAATAAGTATTTCTGTCTGGGTGTTATTACATGGCTTTTATTATACATAATAATGTAATTCTGAAAAGKCTAAATCTCTGTTATGCGCATGGATGGAAAGTAACAAAATCTTACAGGATTAGATGAAGTGGAAATGCTGACCATAAATATGTTGTTTAGAGTTCTGGCTTTCATTGTAGCATTGAGCTTTAGCAGCTTAAATAGCTTATGGACAAATATCTGCAAAGARATTTCAGAGGTTAATTTAAGCAGTTTAATGATGTGAAAAGTGAAACAACTTATCCACAGTGAAAATGTGATGCCTACAGTGAGTTCCTCAAATCAGGGGTGATGTTTTTCCCTTTCCATCAGTGTGACATAACCACCATCCCACCTGACAATCTTATGAGAAAGAATTGTGCTGAAAATTGGAATTAAAATGAACATGTTCTTGTTTATTTCTCATGGCATTTGACAAGCATTTTTTGGTATAATTTTCCATGCCTGTATGCAATATGCATTCATACATTTGATATTAAATCAAAGGATTAGCTTTAGAAATGTGAATATTATGGCTACTTATAGTAGCAAAAAGTTAATTCTGTGGCAGAAATATATAAAATTGAACTTTAAAATTACCAAGTGATGCTTGTTTCTGAAAAGATTTCATGCATTTTTGAGTTTTAAATCCTCATCTACAACTGTCTTTGTAACAAAACCAAACCTGCTGTATAATTCTTCTTGAGCACAAATACAYTTTATTTTGCCTTTTTTCTCTGTCTGTATTTTGGGCTTTTTYCCCCCAGTGTGCTGGTTTTGGCTGGAACAGAGTTCATTTTCTTCATGGTAGCTGGTGTGGGGCTGRTTTGGACTTGTGCTGAACACAGGGTTGATAACACAGAGATGTTTTTGKTGTTGCTGAGCAGGGCTTGCACAGAGCCAAGGCCTGTCCTGCTTTTCATGCTGCCACGGTGGGGAGGGAGTTGGGGGTGCACGGAGGGTGGAGGAAACACAGCTGGGACAGGTGACCCAAACTGACCAAAGGGATGCTCCAGATCATGGAGCACCATGTTCAGTATGTAAAATGGTGGGGAGGGAATGTAAAGAAAGAAGAATTTGAATTGATGGTATTTGTCTTCCCAAGTCACTGTTATGTGTGATGGGTCCCTGCTGTCCTGGCTGAACACCTGCCTGACCATGAGAATGGATKAAAGAATCCCTTGTTTTACTTTACTTGCATCTGTGGCTTTTGTTTTCCCTACTAAACTGGTTTTATCTCATTCCACGAGTTTTCCAGCTCTTACTCTTCTGATTCTTTCCTCAATCCTGCTTCTGGGAGAGTGAGCAAGTGGCTGCAGGACGCTTGGTTGCTGGCTGGAGTTAAACCACAGCATCCTGMAATTTGTTTAAAGAGTGTTCATCTTTCTTGTGTCCTCTCCAGCAGAGTCATATTTGAAAGAGCAGAGAGTGGGTGTCCYCAGTCTTCAGGACAGTATTGAAGAGATTAATGGGAAAATGGAAGATACCTTCTGACAGAAAAACAGCCAAAACAACCAGTATGGAAGGGATGATTTTAGGCTGGGAGGTCGGGAGAAAATATTTTTTTCTGATTCTCTTTCCATTCCCTGAAATCATAATTCTTTTTACCTTCATATTTTCTTATGGCTTTGGAAATAACCACACTGAGCATCTGTCCCCTAGAGCATTTGGGTACATCTGTTGAGCTCCAGAAGTCTGGCTGGAGTCTGGCTTTTAGCAGGCAGAGCTCGTAGGAAGTCAAAGCTTTGATAAAGCATTGGAAGCCAACTTCTGTCTGCTKCTATTGCATCCASAGGTCTTGTGTGCCTGAAAGCTTTTCTGCCTTTTCCTGAGCATACCTGTTGTTCTGATAAAAACTTTTAGGTCTGTCTGTAATTATTTTATCCTGGATCATCACTGATCCAGCGACAGAATCACAGAATGGTTTGGGCTGGAAGGGACTTTAAGGATCACCCAGTTGCAAGCCCCTGCCATGGCCAGGGACGCCTTCCACCAGATCAGGTTGCTCAAAGCCCCATCCAGCCTGGCCTTGAACACTTCCCAGGATGGGGCATCCACAGTTTCCCTGGACAACCTGTTCCAGTGCCTCACCACCCTCACAGCAAAGAATCTCTCCCTACTAATTAATTTAATTCTCGCCTCCTTCTGTTTGAAGCCATTTCCCCTTGTCYTGTCACTGCATGCCCTTGTCAAGAGTCCCTCCATGACACAGCTACACCACAGCTGTACCAGAGCCAAAGCTACCCACAAGGCAGATGTGCACTCCCACCAACATATTATTTCCTAATTTCTCACACTGCACATTTTTYCAGTATTTTTCTTTGTCTAATCTAAAGTTTCTTTGTGGTTTATTTCTACACTTAGAATTATTTGAGAAATTTGAAAAGTTGCAGAATTATTATTATCTATTACCAAWAATGCTTCATCATTCCCATTTCCCTGTATAACTCAGTGGGGCTCCATCATACAAAAGGAAGCTACATAATAGAAGCTTGATGTAGCACACTTTATGATCCCTAGTGCCCAATATTTGACTTTATATAAAAGAAATATGCAAAGGATTATATATTAATTTTATCTCTCCACAAAACTAAAATGGACATCTTCTAGTATTGCAAAATTGAGAACTAAAAAAGTGAAATAAATCAAGAYTATTAGGCAGCTCTTTTTACAGTGATTAACTCTTTTGTCTGATYTAAACTGTATAATTTTGCAATCCAAAAGACAGTGCTTCTTTTGGGATATAAACACTATATAAAGAGATATTAAACAGCCATTTCAGCTCCCCTGTTTCTATGCCAAGTATGATTTGTACATCTGTGTCAAATGCTTCTAGGTAATCTCTTTCCAGGTTTGAAGACCCACAGACTACACCACTATTCTACACATGGATACTCTTTCACCCTGCTGATCATCCTTTTTAAATTTTTCTGAAAATTTTCGCTCTTCAATATGTCCTTCCTTGGACCACCAAGACAGAAATGCACACAGTGAATGAGTAATGGATTTGTAGAGTAGCAGAGTTGTGTTTGTTCTCTCATTATTCCTTGTTCTATTAATAATTCTTAACAGCTGGGGGAGGGATTTTTTTTTTGTCTGGATTGTTTTTTGTTTGATTGACACCAAGTCCTGAGATGATGTTTTAATGGAACTATCTGTCATAATCCCAATGTCTCACTCCTGAGTAGTAATGTTCAGCTCAAAGCCTTTTATTTATTTTCTAAGAAGTTAGGCTTGTATTTCTCTGTGTTCAGAATTTTGTGCATGTGTACACTGAATTTCATTTGCCAATTTTTCAAGGCCAATGTAATTCTTCACAATTAGATCCTGTTCTTCCAAGCATGAATAACTTTCAACTTCACWAAACTTTTTCATGGCTCTGCTCACTTGTTTTTCCATTTTTTAAAATAAAAATAATGAACAGCACATCCTTCTATTTCTGCTGACCTCTCTTCACTGTTGAAAACCTTTATTATTTTTTCTATTTTAGGGGATAATTTAACCATTTTAAATAGCTGGCACATTTTTTTCTTCCCCRCCAAGTGTTCATTTTCTGTAGTGACTATTTAATTTCTCTAAGAGCTCTAGATGAGAGACTTTATCAAAAAGACCAGATAATTCATCTTTGTCCTAGCTCAGCTGACTCATTAAAAGAACAGCAAGAGGTTTTTAAAATATGTTTTTATTATTATTATTATTATTATTATTATTATTATTATTATTATTATTATTATTATTATTATTACTTCTCTTACTCTGGGTTGTTCGGCTCTCATCTAATATGCTCATAGTTTTCCCAACCTTCTCCAAAAGTTCTAAAGATTGGCCACTTGTTTGCTCATCTCCATTTTCAGTTTTCAAGGAAGTTTTTGGTGAGAGTTAACACACAGCTCTCAGTAGTTCAGCTGTTCCATCCTTCAGAGCTTTCAAAATACTTTAATAAATTCTCTGTGGTTTTGATGAATTATTTGAGTTCATTTGGTCTACTTATACCATATTCCCTTCCTCTGTTCCTTCAGTCTCACAGAATTTCACTACCAAGTCCCTCCATCCCCCACAAGGTTTCTGAAGTGAGATCTACCTAATTCCCTTTATGGCAAAAACTGATGGGATCCTTTGAAATAGTTTTGTCATCTCTGAGTGTTCATTTCATGCCTTGGACATCAGTACCAGTCAGTTAAACAAAGGAACTCGATCACATTTAAACCTCTAGTGTCTGTTTGGTTTTGACAGACAGACAGCACTTCCCACAGTTTCAGGAACCATTTGGAAAGTAACACAGTAACTATTCTCCAGATTTTAGAGGGACTTACCCTGCTATAGATGGTAGGATACAGTATGGAGATGTTCATGCTGGACCAGTGARCTAAAGGACCAGGACACAGCTTTGTTTTTCAGAAGAGATGTAAATGGTTCTTTGCTCACTGTCCTGTGTTGCAATAAATCTGCCCAGAGTTTGCATTTAAGATCCAACACTAAGCTATTCTCCTTCTGARTAAATGATGTGAGACAGATTTCTCTAGTTTTCAACCTGGCAAAACATTTTCTTCCCATCTTCCTCACTGTCCTGTGTTGGAACAAATCTACCCAGAGTTTGCATTTATGATCCAACACTAAGCTTTCCTCTTTCTTTTGAATAAATGATGTGAGACAGATTTCTCTAGTTTTCATCCTGGCAAAACATTTTTTTCTTCAGTCAACTCTTCACTAATGTAAAGGGATTCCACCCACAAAATTATATGATAGAAATTCAATTAGGATACCTGAAACATTTTTTTTTCCTGGAAGAAAACAGAAAAACTGGGGCACAATTGTACATATGGCTTGAAAACATATTTCTCTGAGAAGCAGACACTGAAAGCAGGATACAGCTGCCTAGATGTTGGAATCCAGGGCTATCTGAGATACTCTATGGTGTCTTGCTTGCTTCCCATCTCATGCTCAAGGATGAAAGGGGTATCTTGTAGGCACTTTGTCATATCTGACAGCCTAATGACAATGTGTCTCAGGTTCCTTAGGGCACCTAAAATAGCACTCAGTACCTATGTTTTAGTCTACTGAATTAAGGTTCCTGTCAGCTGAATTTCTCTCTAGGCTCCACTGACTGTATTAATTTAATTTATTGTGTTTAATGGGAACTTAGGCACTTACCTCATACAACCCCTGAGAAACAGATATTTAGGTAGATTCTGTTGACAACAATGATTTGATTTAAATGTTATTGGAATAAGATGGATTGGAGAGACACTGGAATGAAATAGAAAGAAAAAGGGAGCAGGTATTCACAGTGCACTCAGGAACTTTGGAGGAGAAAGGGAGAAGAAGGGTATTTGGAGAGACAGGCATAGCAAAGTGTGTCTGAGTTGTCTTAAATATGTCTTTTYTGTGAGAAGGAACACATTGATTAAAAAATAAAGACTAGATTCATATTCACTCTATGGTGCCTTTAATATCCCTGTTTGTATAAGGGGATGGGAGGCAGGTATGGTGCCTCCAATTTTTTGCAAGCAAGGTGAAAAGTAACTAAGAATTCGATCCTGGATAGGCAACTGGCACTTCTGATTTCAGATTTATTCTGTCTCAAGACAAGACACCTGGCAAAGGACAAGAATCCCCACTGAGAAATCCTCAAGGTCTAAATAAAAGCTTCACCTGGGATACAAGAATTATCTTGGATGATGGCTTGTTCAGTGCCATCAGTAATCAACATTTTGTAGAAAAAATTTCTGCATTCCTGCCCTACCCTTTGTAGCAGAAGAAATAATGAAGATGCTCATTAATATCTCTTCACAGCCTATTCCTACAGTTACCTCAATCAACATCTAAAGGTCAGCTCCTGCCTTTGATCTCACGTACACATGACAGTAAAAATCTTAAGAAACAGGCTTTTTTAATAGAAAATATATCATCAACTTACAAAAAGGAGATACGTGGAAATAAGTCTTCCATTAAGAGTTGTTATATTCAAGTTCAGGCCAGGGTAATGAAATTATTTGTTTTGTTCTGAAGGGCTTGAAACCGCAGGGTCCTTCTGGCCTTGTGGATGTGCTGTGTTTTCTCACATCTGATGYTACGACAAAAACATCCCACTTCCAGCACAGAGTTTGGCCCCAGAGCTTGTAGCACATAATGGTATCTATTTGACTACCAAGTGTGTTGTGATGAGGAGGACACTTGTGTGATTGGAGAGGCAGCTGGAACACAAGGAGAGGCTATAGAGGGGACTGCCACTTGGAAACCATGGCACAGAATTCTGATAGATTCTCTATTACAAACAATCTACAGTCATCACAAAGCTTTCTGCTGTAATAACCTGAATTCACTGGACAATTTCTCCCAGATACATTAGGCACCAATACATTTGTTTCAGATCCCCTGACTCTGACCTTTTTTATGCTAACTTTAATAAGATGCAGCTCCATTCCCCTTGAGGTATTCCTGGATCACATAAAAAGGAATGAGAGGAGAAGCAAGGATTGGAATACTCACTTTGAATCCTCCATTTTAATTCAAAGTATTTTCTTTCAGTTGCTGAAGCACAGGTTTTAAAGCATTAAAAATCGAAGTATATCTTGAATGAAAGATTGCCCTTGATGTCCTTTAAAAATGTAAAAAATCTGGGATACAAAAAAGGGAGGGAAGGAGGCAAACTGGAAGGATTTTGGTTTGATTAATTTCTTTTATAGAAACTATTATTGACAGAATAGTTCTGCAGAGGGATAAATGAAAACACAGGCAGGGTAGAGGAAAGCCTCCAGGACACGACCCCTCCTTTTACCTCTGCTCTGTGTGTTCCCCATGAGCTGATAAAAYTGAGTGGGGGTCAGGGGGATCTCTGCGTCAAGCTGCAGCAACACAGAAGCTAAAGGCTTTGAAAAGTTATTTTGTCTTTGACTTGTGCATTGTTTACCTGTTCAGTGCTGTCTGAAAGCAAAATGTGTGTCTGTTTTGTTCAGAGTAGGCAGAAAAAGGCAATGCACAAAGTTTTGGGAATTTCTTTTGGAAAGTCACCAAAACCTGGCGCAAAGATACTTTCTGCATCTGCTTACTAATGACTGTTTTGTTTTGAAATGAGAGTGGCTGGGTTTTCTTCTGAGGAAGAAACATTTCCTTGCTTCCACCTGGAAGCCAAATCAGCAAAGCTGTGTGGCAGCTCTGTGCCCAGGAGGAGCAGGAGAAGCTTTTGTGTAGCATCAGCTAAAGCCACTGTGCAGTCCCATCTGTTCTAGCTGATCACAGAGCTGGCTGGAAATTATTTGTACTGTTATCTCTAAATCATTATTTGAGCAAATGTATTTAAAAATATGACTTTCTAGAATTGGGGACCAATATCTCCGTATTTAGCTCATCAGAGACCACCTCATTTTTTTGGTATTTCTTTCTCAGGTGTTTCTTACAGAAGACCATGACCAAGAAAAAACATATCCAGAGTTTTGAACATGAAGTTTCATTTGTATTGAAAAAAATGTATATCTTAGAATTGTAGAACTGCTTGATTTTTGTCTTAGATTTACTTTTTTAACTGTATTCCCATTCCATTAATAGTTCCTCATGGCTCAGTTTTAGTACATAGCTTTTCTTGTTTATCAGAATCTCACAAACTGCATGCCCTTTACAGCCTTTTGGAAAAGGCTRTAGGGAACTCAAGTTCACTCTGCCTGAAGATAAACCTGCAAAATCTTCAGCACTACAGAGCTTAATGCTGAAATGCTTAACYCTTGAGTGTTCTGCTCTCTGCAAACCTTGATGAGTCTCTGATGTCTGATACCTCACAGAAAAGTCTAGGCAAAATAAAAGCAACAAAATGAGTGAAAATTTGCCAGAATGTCTTAGTGCTGCTGTTTAAGATTCTTCTGGAGTTCAGGGTTCAAAGCAGGGAAAACAAAAAACAGCAGAAAACACAAAACCAAGCCTTCGCTGTAGCAGAATCTGTACACAGCTAGTGGTGAGGGAGTTCAGGGGGGATGGGAAGAGACCTCTGCACGTTAATGAGAGACTTTCTGAAGAGCTGGAAAGTGTGTGTAAGGAAGTGCTGTATGTGCAGAGATGCACAGCATTCACTAACTCTATGGAAATTGCTCTGCTTTGGATATTTCATTAAACCCTGGAACAGCAACTTGAATTTTATTCTTTTTTTCTCAGTTTTACTGTACTTAGACTAAAAGCCATAAAAATCAGCTTTTCTCTCTGGGTCTTTTAGTAATTAAAGAAATTAACTGAAATAATGTAAAAAGATGCAGGGTAATTTTCACAGAAAAACAAGCATCTGGAGAATTAGAAACCTAYTTTGATGTGTGTGGCCAAGTCCCTGTTTTGAAACCACCTGTTTTGAAAAGGAATAAAAACCTACCTGCCAGCTAAGAGGTCTAGCAAGTGAATTTACTTGGTGGGGAATCAGATGTGGTTTCTATCCCTGGGAGGAACCATCAGACTAAATTAAGTACCTGTGCTGTTGATGATGCCATAATGTTACCTGTGTGGTGAACCTTCATTCCACATTCTGCTCGTTCTGAGGACCAATCCTTGTAGCACGGGTCAAAGAGAGAAGTGACAGGTGCCACCACAGTTTGTTATTCTGGTATATGTACCCTCAAATTACCTCATTCCTCACACCACAGTGTTCAAGCTTAGACAGGATTTCTCAAGGATATGTGCAAGATGTACAAATCAAAGCCATATGTTGCCAAAAATGCCCCTAGATACATTATGCCAGGCATGTACTTAAACCTCTGAGACAATAAATGTATCTGGAAGGATCTCTCCAAATTTGAAAATGATTGGTTAAGGGATGAGTATCTGATACGGCAGAAGATGCAATTAATTTTCATGCTGAAGTGTCTTTATGAAATATTTAAGCAATATGGCAGAAATTAATCTCCTCTAATGTCACACAAAGAAATGCACTACTTGGGCCAGAAGTGTGGTTTTCTTGGCTCCCTCTATAGTCAGTGGAGAGGAAAAGCCCCTTCAAGATGGCATTTCAGACCACATAAGATTTGATGCTTTGGAAATCTCGTTGCATGTGTGTTTTGATGAGGTGAAATGCCGGCACCCCGCGTGTGTCCGGCTAGGTGGTCTTTGTGGGCCATGACACTTCCCCACTGGAGCYGACATCACAGGGCTATTTGGATTCCTTTGGGGTGGCACAGGCTCCATGGTGATATCAGCTCGAGCGTCCTTAAAAGGACGAGCAGTGATTTCAGCTCTGCTGTCCTGAAAAGGACAGGCAGTGGCAGCTCTTATAAGGAGGTGCTCCTAGGGAGAGACAGCAGTCAGGCTCCTTGTTGGAGAGGTCTTTATCCCACACAGCTCCAGAGCAAAAATCCCTTAGCATGGCCCAGCGCTCTCTTTTATACTGTAGCTGAGGGGCGGGGATTTCAGACAGACCAATGGGTGAAGGGATTGAAGTAACCAATCAGGGAGAGGATCAAAAAGTAACCAATCAGGGAGACAGCACAAACAAGGAAGTAGCTGGGGAACCAATAGCAACTGGGGACCTGGAATACATTAACTGGGGGTTATGCAACTTYTAATTGGGAGAACTTCTGGAAAAGTCCTTGGGGAGCCATTTTGTTTGCCTAACGACTATTATAGAACATAAGAAAATATATAAAACTATACAAAACATTAAACTAAACATCATTTGCTCTCTAAGGGAGTGCAGTCTCCCTTGTGGTAGCTTTCTGGGCTACCACAGTGAAACATACCTAGACATCTGCATGGAAAAGCTTATAAAGAATGAGGTGAGGAGACAGACATCCTATAAAACTGGGAACAGATTAGCTGCTTTTGCAATGTCAGGCTTGTCCTAGCAGAACAAAGATTTGGGTCTCTGTTCTGCAGAGAGAACAAATAGCTTCTTGATGTTCAGCATGTGGTAAGTGGGAGAGGGGGAATGGCCCACAGGAAAAAAATGCACTGAGACAGAGACCAGGGAACTTCTGGGAAGATCTGGGGGTGACCATAGATAGACCRCAGGGATTTTCCAAAGGCTACTGAATGGGCTGTGTCAAACTCTTYGCAGGTCAGAAAGCCTCCAAAAATTGCTGTACTCAAAATAATACTGGAGAAACAGGCACAACTTCCAAGGATGCAGAGAGGGAGAGATTTATTTTGAAACCTTTTTTTTTTTCTGTCCTACTTTTTTTTYTTCTCTCTTTACAAAGTCATAAATCATGAACTAGCAAGTCATAGCTTTCTTTGTATTTTGGTGTTCAGTTGAAGAGAACAGCAAAACTCTTCAAAGCCCTGGTTGGTTTGAATGTCCTGGCTCCCCGTGCTAGAGAGGTGTGAAGAGCTCTGTCCTGGTTACAGAAATTGAAGCTTCTGAAGAAGACAGATGCTATCTTTCTCCTTTGCCTCTGGGCTCCTAATTTTCACTCGACTGAACAAAGAATAAGACTCTGGTTATCCAGTTGCTGTACAGCAATGAATTTTCTTGCAATCTTTTGCAGCAAAGCTAAGGGACAGTTTGAGGAATCACCTTTCTCTCCTTTTTTCCTCTCCTTGCCTACCCCCAACTCAGTTTTTAGCAGGCAGAAGCATGGGGTCTCTGTCTCTTCTGCAGAAAAATGAATCTTTCGGAGTGGAAGTGGTTTTATACCTCCTGTGAGCCCTGCAGAAACTCAGTGCAGCCATTCAGCTGCTGCTGTGTTTTAAAGTGATGCCAGAGGATTGACATCCTTAGGACAATCCACCTGTCCAGACCAGCAGGAGCTCAGTGTGGTAAAGACCAGTAATAGCCAGTTCTCAACCTCTTTAACATATGGCATTGTTCATGGGAGAGGACACCAGGATAATCAGCAGGACCTTAAAATCAGATGAAGTTTCCACAGACAGAATTTGTAGTCTGCCCCAATGCAGCAGCTATTATTAATTTTGAAATTCTGCAGGGATATATTTGCAGAGACTKTTTCATATCTTGAATTAATTAATGCCTGGGCCTTAAGGAAGCAATGCACAAGTGGCAAGTGGGCTTGCTTAGCTCTTTTCTCCTGTTTCTTTTCGTTTCCTGGTCTGTGTCTAACTTTAAGGAGTGATTTCTAATATAATTTTTTTTGTGGCTAATGCAACAAACATGTTTCAAAAGATGAATATTTTCAAGAGTTTTCAATAAAACTCTCRAAAAGATGTTAATTTTTTTTTAAAGAGAAAAGAAGAAACATTTTCTTTTCTTTGGCTCTGCTAAGAAATATTGGCCATTCAAGTAGAATTAGTGTCAAGCTAATTTCAGTCATGCACTTGCAAAAGAATGTAGCCCCAAGTTGCAAATTAAGTTTGAGAAATCTTTAAAAATATATTTCTGAAATTTAAGGCATGGATTCCCTTCTCTTGACTAAGGCCTTCAGGTTCTAGTCTGTCATCATCTTCTCTGCCTCTCTGTTCAGTGGGAGGAGCAGGTACCTCGGGATGCACAGGGGAATTTTCATGGGCTGGGATGKCTCTTCTTTGGGTACATGAACTGAATAAAACCTAAGAAAGGTAATAGTTCTGCTGCAATAGTTTCTTGGCTGTTTTCAGGCACTCCAGGAAGCCATCTCAAGACTTGTACTGAAAGCTCTYGTTAAAAACAGAGATCAGTGTTCTCTGTCCTTGCATTAGATGGTACCAAACTGTTTCCTCTTTAATTTGCATAACTTTTTGCAAAATAAGTAGTTACTGACTAGAAATATCAGGTGTCCAAACAGAACTTCTAGGTCAAAAGCTATCTGTGATGTGGTAAAAACTGCAGGCTCCCCAAAGACGTATAAATCTTTTTATCTTGAGTGAAGAAAAAGCTTCAGTTGTTCTGATATTTTATGACTGACCTTTTGTTTTGGGACAGAGATCAAGGAGAATAAAAAAAAAAAAAAAAAGGGGAACGTCAGCAGAACTGGCTACAATATGTCACCTTTTCCCAATGGAACATTGAAAACACAAAGTAACAACCAGTTCCCACATCACTGATTTATCAAGTTATGAGAAGCTTTCTCATTCTTCCCCAAGTCCTGGGCAGATGGCAAAGAGGGTCAGGAGACCACCACCATAGATGCATCACTCATTGAACAGCCACACCCCCTCAGGGTTCCTACTTTGATTTGTTCATGAGGCTGTAGGACACACATTACTGAATAAGAACAGTTGTTCAGAGTAGGAACTGCAGTGTAGGAGGCAGAAGAGGAGATTGGATCATGTAACATCTGCAGAGCTGTAAAAGTGCACAGTGTGGCTTTGTAAGGCTGAGCCAAAAAGAATAAAAGGAAGACTCAAAATACAGATATCACAGAAGGGAAAAAATCCCCAACCCCACAGCATTATGCTGACACAAAAAATTAAGCACTAAGCAACATGTGAAATATGATTTAAATCAAGACATGATTCCAGAGGGCATCTTCAGCAGCACAGGGCTTAGTAAACCCTACTAGAGCTGGCTGGCTTARGACTGAGGAAAGCACATCCTCTTGCTCAATCTGTGACAAGCTTTCCTGCAGAAAATGGGTCCTTATTCTTTTACTGAGGTGTCTGATGATGCCTCACTTAGCTGGGCTGAGGGCTCTTTTGGTAGATTAGCTTATGCACAAAAAACCTGAACGAACCAGCAGCCCAGATGTCTTGAGGCTGTGCACCATTGTKCAGGAAAGGACTGGAGTGGCTGCATTTCTCACTATCTTTACTGTAGTTGACCTCAGTGACAGGAACCTGATGTTATTCTGATGTTTCAGAGGGAAACTCAATCCARCAAAGTCCATGGGCTATTTTCAAGCAGAGATGTAGGCATTGCTGGGGCAAAGTCTGCAGACTTGACAGCTAAGAGTGCTGGGAGCAGAATTTGTCCTGCTGAGGTAGCTCCTGAAGCTGAAAGAGCTRCTAGGGATGGCAGGACTGAGGTCTGTGGCCAGGCACCCTGCTCTCTGCAGGGCTTGGACACTGCCTGGCAGCCTGGCAGTGGGGGCTTGGGAGAAGGTGGGATTCACAGCTTGAACTTCCACAGGTACCATAAGGTGGGGACAGCCACCAGGGGGTTGTGCAGCCTGCTATTGAAAGCACTTACTGGAATATGAGAYCACTTTTGAGGTCTGTCTGAGGCAGAGAACTTGCAGGATTTGAATTGAAAGTGCCTATTACAGAGAGGAACACACCAACCAYGAGGATAAGAATAGGCTGTTCTCTCTCCATCTGTTTCAAGTAGGTCAGCAGCAACCCAAATGCAAACTCCTGTAAGCACTGGAGGGCTGCTCTCCTCTGGAACAAGGATAGGAGAGAAAAGTGAAAGGAGAGATCCCAATGTTCAGGCAATACCCAAATACTCTACACTCTGAGGAGTATATGTGTCCTTTGAAGAGATGTATCACTAAACAGTCATTGTAAATTCCCCTTGCCAGCACAGAAGTGTGTTTCATTAGTCAGTAATTGAACTTAGCTTCTCATCTTAAAAAAGAGTTAGTAATAATTAGATGATTATTTTAATGATTCTATTCGTATGATATTAAGCAGTACTCTCTGATGCCCACAAAAGACAGTGGACTTCAACTCATTATCATAGAAATTTGGGAAAAAAATCTACATTAAAAATTGCATGGCAGTATTGAGAATTTCTGCAAGATTTGCCCTTTAATTGGTTCTTTACCCCATATGTAATTAAAATAAGTTTTGACTMCTTAAAAGAAAGCATGACTATCTTAAAGAGATTAAAAGTCTTCAGCAATATCTCCAAATGTAATATTTTTTGTGAGTTGCCTAGGAAATTGTTTATCTGCATGTAGGAGAGATATCATTTTTAGTCTGACACAGAACATTTATCACAGCTTTTAAAGTATTTTTCTGCAAGAAGGCAAGACACAGACTCTTTAATCTTATTGATCAAGATGCAAGTCAATGCATATCTGAAAGACAGTCCAAGTCTGGGTTAGGCTGTACCAAAAGAAGCAGATCTGGTTTATGTATGTAAATTGAAACGAACAAATCTCATATTATTAAGAAATATTCACTGAATCCTCCAGGAARGTAATTTTGAAGATATTATTTTGGAAATAGCAGGAAATGGGGCAGTCTTTGCAGGAGAGCCATTCACTTTTCATTTAGGATTAGAATCTGCCAGGTACTTGAGCATGTTACAGAAATAGCAAAGCTGGGATGAATCCACTGTCCTTTCTACCTTACATAAGAGAGGGAGACATTGCACATCCTGCAGCTGAGAACTYAGCATTACATCATCCCAGCCTCATGGCTTCTGGTGCCCTGAACAATGCAGGGGAAGGACACAGACCTGTGATGCCACAGTCTCGTGCAAGCCTGTTCTGTTTCTAAAGCTCCAGGCTAAATTGTTATTCAGACATATATAGGACATGGCAGGCAGGCAAAAAAGGAAACAAGCCAAACCAACAAAACCAAAAAACAGTTTCTGTTTTGCACATTAGGCTTTCAACAGAGCTGTTCAGCTGTTCAAGAAAGSATAGGGACATAAGGAATTACCCATGATGTGACTTCAGTGCTCCATTTGTCCTGTTCCCAAGAATGACTGCTGGAGATGCTTTTTGGGAAGAGAGCATGAGCAGCCCCATTCTCTGCAGGTCATCACCCTTTCTGTTTCCCAGAATTAGATTAGGGGTGTTACAGGGCCCATCCCTTTGAAATCTGGCTGTGCACCTGTCTGTGAACTTGCCTAACAGCTTTTTTACATCCTTAAATTATGAGTCTGCATAACCCACCATAAGATAAATTCTCATTACTCTCTATGTAAAAAAGGACTTTCTTTTATCTGTTTTAATTTATTGCCAATCAGTTTCAGTGCTCCTTATTTGTATATATTTCTGGACTTTGTGAATGCCAGTTCCATACTCATTCTACACAACCTTCCATACTTAAAATTGCCCTTTTTTGAGCAGAAAGTAGGACCAGATGATTTTCTGAGGTCAGAAGATGATTTCCATATAGTTAATTTTCCATTTTAGCTTACTGTACTATTCATGTTGGTTTTTTTGTAAATACCAACCATATCACTCTCCAGTCTTCCCCTTGGCAAACTGAAGTTTCAAAATGTCTCTCTTCCTAATGCAGCTGCTAAAGCATTTTAGATGCTCTTCTCTGTAGTTTTTATAATTCCACTGTGTCTTCTTTGAGGATTTAAAAAAAAAAAAAAAAAAAGGAAAGAATCAGAATCACACACCATAATCAAAAATTCAATTTTTCAAAAAATTATTCAATATCTGTTTTCATCTGAGTATTCTTCCTTACAGTGCTCTTTTGTCCCACTTCAGCTGTTGCTGTGCACAGATTCAGAGGCTTGACACTGATGGCTCCAAGATCTCTCTTCCTGAGCTGTGGATGTTGCATTTCCTGAAGCTACATGACAAGGCTTTCTGTGCTTCATGCCTTTATGACAACCCAATTTTTACATCTTGGCTTTGACTGGTGTCCTTAATAAACTTCAGATTTCCTGCTTGCCATTTGTAGTACAGCACAGAAACAGGAATACAGTGCAATCATAGTGGTTTCGTGTGGCTTTGTCAGGAAAAAAAGGTAAGGAAAAAGAATGGATAAAACAACACCAGCTCCAGGGCTTCAAAATGATGGAGCACTATGAAGTGACATGTTTGCTGTGTTCCAGTAATTGTAATGCTGTCAGATTGTAACAAACATCTATTCATCTGATTAAACGTTATACAATCTCTGTGCTGCTTATTATTATGGTGACTTTGCTTCTCTGTATACAGGGTTTTGCTCTGAATTTTTTAAGCAAGAACAGCAKTCAATGTCTTTGCTATCCATGAAGAGTGTAGTGGCATCCTCTAAATTACAGCTCTCATTGTTTGAACAGAATAGGATTTTAAAGATTGTATAAATGTGTTTGCTAATTAGTCCATGAATAAAATTTAATTAAAAATACCTTCTTAAAAATTAATCATGTACAGGACTCCTTTTATTTTGAATGATCTTGATAATTGACTAATGGGGATTCTTSAAACATTCCTGAGTTTCAGTAATTAGTTTCAATTAAGATGCTTGTGACTGTCATATGCAATCTTTGTTACTGRTGAATAAGAGATGAAATCAAGTCAGCAGATCCCATTTTCCAAAGTMTGACATCTAGGCATGATCTCTTGCATCATTCTGATATCAGAGATGGTGCAAATGCTCATTATCCTTTCTCAACACCTCATTTGTACTCTGTGCCTTTCTTTTTGAACAGAATCCTCAATAAAAGTGGCTTCTCAAGAATTTATGTAATTATTAATAAAGGAGTATATTTCAGTGAAGTTGCACCAGGTTTTTACCAACAGATTCTCCCTTACTGAACTAAGGCAATTAAGTTTATTTTCATCCTTCAGAGAGCTAGATGAACAACAAATCATTGGTGAACTTGGAAGAGCAATCTGATATCATTACCAGGTGGATGGTAGGGTATTTACAGCTTCTCCATGGGGAAGTGTTCTGGTGAAGGATTAGACCACACACACCTTTGCCTGCAGAGCTGGGAGGATGCTGCCTGGGGAGTGCTGAGGCAGGTTACAGGAACAGATGGCTTTCCCAAGCACGAGTCTCACCTGCTGCCAGCTATTTCTTGCTGCTCAGGGTGGTCCTTGTACAACATGTGCCATCAGGTTCTAAAAAAAGTACCTTCAAGGAACATGGTGAACACACATCCTATGCCATAACATATCACGTTACCAAGTTGTAGAAAGAATTTTTTACAACTGTCTKTAGAGACATTACAGGCTGAGACCATAGCTCTAATATCTTAATTTCTAAGGAGTTGCTTTTATCCATAGTTTTGCTAATTTTACTCYTATTCTTTCTGTGGCTGGATTCTTATCTCCTGGCTCTGCAATCTTCCTTACAGGATTTTGCTGTGAGAACTTCAGCCAGAAATCCACGGGACTTTGGAACAAGCCAAGAATAAAACAGTGCTCAGGAGGAGGATGTATGAAATGAATGCTTACCAATACAAGCGAATCAGAAGACTGATGACAAGTTTTGCTAAGAATGTATCTGGTAATTTATTAAAAGTGGAACCACCATTGACGTTTTCCAGCAGTTTACAATCAAGATTTGACTGCATAGATGAGGGAAAGGAATTGTTCTAACTGGCCCTGAACCTTGTCTAGGCTATTTGTCAAATTTCTTATATTATACTTTGAATTGGGTTTGCCTGGCCAGGGTTTGGTAGTGGGGGCAGCTACACAGGCAACTTCTGTGAGAATCTGTCAGAAGCTCCCCATGTCCAATAAAGCCAATGCCAGATGGCTCCAAGATGGATCTGCTGCTGGCCAAAGCCAAGTCCATCAGCAATGGTGGTAACAGCTCTGGGATAAAAGAGTTAAGAAGGGGGAAAAAACTCCTGTGCAACTGCAAAAGGAGAGACCTGCAGACGCAGGGTCAGTGCAGAAGGAGGGGCAGGAGGTGCTCCAGGTGCTGGAGCAGAGATCCCCCTGCAGCCCTGGAGCAGCCCATGGTGAGGCAGCTGTGCCCCTGCAGCCCATGAAGGACCAGGGGGGAGCAGAGATCCACCTGCACTGGATCTGGACCCCACAGTGGAGCTGTGATCCTGTAAGGAAGCCTTCTCTGGAACAGGCTCCTGGCAGGAGCTGTGGCCTATGGAGAGAGGAGCCCAGGCTGGAGCAGGTTTGCTGGCATGTGACCCCATGGGGGACCCACGCTGGAGCAGGCTGTTCCTGAGGGACTGCATCCCATGGGAGGGATCCCCACTGGGGCAGTGGAAGAGTGTGAGGAGTCCTCACCTGAGGAGGAAGGAGTGGCAGAGACATGTAATGAACAGCCCCATTTGCTGTCCCCCTGTGCTTYTAGGGGCAATGAGGGGAGAGGAGGGATAGGAATTGGAGTGAAGCTGAACCTTGGGAAAGGGGAGGGTTGGGGGGGGTAGCTGTTTTAAGATTTGGTTTTTATTTCTCTTTACCCTATTTGATTGGTAATAAATTAGATTTATTTTCTGAAGCTGAGTCCAGTTTGCCCATGACAGTCACTGGGCAGTGATCTCTCTTTGCCCTTAGCTTGACCCATGAGCCTTTTGTTATATTTTCTCTCCCCTGCCCAAATGAGGTGGGCAGTGACAGAGTGTTTTTGGTGCGATCCAACCAGGGTCAATCCAACCACATATGTCAATATCTGTTTACTCTCTGAGAGCTGAACGCATTAGTAGATGTTTGAGGACAAAACTTTAAGRAAAATAAATAGCTTAAAAGTAATGTTTTATGTTGAACTGTAATTTCATCCAGTTTCATTTCTCCCTTCTGCCTGTATATAAATCAATGATTAATTCTTATCTCAWCCCACTTTAATTAMAAAAAAAAAGARGGTTATTCTACTTGATTCTAAACACAGCAGGAATATGTAAAGATTTTCTCTAGAAATATTTAGATACTCAGAGAAGAAAATGTAATTATGGTCACTCTTCCCYTAATGATGTAATTGCGATGTAAGAAGCAACATTTTTCAGGCTGCMAGAACTGTCCAGATTACTTTCTGTTTTGAGAGAACAAAAGTGAATTGAACCAACAGGACAGAATATTAATAAAAATGTGAAATCTATAAAAACTAACTAATGGAGACTCCATGCTACTCCATGTAGTGGAGTCAGATTAGACAGGTGACAGAAAAATACAGTCTAAAATATTTGGTGTTCATACAGAGATCTTTAATGCTCAGAGGGCTGTATTCTCTCTTGTAAGACTTTTCAGAGCACAATGGATCATCTACAGAATTATTTTTTTAAACCAGAATTTGCTTAACTTGGTTACCATGAATTTTACACTTTGAATAGATAAAAGCTCTGCAGCATCAGACTTAGGGAAATGTCTTGYCTTGTATAACCCATACCTTAATACATTGAGATACTTCTAGCCTATTCTCAACACAATTTCTACAATTTAGCACTTTGACGTTTCATGATAGAAGAAAACTGGGGCTTTGTCTTTGATGTAGAATATTGTGCCAGATCCTGAATTTAAATAGTCAAGGCAAAATCCAAAGTGYCATTTTGAGTTTGTTTTGTTTTTGCTTAAGTCTGGTCAAAACATTCCCACTTGCAGCTGCTGTGCAAAATGACGTATMTCCTCCCAGCAGATAATCTCACAGGTCAGCTGAAGAGATATTTATATCACACTAMTGATGCAGAAGTATAAAGCTATATTGCTCAGAAACCAGAAGTCATAAAGCAAGGGGCGGTGTTCTTGAAGTTCCTTTCATAATATTCATTCCTCAGAACCTCTGATGCCACCCTGATCATTAAGTTTACTATTTTTATATTTTTAAAGTTCATTGCCATTTTGAGTATTGCTGTATGAAGTGGGAGCTTGCAGGAATGGATGCTTCATTACCTTAGCCCAGTTGTGCTTTTGTGAATTTGCCTTTTAGTGAGTTAGTTTGAAGGCAGAGAATGATTTTGCCCTTTAGCAATACTTCTCAACAAATTTAAGRAGCCTTGTTTAGAAMAGCTTTAAACATTGGCTTAAACACAACTGGCTGCACTGTGCTAAGAGGTTGTGTCATGGTATTATTGGGAGTTCCAGACTTCCTCTCAGCCAACTGAATCCCTCCTGGATGAACTCCCTCTGGCTAACATTGTGAGTGCTCTTTGCCATGATGCTCCACTTAGCTGAACCTTTCTCAAGAGCTGCTCCTAACTGTGACKATGTTTTGTACTAKATAATGCTGATGATATATGACAAATACAATTTTCCTATGCAATTTCACARCAAGAATGATAATCGCTTCCCTTTTTGTTGTTCAGTACAGCAGATCAAGAGTTGTTACGAGGAACAAACATTATAGTAATTGTATTTCTGGGTATATCTCTGGTGTGAGGAGGAGAAAGAAAAKGATGTTACAGGAGTTGGAAAACAGGACTTACCCAGCACAGACCTGAATGGAAATATTTCAGAGTTTAGGCATAGCTATTTTGGAGCCATTTGCATCCTGATATACAATTCCTTTAACCGTTGTATTCTGTGTTTTTAACTTCTGAAACATTATTGTTTGGGAACTGGGCATTCAGGAATTAAAAGAAATCATTATTTCCCAGGAGGGAATCAAAATTCGTGGAAGAGCATCCATGCTAAATGGTGTTGGTTTCACCCASGGTGAGGGCAGACCCTGAGTCACTGCTTGTTTCCTGTCAGACTCCCAGAGGCTTTGCTCTGCTCTGCCCACTCGTGTCATGGAGACAACTGATGAGATGCCATCTAGGATTTTTCTCACAATCAGCATGGAATTGAGTTGCACCAGGTCTAGTAGTATGACCTGTCAGATGGACCTGCATTCATGTTCTTCACACCATTTTAAAGAACAACCTCATGTCATTGTGTTAAGTAATTATATTTATGGGAAATTATTGATGAATCAGTAGAATTAATGAAGTYCTGAGAAGAAATTCAGATGGAGCTGAACTGAATGAGCTAGTTTAGCCTGGAATTTAATTAGCTTGGCTTGGCTATTCTCTGAAAGAACAAGCAGTTCATATTGAACCACTCAGGTCTCTTGGGAAAATATGTAATAAAGCATTTTTCTAATATAATTCATTATTTAGATGAGAAATCAGAATGAAGAAAACAAATCAGTAAAAGGTTACATCCTTTAAAATTTATTTTCTCTTTCATTACAGAAAAAAATTTTCTTAATTAAGATCCATATTATCTACTARGGTTCATAAAAATACATGATTTAAATATGCTAATACTGGGTTATTTTAAAATTACAATGTATTTAAGATTTTATTATGCAATTAGTGTTCTTTAATGTGCACTGTTTACCCCAAAGATTTAACCATCTCCAAAATACCTAAGGTAGTTTCAGTAAAACACAAATCTTCTCTGAGAAGCCCTTGTGTGTCACCCCATTACCACCAGTAATGGGCACTCTGTGGCTGGCGTGGAGTAGGCTGAGTTCCTTGGCCTTGAATTGGAGAATGAAATTCACACTGCTGCTGCTGCTGCTGCTGCAAATGTGTCTGTGCTTTGCTTTGTATTGTTCTTACATTGTCCTTCAGCCCTACAGCAACCAAAGACTTCCTACTACTGTTTTAAAGGACTTGACCAACCCTTGACAGTCTTTCTTACTCTCTCCTCCAGGGAACCCACAACCAATTGCAGCTGTTGAAAACAAAGATTTGAGGTATCAAACACGATAAATTTGGTATATATGTAAACCCTTAATGGAAAAACTAAGGACCAGGGCTGAGTACGTGTGGAAATAAATGGGCTTTGGTAGCCTGCAGCTTTGGGCAGCAAGGCAGGGAAATGAAGATGCTGGAGGAAAGGAGAACAAGGGAAAAGAGAAGGGCTGAGAGCAGACAGTCTGCTTAAATGGCTTTATATTTACAGGACAGGCTTTATATTTACCATAGCGGTACAATATGAACATACTGGGGGGGAAATAGTCTAAAAATCAACCACAGAATCTTCCACAAATGCTGATAAAAAGGAATGGGAAAGATTTCTATTCACTCTAAAGGAAAATTAAACACATTTCTTTATGTGTAGGCTCAAACATAGTATTACTCCTGTGTTTTTTTCTGCTTTCTACAAAACTGGTGCAATTAGCAGCAGTGGATGATACTGGGCACAAATCATACCTCCTRGTAGGGAAAGAGAGAGATCCACTGATACAAACCCTCCAACCTGGGGTTCTGTGCAGTGCAGYAGCCCTATTTTCAGTTGCATGYCAGTGGTTCTGAACCATGAGATATTTCTCAAGATGTCTGCTTTTCTGCAAGTTTTTGAGGATTTCACCAACAGCTGCAGATGGATCAAACCCCCAGSAACCCCAGCACTCCCAGCACCCCCATCACACCTATGGTGTGGRAGCAGCAGCCACAGTGCAGTTCCAGGGTGTGCAGAAACAATCCCTGCATCAGCTGCATCTTCATTTTCCTGAGWTGTCCTTACAACTACTGGGGCCACAAGAGCAGAGGTTTCTGCATTTCCCCAGGGTCACAGTGAATACTTCTGACTGAACTGGCAGGAGGCTTTTAGAGGAAGGTGTGGATTAGAGCTTCTCATTATTTTTCCCTTTCTAGAACTGCTGTGAATTAGTGGCACTTCTGTTGCTATTAATTACCCTTACTTATYCACATTTGACATTAATCCCTTGTCTTTTAAGCAAAGATGAATATTTGTATGGATGGCTAATTTACTGATCCTGGGAGCTGTGATCTGAACCAGAACATTCAAAACAGGATAAAAAGTGTCTGAAATAGCCCCTGAAGATCATTCTTTATGGGGAATTTGGAAAAAATTAAAATATCTAAAAGATCAATGTTCTCCAATAGTGAATTTTACATTCCTAGCTACTATCCAATCCAAAGTGATACAATTACTATGATGTTTGTTCCTCATAACAGCTCTTGATCTGCTGTACTGRAAAACAAAATGGAAAGCCATTATCATTCTTGTTGTGAAATTGCATAGGAAAATTATATTTGTTGTATRTAATCAACATCATATAGTACAAAACAGTCACAGTTAGGAGCAGCTCTTGAAAAAAAGTTCAGCTAAGTGGAGTATCATGAATACATTTGTTTAAACATTTGTTTAAATGTTATAGGAAGAAAACAGGAAATTCAAACATTGTTAAGTTTAGGCATGTTAAGTGCCTAAAATCCATGTATGAAAACCAGATTTATCTGGCTTCTCCAGGTGAGGATACACAACCGCAGTGAGAGGATATTTAAGGCTACAAACTGTAAATAAAAAAAAGGGAGAAGTGTTTCTGAAAGCCCTTCTCTCCTGCACTTCATAGGGGCTAAAGCGGTAGCCAAAAAAGTATAGAAAGTGAGTTTTAGGTCTTAGATTCAAAAGGACTCAAACTCATGTATTTTTATTCAGAAAAACTAAACCAGTGTCATAAATGGTCCAAGCAATAGGGCTTTAAGCTAAGCTGAAACATAAATGTTAGCTTTCTGTCCTGTTGAATCTGGGCCTTTACATTGAAGGGCTGGGAGGACACACAGAGAGCAAAGTGGGAAGTTATCTGAGTTCACAGCCATTTGGAAGAAAGAGCAGAGAGTTCTAGCTGTGGGAATCTGCTGTTGTGACTAGGTGGAAGATGAAGTGCTTGGGGACAAAGTATCAAAGAGAGCTAAGACTGTGTGTACTCAAAATTCAGCAGAAGTCAAGGATTATTTAAACTACTAATTCAGAAAGAAGTTCAATAGTACCAAGATACTGGAAAACAATTCCCTGAATATAAAAGCATACTCATTCAATACTGGCAAAATTTTTAGTGGAATGGCAAAATTTGTCTTCCAAACAGATCTGCTTGAAGTATGAGATATTAGTTAMAAATGCAATATGTGAAGTTTGCAGAAGAATTCTGTAGCTTTGGCAGAGCTTTCAATGGGGGATTCTAAGTAGAGAAGAATGGGTGGAATTTACATGGCAAGAAACTTTTCCAYAGAAGTTATTTAACCTTAGGCAGATCAGCAACAGCCTCAGTTCTTCCCTGTTTTCATTTCACATACTCATTTGGGGATCTTAGATACCTCTTATGTTTAAGCCAAGAGAAACTAGGCAAGAAGCTGTAAAATTATGAAAAAAGAAAAGTCACCTTATTATTTAAATCAACTCAAACTTCTATAAACAATAATAACATTTTCCAGAAGAATTGTACTCCATTGTACTGGTGCCTTCTCCCTTTCCACTTTCTAGGTATGGTTTTTAGTGTCTTTCAATAGTTAAAGAGCCATAAATACACATTTGGCATTTTTGCTCATTGCAGGCTCTGTGATGTTTCCCATTGCCTGTACTACCAAAGTAAAAGGAAATGTAAAAAAAACCAAAACAGTATGACCAGCTATTTCATGGTCATAACCAAATCCCTTCTGCATGTTACTCCCAGTTGGTGTAAATACACAACCATTGGTGTTGAGCTCGACAAATGTCTGTGGTTGTTATCACTTGTAATAAAATCATTTAATGTCTTGGGCTGGAGGGAWTGTTAAAGATCATCCTGTTCCAGCCYCCTGCCATGGAGAGGRACACCWTTCTCTWGACCTGCTTGCTCAAGTTCTCATCTAACCTGGTCTTGAACACTTGCAGGGATGAAGCATCCACAACTTCTCTGAGCAACCTGTCCCCCTGTCTCACCACCTCMRARKMAAAWCATTTCTTCCTAATATCYAATCTAAAYCTAYCCTATTTCAGTTAAAAGCCATTTCTCCTTAACCTGTCACTACATGCCCTTGTATTAAGTCCCTCTTYATGTTTCTTGTAGGCATCCTTCAGGTGTTGGAAGGTTACATTTAGGTGGCCCTAAACCTTCTCCTTTYCAGGCTTARCAATTCTCCCAGCCTTTCCTCACAAGAGAGGTGMTCCATYCCTCTGATCATCTTGGTGGCCTCCCCTGGACTGGCTCCAACAGGTCCATGTCCTTCCTGTGCTCAAAAACCCCAGGGCTGGATGCAGCCCTGCAGGTGGGGTCTCACCAGGGCAGGGCAGAGTAGAGGGGCAGAATCCCCTCCCTCAGTGCTTTGGATGCAGCCCAGGACACRTTTGGCTTTCTGGGCTGCAAGGGCRTGTGGCTGCGTCATGTCTAGCCTGTCACCCATCAGAACCCCTGAAGTCCTTCTCAGGAAGGCTGCTCTGGGTCTGKTCATTCCCTAGTCTTTTATTCTTCAGTTGGTACTGAAGGCTGCTCCACACCAGGTTCAGCACCTTGTCCTTAGCCTTGTTAAGCCTCATGAGATCCCCATGGACCCACTTCTTGTCAGGTCCTCCTGGATGGCATCCTGTCCTTCAGGTGTGTCAGTTCCATCCCTCAGTTTGATGTCATCAGAAGATTCCAGGCCAGCTGTTTGTATCCATGGCTAGTGCATTGCCACAGAGCTGTGCTGGACCTGTCTCCAGCCCAGCTCACTCAGATGCCGTTCATCTGAGTGGGCCTGTGTTGTAGTGMAGCTTTGAACCAAACAGGTATTTTCCACATAAGGAAAATGATTTCAGTGTTACCATAAGACTTAAAAGGAAAAGCGCTAGAAAGTTCTCYGCGCTCTTGGCAGCCATTGGYTTTAKTCCAGGACAGAGGCRTGGATAGGTCTCTTTACCTGTCTTTCAGMAAYGTAGCCATTCTCTATTGGGCAGTTTGCCAGGACACCTCCCCAACCATTAGGTACTTAAAAGACTGCACAAAGCCTCTTGTGGCTTTTTTTGGGGTGCTTTAYATAGTGCTAGGGTCTCCCTTGCACTTGTATACGGCTTATTTTTATTTGCTTTATACTGTTTGTTATTTTCTCTTTTTATTAAAACYTTTTCTGTTACAACACATGCMTGAGGAAGTGGTTTTTAAGCTACTCTGTGAGTGCAGGCACCCTCAGAGACTTGATACATCATCTCCAGGTGGCTCSCTCCACRCTGGCCRTGTGTGAGAATGTATCAGGCCTGGYTGGCTGGCGGGTGAGTGCTGAGCTGCACTGCTGCCTGTACCTGAGCCATCACCAGCACTGCGGAAATGCTTTGCAGTCCCGAAAGCAGTGGGGTTGTTGCTGTGTTCCCATGCCTTGGCAGATGGCACTGAAATCCTCAAGAGAGATTCTCRTAAAACACCAGTATTGATTTTAACTCCACTTGCTCTCCTGAGCCCAGTCAATGGCTTACTGCCACCCGCAGCAAGACTGTTCCCATGAGCTATAACTCARATGTATTTCCCACTTGGTGCTATCCAGTAACAGTTCTAAGGGASAAATCATTATTTGTCAAGCATTCAAAGAAGATGACCTTCACAGATAAGAGCAAGAAAAAGRGTAAGATCTCCCAGTCAAGTTGATTCTGGAGGGATTCAAGCCTTTCAAGCCTCTTGTAGTCAACAGCTTCTAAAATTGGGATACGTACTGGGGGTCTGCTGAACCCACAGGATTTGGGTAAAGCAAAGCCTCCATGATGGTTTCTCCTTGATTTCTGAATAAAGTTTATTTCTCATGTGGTTTCTGTTGGGTGTTTCATCAGTCCCAGCTGCAATGGGGGCATAAGGAGATCCATGCTGGTTCACCGTRCAAGGGAGAGGATTTTATGCCAAAACAAGGCAGTTAAAGTATACCTGTTTATTTCTCAGTTCTAAAACTTGTTGGTTTTTTTTTTTYCCTCAACAGAGAGGAGATCTTTCATAGTTTTAAACAGTGTGTGAGYATCATTAAAGCTGTGGTCTATACTTAGTGAAATAGGCCAAGCAAGGTCTTTTCATATATCTTAAGCTGTTACCTTTTTGCTAGAATGATAATCACAGGTGTCTTTTTTTCCCTACCTTTTTTTCCAAATCTGTTGTTCACACGTTTCTGTTGTAYTTCACACTGGCATACGGCTTGGCAGCCACTCAGCTGTTGCTGGAGTTGTTCTTGTGCAGTTTTGGCTATCATACCCTACCTCCCAAGATGCCTTTTTAATTGATTTCGATTTGTTATTGAAAATTAATTTGAACATTATAGGCACAGCCTTTAGAACCATTTGCTCATGTTTGCCAAAACATTTTCAGAGCCCGAAGTAGGGCATTAGAATTACGTACACTTGGCATAGTTCCATTTTCTGTTTTTACAATTTACCCATTTCATCTGATTCCAGTCCTTATGTAAATAATATAAAAGGATGCTAGCATGCATAAATTAGCTGCTGTTTATATTTGTATATATGTATGTRTGTGTACAATTTATTAAAACTTCTATTAAAAATATTACGTGTGCTTGCCAGTTGTGCAGAAAGCTGTCACTTTTGGAGGATTATATATAGTATTGTAGGATTTAAGAAACATGGATTCAGTTTCTAACTCTGTCATCAGGTTTCTACACAATCTTTTAATTTTGCTCCCTGATTCAGTTTTCCAGCTCTGAGGGGAAGATCACATTATCCACTTTGCTTGTGTAGCTTGTTCATTTTCTTGGCTTTTGKGGGGAGCTCTCAGCTGGTGTGCACATGAAGTGTATATCACAGTGGGTTATGCCTTTGTCTCAATCCAACAAAACTCTGTACTCTCACTGAACTGAGGAGCAAAGGGGCAGAACAGAGTTCACAGGTGTGCCCACTGGAAGCACATGTATCTTATTTGGCTTTTTGAAATCAGAAAATGCTCTTGCTTTGCCTTTTAACTGTTTCTTGCTGGAAGTTTTCCAAAAAAAGTGTGTGATTTACATAASTATTGAATTATTTATAATTAAATTGAAGCATTAGTTTGAGACTGATGAAACATAACTTATTTCTTTATTTTGAATGGAAATTAGTCATTAATTGACAGATCAGTGTAATACATTATTTATCCCCAATTTTTGTTGATGCAGCCYGGCTAAATTATATGAATACATAGAGATGAATAAAAAACCTTTTTCAAAAGGATATGGGAAACCCATGGTCTTTGAACTTTAATATCTGCAGCTTTTGGAGTTTTTGCTGTAAATAAAGAATAMGAGTTCAAAGGAACAAAAGTTCCTTTCCTTGTTTGACTCAAACTCCTGCTTTAAACACCCCTGCAGAACTTTTAACCCCTACTGTGGTATTTGCAACCCATTTACAGAGGGGTTCCTATTCTTCCTATTCTTGTCAGTGTCAAAAAAATGCATGAAACTTGACCTAAAACCTCAGCAGTTTCTGAGATCAGGCTATTTGCTCTCAGACCCTGTGCTCAGCTCAGCTCATCAGAGCAGGGTGCTAACAATGCCAAGGTCGTGGGCTCAATCCCTGTCTGGGCTCCTCACTTGAGTGTTAGACTTTGTGATCCTTGTGGGTCCCTTCTAACTCAGAATATTTTGTGATTCCAGCTGTAGGGCTCTGTGTGCTAGGGATCTTCAGCCCCCAGCTGGCAAGTCAGCCAACCAAACAGGTTGAAGCGAGACTGGAGATTTTTGGGTGTGTGTATRTTGGAAGCAGAAGGGTTGAAGGGATGAGGCTTTGGATTTGGGAAGATTCTTTTTATATCTCTGTGCTTGGACTTGAATTTTATTTTATAAGCTCCTGCTACTGCACTGGCTTTAGAGTGCCTGTCTTCCTACTTTCATAAGAAGGGTCTGATTTAACTCAGGCAACTAATTCTGGGAGAAGATCAGTGGTTAATATACTCCACCTCAGCCTACYACTCCTGCCTGAGAGAAATTAAAGCCTAGCAAATACACTGGAAAACCAGCCCAGTTCTCATTGGCAACAAATCTTCAGGAGAGCTTTAAAAGTGCATTCATTTTGTATTTYTCACACTGTGCAAGGGAGACTGTAAATGAAACCTGCTGGGCTATCCTTCTCTGCTGAGCACCTAATGAAATCCTTCAACAGTAATGACAGTATAGATGGCTCCAGAGGTTACCTCCAAAGATAGATTTCAAGTGGCTCACCTTCCTGACTTTCACATAAGCAGGGAGTCTGATCCCCATCCATGCCTGGCTTGAAAGCCCAAGGCTTTAAAGCAATCCCTTGCTCTAAGCTGTACTTGCTGTTCTATCACCAGCAGAGAGAAACATCAAACCCTTGCACTTGGGTTTTCTTCATCTCCTGACCTCTGAGGTTTCTACTGCTGTCTGAAAATATTTCCAAAGTTGGCACATTGAACCCCCTTCTCAATTCATACTCCAGTACAAAGTTTTTTGGAAGAGCTTGCCTCTGAGAATGCATCTGAGTATCACAGTGATGCCCAGCTGTGTGACCTGAACCCTGACTTCACAGCACCATCAGGGTCACAGCTGTGTCACAGGTAGGGCTGGCATTAAAGCCCCAGTAAGGCACGTCCACACTTTCACTACTGTGTCCAGAAAGCTCAGCCAGGCAGCTGTTCCTCATGATGCTGTGGTATTGCAAACTTGCTGCTTTCTTCTATTTTCTCTTCCCACAATCGTGAGGCAGAATCGCTAGTTCTGGGATATCTATCCARCATTAGGCAGGGATCATTTTTCCTAATGCACATCTTAAAAAGTAGCTTTAATCACACATGYATGCATGTACAAGGCATTGTTAAACACCTCATGATACCCTTGTATTATGTTGTTTTGAATCTTTATAATCATCTAGGATGTATTTTATTYATATCTATAAATCTCTGCCAAGACCATGGGTTAGAAACCACCTGCTTTTTGGAAGGAGTCTGGTCCCTGGCCATCTGGACAACTTGCCACACAGCAAGATTAAAGGCATCTGGGAATGGAATAAAAATGAGGGGTGATTCCTCACAACTGATTCCCTTTGGTGGCATAGCAGACATCAATGCAGTGACTTTCAAGTGCTAAAATAAAGASACAAGTGTGGAGCACACTTGAACCAGGCATGTGATGAGTGATGGGGGATTGTGASTCCTGATTTATTCACTAATGATATTTAGATACTATATACTGGATGCTCTCTCACTTGCAGTATTTGTTGAAAAGCTGGCAGTTCATTTAAGGATGAAGACAACCTCATGAGAAGGTAATGATGTTGCCATATTTTACATCACTAAAATGTGTTGCACAAAACCACCAAACCCATGGATACTAAAAGTACAGTGGTAGCACTGCAGCTCTTCTGCACCTTTGATCCCACAGGGCAGTGCTGGAGATTGTTCCTCACAAATGTTACAAAATGAGAGTGTTATTGAAAGCACCAAAGCTCACAAGTGGCTGTGGCCAGTTTGAGTGTTTAACATGTGCAGCACAGCACCCCAAGCAGAGATGCTGCTTCTTAACTTCCTATTCAGAGTGGGAAAAGCTGATTTTCTGGGTCAGGAGTCTGAAAACGTGAGGTCAGAGCAGAGCAAAGTGTGGAAAGYGGGCAAGAACATATGAAAATTGAAAGTATTTTTCAAGAAGATTAAATAAAAGAAAAATATCATAAGGGAAAACTTATTTAATATCCAGAAAATTTTAAAAAGCAAATTGATTTTTTTGTAATAGGATGTCTAGAGATTTTGTCTGTGAGATGCAACTAGGAGCTAATATTAGGCTGAACATGTGCAAATATCARCATCAGCTTAACTCCAGCATTAGATCTGTTATAATGACTCAAGAAGAAGAAGGAATTCTTTTGGCTTTTAGATGGCTGAGTATTTAGGAAATAAATTTAGGAAATGTTTAGGAAATAAARTCCAGTCTGCTCTTTAGCTTTGCCTTCCAAATGGTCATATAAACTTCACATTTTAAGCTGTAAAACATATTCATTTCTTCTATCGTGTCCATGTTGTTAATTGTATTATTCTCTTATATTTTAAAAATATGTTTATTGTTTTATTCTTTTTTCTTTCTACATTTAGGATAAAAACTCTTCCCCTTAACTCCCCAAACTCTAACTTACCTTTTGCATAGGTGCACATGCTGTATTTCATATAAAGCCAAGAATATGACTCTGTTCTCTCAGTGAAAGCTGAATTCTCTTGCACTGTGTACTGAGTGTGAGATTAGGAAAACAAGGCTGAAAAATATAAGAAGAATAAGTGAGCATGATGCAATATTTGAAGCACTTGGTAGACTGTGCCAGAGCTAGTTTTAAAAGTTGAATTCCTWTCCCTTAGGTAAAATTGCATTTTAAATAGCCAGCAACACAACACTTTTTGACTTTGAACAAATACCTTATTTTCAGTCATTTTTAACATGTAAGGGAAATTTTAGAAAGTTCTGATTTTGAAAATAATCTGTTTCATTACTATAGGGATAGAGATGATCTTACTGAGAAAGCATTTGTTTTCAGACAGGAAATTATTGTGTCCTATTGTGAATTAAAATTCTTCTACTAGTTTTTAATTAATATTGGTCTCTTTTAAAACCGATAGCCACTGTACACCTTCAGTTAGTACTGTGTAGAAACATTTTTTCTTCTTGTGTTTTGATTATGCAATTAGATATTGAAGGAAATTTCTTTCCAGCCATTCATTTAAGAGTGAAGCCTTGATCAATACTGAACTTAGAACATTTTGGCTTTCGTTTTGAAACATTGTAATAGGTAAATTCCAAGTGAAGTCTAATAATTTGCCAACAGTGAAGCCAAGGAAGCACAATTAAATAACTTACAGAGTTTCTTTTCATTTTAAACGAATTTCTTATTTTAGAATGATCCCTCTCTATTTTTCCCCTTTTCTTGGTTGAAAGGCTTTACAGATCAAGACAAGTTTGTTTTAATGTTATAAATGACCTTGAAAGTATAGGAAGTTCTATGAATGGAGTGTTAGAAAATATGAAAACAGAGCACAATTATTGTGAGGGCTTTTTGTTTGTTTGTTTCTGTTGGTTTAGGTTTTTTTAAGCAAGAACTTACACCTAAGTAAGGGCACTCTACACTTTAGGACCTATAATGATCCTCAAGAGATCTTCAGTCCAGCCTCCATGGTGGAGCAATATTCACTYAGGATATTTTCACTGAATATTTATCAAAACTCTATTTTAAAAAATTACCCTTGATACAACCTGACTATAACTAACAGTCTATAACCTGACTCAGTAATCTGTTCTACATCTTAATTAAGCTTCTCATTATAGTAAATAAAGAGTGGAATTCAGAGTTTCCTGTTGAATAAAGAGAAAGAACATTTRTTCATGGTAACAATCTACTTGTATTTGGGAACTGAGGTCTTATTGGATATGATGGGTATTGGATAAATAGAAAAAAATCTTTTATTCCATTCAGACTAATGAGCTGCCTGAGTCCATAACAAAATACAGTACAGACCTATTTATATAATAAAATACAGTGCAGTTCCATTAACATGAAATTTGTTTAGGAAGCTGAAAAGTGAAAGACCCACTGCTGAAAAACATCATGAAGGTGAAAAATATSATGTTTTATACAATTTTTTTCAGCAGAAAATTAATGTGATCTCAATTTTACAGATCTATTAGAACTGAGATGAAATGAAAATAAACAAGAAACCCTGCCTGTATTGGAAATCTCCTCTCTACAACTGCATCTGCATAGAAATGTCCAGGAAAATTTTTATTAAAAATCAGTTTTTGAAAAAATTCAATCATCTCTAACCATCTGTTATCTTATTGGAAATTCTGTGTGCAACATGCCGTAGTCTGTATTTAAATATGATGATCCAAATCACTTAACTCTTCAAACACTCAGCAATTCTGCATCATTTTTTAACTTCTGCAGAAACAAATAAAGCTGTAGGCTGAGCATTCTTCACCATCTCCTTCACTTGGTTTTCTCTGCCCAGGGAGGCAAAGTGACATGAGCAGTTTGCCCTARTGACAAAGGGGATGGATTTTTCCAGCTTTTTAGAGGCTGTCTCCCAGCAGGAATGCTCCTGCTGCACTGCCAACACCACCTTCTCAACACAACAATTATGGATGGTGTTTAAAAAATAATATATTTAAAAATACTATGTGTGTTTTCTTCTTTTTGAGTTGAGAACATTCTTTTGCTCTGCCTGTGCAAGACTTTTTGATTAACAGTCAGTGCCCTGCTACTTAAAGCCAGTTTTGGCTCAGAACACTGAGATGTCACCTGAGATCTCCCAACAGGGACCCAGGAGCTGGTGCTGTGAGAAACCCAGCTCTCACAGTGATAGGAGTGCACATTCCCAGGAGTCTTGGGAATGGTAACACTATGTGCAGTGTGTTTTCCAGGGTTTTCCAGTCTGGTTTTTGGGTAGAATATTCTGGTCTAACACTTCTCTGCCTGTTCCCTTATAGACAGCCTACTATTTCCTCCCATCCTAATTACAGCCCCACACATCACTCCCTGATTAGCAACAACTTACATTTTACATCTCTCCCTTTTAACTTCAGAGTCCATTTAGCTCTCTGCCTAGAGTGACTGAGATATCTAAGTCTCCTATAGGTTCCACATTTTGAATGGAAAATCAATTATCAATATCAAACCGCAATGCAGCTGTGAATATCTTCTGCACCACTGGTGCTTTTTTGGCTTTACCACTCTGCTCACCACCACTGAACCCCCTCTGTTCTCAGGGTATCTTAGAGAAAAGAGTGCTTGCAGCATCCACACCTATTAAAGAATGAGAAAGGGGCAGAATGGATAATTTGTGTGAATGCATGACACAGCCTTTCCAGAGGAAAACATTTCCCTGTCCCCATAAGTGATGGAGCTCTGTTGTGTTGGTGAGAACATGATACAGCCAGGAGGAAAGGGTTAATTATGGTTCTTTGAGCATTTTTCCCTCTGTCCATTTGAGCATCTTGATTTTTTTTTCTTTCATAATCTGGCATTGGCAGATTTTAGAGAGCATCTGGCAATCCTTTATATTTCTTGAGAGGAAAATTCTTGCTTAAGGCTTGGAATTTTTTGCTTGAGATTTAAAAAAAAAAGGTTGTCTATTGGTCAGAGATGAAATGCAATTTTGAAGGGAAAGGTTATGTAGATTATCCTATRGCTATAAACTTGGGAGTTATGCTGAATCTCCTGAAAAAAGGAGTTTGTCCAGAGGGGAATTTATGTGGATCCATCTGTACAGAAATCATGCAAAGCTCACAGAACACAGCCCAAGCCTTCATTCATTGTCTTCCTATGAAGTAAAAATCTCAGGAACCATATCTTAATTTATGTGAGTAAATAAAATATCGATTTCTTCCTCCCTGGGCGTGTCTTTACCCCTGCAACTCTTTCGTTATCTACCTGAAAACTCTTTTTATACATACTTGAGAAAGAATGGGCTCCTCCCTGTCTCCCTTCTGGCACTGCAACAACCCTAGATCCCAACTAACCTCTCCAGTATAATTTGGGCAGCTCCTGAAAAGCTTAAAAAAATGACTWGCAACAGCTCCACTCCACAGGTCCTTCCCCACCTGACACAGTGGGGCCAGGCTGATTCCTCCCAGCACAGCCCTTGGTGGCTGCTCAGGCAGGGAGTAGGGATTGACCTGGACTGCAGGGTGAGGACTTTGCACTCATTCCAAAGTATTGGAATTCCTTAGCAAAACATCCAAACCATGTCTTGGTCTAGTTCAATGGYCTTGTGAATACTCACTTGTACCTTACCAAAAATATGTTTCCTGCAGTACAATGTACATTATCCACAGTACTACAGGGCAGATAAAAGAGTTGCTAGTTTCTCCAGCTTTCTAGTGGTTGAAAAAGAAATGTAGAAAGTAATTTATTTCTAATACAGAAAAAGGAGTTGAAGGAAAATGGTAAAATATTTGGAGATTATTTCCCTGCTTTGCTGTGGATCTTCCTAGAACCTATTAGCTGACCACTATCCTATTTTTTTCAGTGTTTCTGGGAAATAGCACCTTTTATGGAGTTTATTGGGTTATGGAGTTTATTGGGAAAATCCCCAGATGACAATAGAGGTAAATTTATATTGGTTCCTCCGGTGCTTTCTAATTTCTCCTATTTTAAATTTCTCTTTTATTTGTCATACAAGGGAAATGAAAGACACTTCTGTTACACCTGCATTTCATACAGAGATTAAGGATTAGGGGAATGAAGGGTTGAACCAGTCACACTCTTTTTATACCAGTTCACTGAATAATCTAATTTATTCCTGTTCCTAATTCTTAAATGCCTGGTAAAATGATCTTTCTGAAGTACCTTACTTGTGCAGATAGAGAAACTCTCTTCAGGAGCAGCTAAACTTAGGCAAGAGAATTTCTTCTATTACAGAAGAACAATTTCTCTTCATGGACAACCAGGGTAAAATGACTTCAAGGAATTTTTTACAGAAATATCTGACCCTGATAGGGGCAGAGAGAATCTCTTCTGTATTTCTCTGTGGAACTTTCAAAAAGGATTCTCACTGGGAATGGATCTTCCATATTAAACTGGGGGTAAGCAGAACAAAAGAGAAAGCAAATAATCTCACAGATGAGGGGAAGAATCATACCTGAGGACATTATAGGTGAAAACTACACAAAGTTGAAATTCTTATATGGTATTATGAAAAATTTGTTATGAATCATAAAAATTCCATGTGTTTTTTTCCATGGATACATTCAATACCTATAAAATGTAAATAACTTTGACCTTAGGTATTTGAAACTGAAGAATTATTTTAGCCTATAACATATAGAATACCTTTTCAACAGAGGCCTTGACACAGGCAAAGTGGTAAAGATTAATAATGGTAACTCCAAACCAAACACCATTACATCACCATTCCCTTCTGTTTGTCATGATTAATCTCTTCTTTCCAGAAACATAGAAACCACCCAATCTGGTGCTAACAAGGAAAGCTGCTGGTATTTTAACTGTCAATAGAATTTCAACAACTCCTTAAAATTATTGCAGGAAAACCTGAAATCTGGACTGCTGGTGATGTTTTTGCAAAATCCATTTTCTGCACTTAAAGGTGTCCCAATAGGATGAGGGAGCACAGCTGTAATACCAATTCTGAGCATCCAAATCTGCAGCTGGCTCCTACTGTCATGCTGCTTTTGTTACCTGGTTTTGTAACTGGATTGTTGGCAGAGGTGATGGGAGCACAGGCTGAGCAGGCTGGTTGCTGCTGCTCCTATTTTTTTTGTTGGAAAGTCTGCATATGGCTCTGTGGGACCACACTGATTGCATCTCTTTAAGTTTTAGGTACTGGTTGTTGCCAGCTGCAATTGAATAAACACCTCTGTGAGATGTTCTTTTGTGTATTCATGCCTGCTTATTCCATTTGTTTGTTCATACAGAGCTGGGTTGTAATTGCTTTTGCCCTTATGATAGGAAACCTTCTATCATTATCCTTATGGTTAGTTTTAACTTGTTATGCAATCCTTTTCCTCAGGTGTCATCTTAGTCCTTGGAGAGAGAAATAGAAATTGAAATTTGGTTCCAAATGTGACTAAGTTCAAAGAAACAAAATCAGTCAAGACAAAAAAAAAGCTTGTGTTGCTCTCCAACAAAGCTCTATTTAGAAAYCTTAAGTGACACCTGTGAACATGTGCTGTACAATTGTTATATCTCATTCTTCAAACAACAACACTATTTGTCTGATTTCAACAGTATTTCARCATGAAATTTTGAGTATTTATTTAATTTTCCAAGGCACATTTCTAGTAACTTTAATAATAGCCAGTGATTTGTTGGTATCATATTTTTGTAGCAAATTTTTTTACTTAATCCCTTACAGAAAGCAGATGCATGGAGTTGGAAAGTATAAGCACCAAATATTTTGCTTYTAGATGCATGGAGAATGTTCTTAACAGAACTCAGCAGTCATGGTTTTCCCATATATCTACCTCTTTGACTCTCAYKCTTCCTGAGCATCTCATGTTTAAACAGTTCTGGAAAGCCTCTATACTCATTTCAGAAAAAATCCCCAGCTATTGAACTGTCAACTCATATTGTTCAATTCAGACTTTTCTAGAGAAAATTATTCCCAAATGAAATACAGGTGCATCAATCCAGAGCCATTTCATGAAGAATAACATTTCCCTGAGGAAGCTGGTATGCAAGTAAAGCTCCAAAAATTAGTACAGAATGGTCTGCTTGGAACTTAAATTCCCTTTATTAATTATGGCTGTTATTTATTATAAACTTATTAAATAAAAGTATAATAATATATAAATTCTTCACAATTATTCCCAATTCCCAGTGAGATTCCTCCATGTTATGTTTATGAGTATCTTTGTATGTTTATTTTTGTAAAACAGAGCAGTGAATGTCTTCTATTATTTTTTTATTACTGTATTCTTATATTTGTAACTATCTGCTTTTCTGTGTATGATACTCTTCTGAAGGAACTTGAAAGGGAGGAAAAAATAACAGAAAGGGAGGGATGTCAGATAATAAAGTGTCAACTTAGGGATGAGGGCAGTTGCTTGGAGACTGTAGGTGAATCTCATTTCTTTGAGGAGGGATTGAGTATAAATCTCCCCTTTACTTCTCAGTTATTTACTGCATCACCCCAATGTTACATGTGAAGAATAGGTACATTCTATGGGCTTGTTGTAAAAAAAGGAATTGATCTGCAATAGCATTCTCATCCTAARTCCTCATGTGTTGTGAACACAGTTTATTCCATGTATCACACTGCTGTCTTCAGATTGATTCAATTTTTTTATCTTTGGGTTTATTAGTCCTAGACATGACTAGAACTGAAACACTGCTGAGGAGCATTTCAAGTTCAACTGGGTTTGTACCTGGTGAATTTAAGTCCTCTCTAAATYATTCAAGAACAGAGCAAGAGTTTTCTGGATCATGACTATGGACAGAAGTAACCAAACCTTTACACTCTTTTTTGACAGCTGAACTCCTTTTTGTCCCCCCACATGCAACCATTATGTTAATGATACATGTAGCACAAAATCCCCAAATTTAGACAATATTACGGTGGAAGCTGAAGCTGCCTGTATGATCCAGAGAGCTCTCTGGAAAGCACATCAGGCTGCCTAAATTTGACAGTGGTTAGGTCTCTAATTTGGGTGCCCTAATTCCTGTGTGGAAGCACACACTTCTCTCTGCAGACTGTAGAGGGAACCTGGGCACCAAAGGTAGGTGCTTGCAGAGGTGGTGTCCCTGTTCTCCATKGCCTGCAGGCTTTCCTTTCAGGAATGACAATTAAATCCTGTGGCGTGGTTCATCTCCTTGGCTACTCTAAAGTATGCAGCAATTAGATCATCCCTGTACCTTTTTCTCTCCATTGACTTTGGAAGTATAATTTGCATTGCACACAAACCTTGCCCAYACATGGGCTCATAATTTGCAACATTTAACATGAAACATTCAGCTTTTAAGTTAATTATTAGGTTTATATTTTAATGCTAGAAATTAGTATACTTTCTTTGCCTGCAAGGTTGTTTGGAAGGTTTAGTCCTTTCTATTAGTAGTAGTAGAACGTGTATTTTTTCCTAATTCATATTTTCATTGGATACATACAGAGTAAAACTGTGCAAAAATAAAATARAAKAAAAATAAAAGAAATRTAAGTWTCATAATGTTTAAAAAGATTAGGCTGACATTCTTTATTTAGTGTTACRGTTACAAACCCTTTCCATTATATGTATATATCATTAATAGGACTATGGTGAAGAAGTAGAGAAACAGTAATTTTTCCCTTTACCGCTGATTTGGTATTTATTGCCTGCATGTGAATGTGGATTTGCCAGGATTTTTTCTATAGATATTTTTTCAATTTACACATATTCCTTCCTATCTTGCACTTTTCTTTATGTGGAAGACTTCATGGAAATGGCTAATTCTGAGTTTCATTCCCCCAGATTTTGTTAGATTTGTGCCTTCAGAACAGCTCTTCCCAGCTTATTTTCCTTGGCTCCAGCAGTATTTTCCAGGTCAAAGTTAGCTTGTTTTCTCATTCCTTGAGCCAGCCAGAGTCTGTGAAACATCAGTAGTGTTCCACTGAGCTGGAGCTAACAAAGCCCAGCTCCCAGCAGGATTTATTTSGTCTGAGGAGTTTTGCTCCCCACTRAAGCAGCCACAGTTTTTCACAAGTCAGCAGGAGGGAACCAGGAAAAGAATAAGCCTGTGAATCTTAAGACACTTTTGCTGAAGSTTGTGCAGCAACCCAAGCTGATGCAGTGTCTGTGCCCTGTGATCAGCTGTGTGAAAAGACAGGAAAAAGCCATCCAGACACAGTCCTGAGCAACTGGCTCTRGGTTTCTCTGCTTCAGTGGGGAGGCTGGCCTTCAAAAGGCCCTTCCAAACTCAGCCATCCTGGGGTTCTGTGAATCTCATGCCAGTGCATTTAYGGCTTTCATAGCATGAAAATCCATTTTCGTGATAGGTCAAGTGTAATAGTAACAAAAAAGGTGGCTTAATTATTTTCTAGGGAAATTAATTATGCCTGATGCTATATCTTGACCTTTGCTTTGAGCTACAGCMGTTTCTAATTGGGGCAAAGGAAATTTATATTTAACATCAGGAAAAACAGCCTTAAATAAAATGGAGAAATAAGTTTAAATAATACTTCAAATCATTAGGATTGTGCACTTGTTTGTCTTTGCTACTATTAGTTTTTCATAAGTGCTAAAGAGCCATCTGAGAAAGCTCCAGCATCCCAGTTATCTCTAGACAAGTGATGGAACAGAAAATTATTTGAATGAAAATGGTCATGTCCAATTAATTGGATATTAATTGGTTAAARTACAATGTAACACAACACAAAAACATTTGAACACTCTGCCAGACATTTGCCTGAAAGAGACACTTTACACAAAACTTCTTAAAGAGATGAGAATTTGGCCTTTCATACAATCTTGGCAATCTGCTTGTTTCAAAGCACAGTTCTGCATGGACCTGGATGTGACATCTTTGATGTGTAGAGCAAAAAGCTCTCTCAGCCACCAAGAACAAGCAAGGATCTTTTGAATTTTAGGCAGCCACACAGAATGGTTTCATGAAAGGCAGGTGAAGCCTTTCGCATTCAGAAGAGGTAAGAAAGATTTGTGTTACTTTTCTGCGGATTCAAGAGAGCAGCTGATGGAAAAGGAGCTGAGAAATGAGAAAACTATCCAGGGAAGTGGAGGGGTTGAACAAGAAGTGACCTACAGTGGGTTATACAGGTATATGTTTGTCTTGCAGCCACATGCTTGCAGAGCACTTTGGGTGAGATTCAGCTGCAGATTTAGACAGTTTAATGCAGCAGTTGAGATTACAGAATCACAGAATCAAAGAATATGCCAAGTGGGAAGGGATTCACAAGGGTCATTGAGTCCAGATCCTGGCCCTGCACAGGACCATTCCCAAGTGAGTCACACCATGTGCCAAATGCTTCTTGTGCTCTGTCAGGCTGGTGCTGTGACCACTGCTCTGGGACCCTGGTCCAGTGCCCAACCACTCTCTGGAAGAAGAACCTTTATCTAATACCCAGCCTAAACCTCCTCTGACACAACTTCAGCCCATTCCCTTGGGTCCTGTCACTGTTTCACATGTAAACTTCACCTGTAGTGGCAGACAAATTTAACCTTGACTGTATCTCCAGRCTGCACCAGTGTGCTCACAGATACTTACATTCAGCTCCAAACTTGGAACTGAGCTCTTGCCCTTTGTGGGGTGCAGGTGTCCCCAGTGCTGGGAGAGGACAGCTGTGTTCTGGTGGTGCTGAGGACTGTCCTTGTGCATCAGGCATCTGCTGATCATTTCTGCAGTACCTACATGTGTAACCTSACATGAGGAGCACAGTGCTGTCTGCAAGAGTCACAGCATCCTGTGAAGAGCTGACTGTCACAGCTTCTCTGTTTCTGTCAATCTCATCTTTCCAAAGTGAAGCAGGAGTTGAGGAAGTACCAAAGCATATGCACCAGAAATGACCAAGACCATGCWGAAGTGACTTTGGGATTAAATGGTGTGAACAAACATAGAAATTAATTCTGCACTTTTTAACCAATTGTTGAGAGGATTCACCACCTCACTCTGAAGTCATGCAGTAAAATAGTTTTATTCATTTTGTTTTCTAAAACAGAGTGAAAGCCACTTTATTTATTACAACAAGGAAGAAATTTAATACAAGTTTGATTGATGCCTTCATCTTGTTCCTTTGGGCTGCTAACTGTGGCTGTACCAACGAAAGGAGGGTCCATGGGACTTGCTGCTCCCTGTTTGAGGTCAGCACTGGAGCAAGGCACTTGTGCCATTGATGTGTTTSTTCCTTGGCAGGTTTCTTTATGCTAGCATCTTGAAGCTCACTTGGTGCCACACACTGGATCAGCTCTTAAGCAGGTTGCTATTAAAAGGATGGAGGATTATTCATTTGGCAGGGTTTTTTGGAATGAGCRCTATAATTGATGGTTATAGCCCATCAATTCTCTAAATCTGCTCACAGACAACAAAATGCAAAGTGCAYTTGTGAGATGTAGCTCTCCTTCCATTGTAATTGAATCTAAAGATAAAAATTTATTTGCTCTGTTGGAAAAGATTTGGGGCAATTAAAATATTAACTCCTCATACTGTGATCACAGAATAGAGTCACTTTACAGGTTTAAAGTCTGAATGCGAAGATGAGTTCATCTGATAGTGGAAGGAGTATTTTGCTGTATGTTATAAAATATTTGAATGTGTGGACAGCATGTGTTTCAATATGTGGTTAATTGGGTAGAAAAAATGCCAAATAGCAAACAATCATAACTTGCTGCAGTTTCACTCACTGTGCCAAACTGATGCTCAGCTCTGTATGAGCAGAGGTTGGAAATCCRTCACAATGCCAAAGACCTCATATCTACCAGCCTTTGGGGCAGTTCCTGCCAGGAGAGCTGAACAGTGAACTCATTCCATCTTCGGGGAAAGCTGAGGAAAATCTGTGTGGGAGCTGTTTAAGAAAATGCTTCATTTTTTTCTTGTGCCCCAGTTTCTCATGAAGGCTTTTGCAGGGAGGGAAACTCCTTTTCCTGTCCTCAAAGATTAAATATTTACTTTCTGAAATGTTGCTGTGCTGCTTCAGAGAGGTTATAGTTGTCACTGTTGACCTCTTCAGGAGTAATTTCCAGGTGAAGTGACTCRTGCCATGACCAGCCCTGGTGCTGTACAGAAAGGGCACAGGGTGGCAGCTTCACYACCCCTGCCTGCACAGGGCCTGAGCTAAACAGCACAGAGGTAGCACTTCAGAAATCACCTAATTCAATGTTCATCTCAATTTTAATTTGTAAAATAAAAATACTGGTGTTCTTTTTCTCTTCTAGAAAAGATTATCTGGAGAAGACCTGTAATTTGGTGGAAAATTTTCAACTTTCTTTGCACAAACTCTCATGGAATCAGACTTGAATTATTTCCAGTTCTGTCTTTGTAGTGCCTTCTGAGCAATCAGATTTATTAAATTGCTGTATTTTTAGGTGCATAATAGCAGGTTACTAGTGATTCAACATYTCTGTGAATTATGTAAGTAAGGATAAAACAAATTAATCCCTGAACTCCATCTCATTGCCCACCTGTTTCTGGTCTTTCACAGACTATATCCTTTTCCTCCCAAGTCCTTGTTCTTTGGTAGCATTATGTACAAAGTTTGACCTGACTACATTGATGCCTTAAGTTTTAGCTTTTATGTTTTTCAAATTCTGTGCTGCCTTGGGTGTAGTTCTGAGCCTCACATTCAGTGCTAGTGAGTTCCCTTCACAGAGTAGGGAGACAAAACAAATCCTTTCCCTGCTGAAATCAAGGACAACTTTCAGGCCCAAAAGCACAAGCAACAGGGGACTGGAGGGGGAAACAAGAAGGATGAGACCTCACAGCCTGAAGCTGTAATTGGACAATTAAACCCCAATATACAAATGGACCAAAACTTATAAAAGTGTAAGAGCTCATGACCAGGGATCCATTTTGTGACCATTCTGAGCCTACCTTGGGTGTGGCCCTGGCCAGGCTCTTGTGCTGCCCAAGGTGTATCCTAGAGCCTTTCAATAATTATCTACTTTATTCTCTAGCTCTGTCCACTCTATTTCAAGTCAGCCTTCCCAAGGCATCAATATCTAACTAATCCTGCCTTGTCTCAGRTGCTGACTTTATGCTGACCTGATGATGTGAACCAGGTGAGGACTAATAAATATTCCATTCTCATATTTTTAAAACAGTATACATTAGGTAGTGCAGGTTGCACACAGAATGACATAACAACATTAGTGTCTATCAGTGGAAAAAAACTTATGATCTAATGAAAAATTAAAAATTTAATCAATACAACAGCATTTATTAATTCTTGCTTTTCTTGTCTTTTATGTAAAAAGTATTGCTTAACCTGATATAGAATTTAAATATTAAAGGAAGAAGACAATGTAAGGGAGAGAAATGAAGATGTAAAGAAGRGGGAAGGATGGTTTTTGAGAAGAGAGCTAACAAATCAATGAACCTGGATAAGGAAGGTAGCTCCAAATGTCAGGCACTGCACTGACCTGTTTGAATGATGAATTGCAGCACAGAGGACATTGTGACACAGGGCATGTAACAATATGCCAGTGCAAGAAAGGTTGCATAAATGTCACCTGTCAGCAACTCACACTACACACCTTTATTACTGGAGTCACCCAGCATCATGCCCTGTCTGAATGCAAAATTAGCCACTGTGATGAGAACACACACTTAACATATRTGTTCTGATTAATATTCACCTCTGAAAACGTTATTTTAACACCACAAATACAGTGACAAAATTGCACAACAAGTGATCACTAAGTGTCTGAGCAAATTTAGGGAATGTGATATGGCAGTAAAAATAATGATTTTGTTCATGTATTCTTCAAAATCTAATAAAACAATGATTTTAGGCATTTGGCTCCACTGTAAGTATTTCTTTATTTTTTAAAATAATGTTTTTATAATCTTAGCATTGCATGGCATTTCCAGCTGGCAGCATTTCAGCTGGGTGAAGCTGGAGCTTGTTCAGATGTGACACAGCCTGAGGAAAGGGGACAGGTAATGCCCTACCCTACCCTACCCTACCCTACCCTACCCTACCCTACCCTACCCTACCCTACCCAGGTTACCTTTTGGCAGGTATTGTGTGGCCTAGGTTGCAATGTAAGATGTGCCCAAAGTATGTATTCTATCACCATCTCCATGAGCTGTTAAAACCAGGTGGGGCAGTGTTTTCCTGCCTCCTCCCTCAGGACTATCTGCTGTTAATGGCCCATCAATGCCCTGCCCATGACTCACAGGTAACTCCCCTCGGGAGCTGCCTCTGCTTAATGGGCAATCAAGGACCCATTGTGTGACTCATAGAATGACATCAGCCCATTGTGAGATGCTCTGCCCAGTGGGGAGGAGCCAAGCATTCCCACCTGGATATAATCTGCAGTTTGGGACAGCACAGGCACTGACTGGATTCCCAGAGGACAGGAGCTGTTAGATCTTTCTACAGGATCACTGCTTCAACAAGACTGCTTCATTTGGACTGCTACCACCACCCTAACAAACAGGGTGTCAGGTTGTATTCTGACTCTGCCAAGGGTCTTTTTGTTTGTTCCTTTTACTATTACATTGATTTTATAGTTTTCCTATTAAATTGCATTTCTGACTTGGAGTCTCTCACTGGTTCTGCTTTCAAACCAGTACATTGTGTGTGGTACCCACAGCTCCAGGAACCCATTTGCACTAGTATCATCTGGTTGCCAGCACAATCACAAAGTTATTTTGAGAAATGGTTTAGCTTTCACCATGAAAAGTCTCAGAAGTCTCACTGGGAAACTGGTGTCAACTTTCCCAGGTAATCTTTCAACACAGGTGAAGCAGAAAGTCAATAATAATCAGTTTGTAGAAAAAACCCCACCCTGACAGTTAAACATATTGACAATTTTTTTTTAACTGTGTAATGATCATGGGTCCTGTTGGGGATTTTTGTGAACAGACAAGCCTCTCTGGTTGAAAGCAAAGGGCATAAGAGTTTTCTGCTTATTTTACCCTCCTTTCCCTTTGTCATCTTTTCAAATCTTATAGTAGATGTAGTCTGATAGAAGGAAAAGTAAAGCTGCTAGCATCCTCCTGCCGGTAATCCCTCAGGCAGCAGGAGTATGAGCAGTTGTGTGGGGAGATGCCAGGGGAGCATCCCCTCAGATGAGGGGACATGGAGTGAACTGATGGGTAGCTATGCTCCATGAAAAGCAGAGRYTCAACCCAAGAAAATACTTCCTTAYRGGTGATGGTCTTCCAACAGCCAAGGATTTTATTTTTCTGYTTTATATTTAATACCCACCTAGGGAAAGGGGGTAAATGCACTCTRTCCTGCTCCATTCATGGATGAAAAGTGTCCACTAACAGGTTGAAGCAAATTACCTTCACAGCTCAGTAGTCTTTTCTGCCTTGCTTGCAGTTTCTCCCATGCTTCTTCAGGTAATGATGAARGATTCAGCCTCAATACACCAGGTGTGGGAGTCATCCACAACTATTACATGGGAAGATACACAAAATTTGATTAAAGAGACAAAGATTTCCTGGCCAATGCAAGACAAACAGACAAGATGYCTGAAAAGGCCAGCAGCTTTCCTCTTTGCCCACAGCAGTTTTTAAACTGCCAGCAATTCATTCTCTCAGACAGCTGTTTATGATATTCTTTAGACCCCTGTCTGAGGTAGAGCTCCTGAAAAGTAATAAAGTGGAGAGTGTCGATGTCTTTAGAGACCATGGTGTTATTACTTACAGAGCTGCATAAGCTGGCAAATCCAAGGAGAGCTTGGCACTGCAGGTGCCTCTGCAGAACACTTTAAGTACAGCCATGAGCATAAATCACACAACCTCAAGAATACTCCTGGGAAGCATAACTCAGAAAATAGGTGACATTATGTGTAAGAGCAGTTTCTGTGAGTTCCTTCTTGCTTTCAAGGGGTGATGCTATACTTATGTAGCAGAAAAATTGCTAAACAACAACTCCAATCAAATGTACTAAATTGCACTTGTCSAGCCTATCCTTGCTCTCTGCCTTAGGGGTCTGTTCCTGGCAGGATGTAACAGGGATAGAAGGAAGATCCAGGTAATRCAGTTGGAGGTGTAAGCAGCAGGGTCCTGCACTTCCTTGTGCAGACAAAGCAGCACAGGGATYAGGAGATTTCATTCTGACATGCTAAAGTTTTCTCAGGAGAGGAAAGTAGCCACACATCTGATGAAAAATCCACAAAATATTTTACCTTCTTTTTTTACTTCTCTTAATCTCAGAGAAACAAGCTTACTTTGAGATGGAATTTGCACCTCTGAATAAAGAACAATGCCCCAAAGTATTTTTCTTTCCATTTTCATTTAGCTAGAAAAAAGCAGACCTTTGTTCATTCATGCTGTTCATTTCTATCCTTTCTATATCCACATACCTCTGCTTAATCTTTACTTCTTAATTTTAAAACAGAAATTTTATTCAGAATGTCATARCAAGAAAGTTATCTGTTGTGTTAAAACCTTTGCCTCTTAAGATTCATTGAAAATCAAGTTCAGGAAGCTTTTATTCACTGCCAGTTAACCCTGTATGCCTCATTTGAAGTGTGTGAATTTGTCAATTCTTGGTCAGAATACACAGTTATCAGGTCCTGGCTCATGAAAAAGAATAAACTTAAAAACCAAAGTGTGAGAAGGTATTATTCTTTCAGAACTCTTGTCTCCTATTCTGATCTGAGGATTAGGAAAGTTTTGAGGGYATACAATTGAAATTTTTGCTAGTGAGGATAAAAAGAAAGAAGGCCAGATACTGCAAGCTTTTAAAGCATCAACCTCCCCCTAAATTCAGTATAAATTGRTGCATTAAACCTTTGTATGTCTATAGTAGGGACTGCTCTATAGGTTCCCATTCAATGTTTGTAAATAAATGTGTTTCTGTAGGTACAGARCTTGTGTCCCACAGGACCAGGGCTGGTTTGAAACTGAAGGTGRACAAGTTTGTTTGATGAAGGGAACAGTTTGGTTCTTAAGGCCTGGGTTTTAATATGAGAGGAATTTGAACTTCCYGTGACTCTTTCACATCTCCATCTACCATTTTCAAGCACTGATTATTTTCAAATCAAAGTCTTTAAGACAAAAACAACAAAAGAACCTSTAATCTTTGGTCAGACATGTGGTTTGATAATCCTGCAGTCACTGGATTCCCACAAAGACTGGATGACCCTRTAGGGGGTAGGTACAGCACCTCATCAAATTTGGTACCACTAGAGACTTAATACAAAGAGGAAAAAGTAAAATTATACTTTATTTATCAGGATAAAAAATATGAATAATCTCCAAGGATTGTTTATAAGAACAGACATGCTGTTATGACAATGCATAATGCAAGAGAAYGTGTGAACTTTGTAAAATACCCTGKATGGACAGAATATATTRCTTCTAATAAGTATGAAGAGGAGCATTTTGYATAAAGATCAAGTAGTAACTAGAAGAAGCCTCTGAAGCAGCTGCACACTTTTTTGAGCTGGGTRCTGATATTACAGCCTGGATGCTACTCTGATCTTTTGAACCTGGAAGAAAAGAGGWACTGAAAGCCGAGGGCTGCAAACAGATGAAGGTTTGCTAAGAACTCATTCCCCTTTAGACATGATGCTGAAAACTTTTACAATCTTTGGAAGAAAAGGACAGTGTGAGACAGTTACAGCCTGCAAGTTGAAAGGAAACACACAGAACAGACATTTATATATTGAATAAATTTTCCCAAGAATTGCTGAGAGTAGAGGAGGGGTCTGTCTCCTAGTCTTTGTGCCTTTTTTTTTTTTTTGGTGAAGATACTTGGCTTATCCAATCTACAATATTGAAATGGCAGTATTGATGTCATACTTGCAAATACCTACACTCAAACTAATTTTTAAGGGCTTGAATCCTACCTCTCCTCAGAGTGAAGTTATTGATAGTCATACTACAGAAAAACCCTAACTCTTAAGCCTATTGAAAATCAGTGCCCATCCTGCATTTTGACCATTCACAAATTTACCTGGGCAATATTGAGCTTTCAGGCAACACTTGGCCCAGTCTGGGTGAAGGCTGAAGGCAGGGATTTATCCACTGATGCAGCAAAGAGTGTAGAGAGGAAGAAAAGTTGTCTGGGGTGAACACTGGTGTTTGCACACATGATCACCTGCTGGGTTTCCTCTGCTTCTCTTGTTTCTGGCTGTCCACTACAGAAGAGCAGAGTGCCTGCCAATCCACATGAGAGAGCTGCTGCTTGCCAGGACCTGCACCAGGTCACCTTCCTTTGCTTMAAGCTCCTGGCATTCCTCTGCCTGCTTCCTGTCTGACTCTTCCTTCTGGGACAAGGCTGGAGGCCTGGGATGTCCATTTAGAAAATGCTGCTAATGCTTGTGAACTCAGCTGGATATTACTGACCAGGACTATGGTGTGTTAAAGGGTTATTGCCAGAGACAGCTAAGGGAACCTAAATTCCTCTCTCTAAACATGAATTTGCCCCAAAATTGCATGACATATTAACTCAAATTGAAGCTTTTCTGATGGAGAAAGGGAGACCAGGAGGGGTTGTGGGGAATATATTGATTTTCCAATTAGGAAGCAAAGAATGTCTCAGGAAGAACCTTGTGAAAGGAACGAAGAAATTTTGTAAGAGTGTTTTCCYTTATTCTCATAGAGCTCCATGTTTGGTACTGGGGGAAACCACCACTCTCTCTGATTTGTTTCTTACAGTTACCACATATGTGAAAAAAGATGATGACAGACATCTGAGGTGAGAAGAGCACAGTTCCTATAATTAGTATTTGTGAAAAAATCACTCTGGTGTCCTTGATAAAGGGAGTCYTCTGTCCCAGCCATATATTAGCATCTCAAACCTCACAGAGCTAACTACTCATTTCTCTGCTACCACACTTTGAGACCAAAGAAATAGTATTATTTTTGCAACTCAAAGATTGGCTGATGACTATTGGAGTCTTTCTACACCTTTTAGCAGAATGAGTGTTTTTGGATTGATGCTCATTCTGAGTGCAGGCAAATGATCTGGCAGAGGGCAAAATTATCCASTGACCTAATGTCCTGCCACTGATACACAAATAATTATATGAGCACTGATCCACATAACATCCGTTATGTGAATTTGAATGCCCATCTGTTCAGTCCAGATTAATTGTGACACTGATAGCTCCACATTATGAAACTGTTACTTTTTTGAAGCCTTCCATGAAAAGCAAACCCCCCTTTCAATCCTCCTCCAATTCCAAATAAAACAAAACCCCAAACCAAATAAAAAAATGACTGGTTAAAAAAACCAAAAGCAGGTCCATAAGTTCAGATATTCTTTTCACTGCCAGATAAAGCACAGCAGGACCCAAGGGAATAGGTCACAGCATAAAACCTGCTTAGAAGTGAGGAAGAAGGTGTTATTCCTCAACCAATCTTTTGATTCTAAGTAAGGATTAGAGCAATACTGAAAGGTTCAATTCATCTTGTTTAACGTTAGATATCAGCAATATGGATGCTTGTATCTGATCTAATCACGCTTGGAGGGAACAATTCCTTTGACCTATTTTGGATGTCTGCTTTAAGACAAAACATGTTTGCAATTTGTTTCTCCAAGGGACCCTAAGAGACCTTAGTGACTGAAATCTGCTGTGGATGTTATACTACAGATGTCTATAATTGGGGAGATCAGTTGCACCCTTATCTAATTGGTGGGTAAATTGATAAATTTTGCATGTCACGTCTACTTTAAATTAATGTTCTTTTTGTTGACACCTAATTATTTTGGATATTTTGATTCTTTTGTATTTTGACAATTTCTCACTAATCTATGCAATTACAAGTTTTGCTAGCACTGTCTTATTCAGCCRGAGCAAATAACCCAAAAGTTAGCATTATTAAGCATTGGTATCTCTATAAATGATCCCWCTTGCAATTTCTGTCACAAGATCATTTTTAGGGCCTCCACTAGAAATTATCTCCCAGACCTTAGAGATATATTCTCAAAGATAAGTTTAATTTCCTGATATTTTTCAGTGTAGCTTAGCTATTGAGTCATGAACTTTTAACATAGTGCCATTAATTTTTGCACATATGTAAATACATATGTAGTTGTGTTTTAAATGTCTTTCATCTAGCAAATTGAGCAAYGTGTTCTGATCCACTGATGGCTTGTGTGAAGTGTATTGGTTGTAGAAGCCTTTATACCATTTTGCTTCCATTGCTAAATTCTGTTAACAGGTGCTTAAAATGGATGGATGAAGTCAGTGGAGTCATATAAAGGATGCACTTTTTAAGAAGAATAAAAACCAGAAATTGCACTGTTTCATAAGGAGAGTCCATAGTTTTATTTCTTATTGATATTATTTCAAATTATTCATAATGATCCTGTTATTTACATATGACATATGAAATGTCTGTTCTCTGGACTGTAATGCACAATTCATCATTTCCATACAGTGTTTTTCTATGGGCAGTAATGGGAAAACTTTAATTCTTTCTAGGTTTGGCAAGAAAAAAAAGTTGATGATATCACACTTGRGAGTAAGAAGTTTGGATGGCTGGACATATACCTAAGATAATGTCCTTACACAGAGGCTTACATTTTAGTTAAAACTTCATACTACAGCAATTTTGGGSTGCTCATTTGCATATTAAGGSTGGGATTTAATTTGCCTAATTTAAGAATGTTACCAAATYTTAGTATTCTTGTATGTGTCCCATTCAATTAYAKATGTTTAAAGTGCAGCTTTTTTTCCTGYCTGGTCTAGTATTTGCTTTTTAAGAACTCCATTTGTGATTTTATTAAGATGCCAGGCATTATGGATGCAATGATTCTCATTTGTCTTGTATAATAAAACAGGTACAGTGTCACAATGTGAGCCATGATCTAGGTTGCCTTTGTAGTTAACCAAGAGAGGAAGGCAATTCTCTGTATAATTAAGCTTTTCTGCAATTCTTGTGGCCTCTTTAAGTACCTATCTTAGCATGACAGGAGCCATTCTCCTGAAGTCTCCTGGAGCCATGCTCTAGAAGTGCATTCACTTCCCATGCAGCTCAGACACAGAGGTTTACCATAGTGACATCTAAATTATATCCAGTGAATCCCACCCAACTCCTCCCTGGGAAAAGTTGTTTCAGGTTGCAAAGAATGTTCGATTTTATTTCTGTTCAAAATAAACTAGGCTATAGGACAAATGAATTGTGCTAGGGAAAGTACAACTGAGCTGCATTGACACCAGAACTGAAAAAAAGAGTTGGCCCAAATTAGCCTAAAGCACAGAATTTCCTGCATTCTTACACAGATTTTCATGGTGTAGTCATATTCATCACTCTATTCACAAAATAATTCCATTTGCTGAAATGCGGTATAATTTTGAAAATAGCTGGAAATCTTAACACATAGCTTGTTTTTAGCCTAAAATTCTGGAACAGATCTCAGTTTGACTTTCATAGTTTGTGTAGAACATATGGTCTCATGACGTTGCCTGTCATGTTGCCTCTGCTCTTCCTTTAGACAWCTATATTCTTTGACAGGGGGAAATAACAGCAAATCTATATCCAAAATTAGATTATTTCACAGATAAGGACCTGCATGCTAACATATTTTTTTCCACAATCAGGCACTAGAAAGATAGGTTATGGCCATATTTTTTCAGAAAACTTGAGTATCAGAAACCTTAGGATTGCTGCAATGTTAAAAGACAAATGTGTGCTTCCCTTTAAATGCACATTATCATCTTTGTGTTCTATCATATAATGTATCTATTATATCATATAGCTTTTATTTGGTCTGTGATATCTTTTTTTCTGAGTATTTTCAGACATTTTTGAYAGAGAAACAATGAGTATTTATACATAATAAGTAAGTTTAGTTTAGTGAGGGTGCTTCATAACAACCATCAGGATTAGCTGTCTACTGTTTGCAATTGCTTACAATATAGTGAATCAATTGCTGATAAGAGAGATTAGACTGGGAAAATTAAAGTAGCTATGGTATTTTTTCATGGTATTTTCTGAAAAAAAACCCAGGCTAAACAAAAGAGATAATGAAGATAACTCTTCCCAATATTTATGAATCCACTAAATCTAAAACAACCTACTCATTATTGACAAAAAATGTTGTCATGTTCTTTCTTAACAAATTTCTATAGTCATAGTTTATTATTGTAGAAAATCAAGTTGCTTAATATCTTACAGAAATGAAGATTCACGTTAAATTGCAGTTCCTTTTCTGTGTTTGAAAGATTACTCATTTTGCATATAGCAGGAAATCTGATTGTGGAACAGAAATGAAAACAGCGATTTTAGAAAATYAAATAGGAAGTAGACAAGGCAAGCAGTTTGTGTTGTCATATTTCTACCAAAAATCTGTGGGAATGTAAGAAATCTTTTAAAAAAGAATGAAATGGAATGCTAAAAAGGATTGACAACATTTTTTAAAAATCATTCCTTATTGATACCTCTTAAGAAACAGAAGAAAATACCTCTGCCAAAACAAAGTGTATTTTAAGTCACAATATCATTTTGTCTTGAAATTTATAGTTAAAAACATGTAAACAAAATTACCGATTAGAAGATTTTTATTCAAAACAAAGTTGATGAGGAAAATGTTCATTTCAGTAAATTCCACAGACTGTGAATGTAGGGTGAAAAAAAATTTAATTGCTAATAAAATCCAGCAATATCTTTTCAGATATACAAATATCTGCAACTACTAAGGAAAAAAATCTGTAGGTTAAAAGCAGTACAAAAAATGTGATAGATTTTGCTATAGTTAAATTTTGACACTTCCAATAAAAATGGTGAATTTTTATTGTGATCATTATCTCAGCCAACTTGAAAAATTAGGCTATTAAAGTTTAGTGGAATAGCCTGCAGTCATCTTGTGTCTTGAGCTGATTATTTCTATTATACTGTGCAGTTTGTCAGTAAATGAAAGGCTGRAATGATCATATAGAAGGGCATAAAGGTCAAAAGAAAACAACTTCCTTGCACAATGGCCTTTCTGTATGGCTGTGGCAATGGGTTTGTCAGCCCCTCACATGACATCAGATCAATTAGATAGCAGTGCAATCTTTATGTTTACTTAGTTTGCATGAAATAACTTTCATTAAAAAAAAGATTGAACTCCAAAAGTAAGAACTGTATTTTAGTTTTAATTAAATATGCAACTAAAGAAATACTAACAAAAAAAAAACCTAAAAGCCTATTTTACCTAAGTTAGATCTGCTTCATTCAGTCATAGTTTGAACCAGATTAATTTTAATATTTCTTACTTTCAAAAGAAATTCAACAATTATTTTTCAATCAATACTTAGCATAATGCTTCCCTTTCAAAAYAATGAGTGTTTGTGGTTTTGTGGTGGCAAGAATAGCTTAGCAAAATGTGACAAATTCAATTATTCTCCTGAATGATTTACTAATATTACTTCCTTCTGTGTGTAGGAGTTTATGAATAACCAAGTTGATGGAGAGCTAAAATACAATATAAAATAAAATTATATAATGGAAACCTAATGCACCAATCAAATGAATGAGAATGACGATAATAAAAGAGAGAGATTTAAAAATATCTCTGCCTACTCAGAAAACATTAATCCAAGGAAGTATTTCACAAGCTGTACTTGAGATGGAAAGGACACAGTTACCTAAAGTGTTAAGTAGCTCATTGCTTCTCTTAGTCAATACTGTCATACAGTCATATATTTAATATCAACTTTTATATTTTAAAATGTTTCAGATTTTCTTCATCTCATGAAGCTAGGTAAAGAAGACCCAAATCTTTGTCAATGTTGTTTTAAAATGCAGGCTTTTTGCCAGTAAACACAAAACTATCTATATAAAACTGCATCCTAGACCCTTCTAGAAAACTCTTCAGCCATTGAAGTTGTTTGTTAACTTTTCATCTGTCACATCTGTAGGACAAAAGATGTCATCTGTACTCACTAATATTCTGGGGAAAAGAAATAGGAGGCCTGTAGTCCTTAAGTATGGTACACTGCAGTACCTATCACTGTATATCATCCAGTGAGATGATTCTGCAAAGGACAAATTGTATTAATTTTTTTATTTGAATCTACCAGGTGATAACAGCTTGGATCATCTACTTGAGTTATACTGTTTACAAGACTATCAAGCTGCAAGTGCAATCACTGTTTGTTTTCTATATCTTTTGGGTTGACAAGAGAAAAGTGCTTTAACCAGGAGATAAAAATGATAGTGTTTGGTATTGCTGATTGTAACTTTTCCAATCAAGTGTGTTTCAGGCAGACAAATCCAGTTTGCCCAGATCCCTCTACATAGCAGGAGAAGGTGGAAAAGAAGGAGAGACAGAACAACTGAAGAACAGCAGTTTAGGGATCACCTAGAGAAGCTATTTGCATTAAAATACGTGGGGCTGTAGGGGATTTCCCAAAAGCTGCTGGGAGCACTGGCTGCCATGAATGAGCTGCCTTTGATTATGATCTCTGCAAAGTCATTGAGAGTGATTGAAGTCCTTGTGGGCTTCGACATGAACAAAGAAAGACTGTGCCTTAGGTGGGCTTTTGACAATTGGCACCCTCCTCCTTCCCAACTGTGTTCACTTTTGGAACCTGAGTGACTTGCTGGATTGATAGATGGGTTAAAAATTGTCTAAACAACTGGACTCAAAAGATTTTAATCCATGAGTTGACATCTCTTTGGAAGCTGCTGACAAGGAGCATCCCAAAGGTTTGTACTGAGGTTGGTGTTGTTCAAGAGCTTCATAAATGATCTGTATGATGAGACAAACTATCCCTCAGTAGACTACAGAGGGTGAATTTCACACCAGAGAGTAGAGCTTCAATTCAGAGATTGCTTGAGAAACCTCAGGAACAGGTTCAAGGGAGAGGAGTGTGAAGTTTTCCACGTGTGAGGAATAGCTGGACTCATTGAAAACTGAGATGGGAAGGTGGCRTCTGGCTGAAAAGCACCTGGAGGCTACAATGGAGCTACAATGAAGTTAAGCATGAGCCRAAAGTGCACTTTCATCACTAAACAAGTCAAACAACATATTGGGATTTACCAGGAAGATTGCAACAAGTAAGCAAGAAAAAAATACTCTGTTACACGAAATGAAATCACAGCTGGAAATCTATGTCCACTTTCTGGTCACCACAGTTGAGGAGTGACTGGGAGAAAAAGGGAGAAGTCCAGAATGTGACTGGTAAATGAAGTTTAGTGAAACATAACCTGGGGCTGGGGAGCTTCCCATGTCTGGTCAGGTGAAGAKGAGGTGAAGGAGAGAACTATTATCAGCCAGCAGTGAGTTTGAAGGGTGTTGCTGTCATATTAAGGATGGTTGAATGAAGTGACACAGACTCTAATCTTTCTTGGAGAGCATAAAGCAAGGTTTGTTAGAAATCACACCTTTTTATAGACAGTATCAAAGCAGCTGTACATGATTGGTCCTTAAATTAACACCCCTCACCACCATTGGTTAATTAGGAATGACACCCCTTTGTAAACCTCTTGAATAAACAAGTGCAAAACACCAGGTGCATAGATTGCTTTGAATTCCTCTCAGAGGCAAACCAATATATGGGAAAATTGTTTGACTTTTCACTCTCACAGGCCTTGATGCTGTCTGATGCTCAGAAATTTCTCTCTGACCAGGTTGTCAGCATCCACAGGAGGGTACTTGATTCTTGGTAGAGGCAGATTACACAGCATCCATTGAATGTAGTTAGCCTAAAATACACCAACTCCTGAACCTGCCACTGGATCCCTACACATATAAATGTTTCAGTGAGTATTCCAGCTATTCCAGTTTTCTTCTAACTTGGCTAAGATTGCTCTCGTGAGAGGAGTTAGCATTAAATCAAAATTTTAAGTGAAMATATGATATGCATTGTAGCAATGATAGTAATTTCACAAGAGTAAATAACCATTTATACATATTCCCAAAAGACATATATTTGATTTGAAGTCCTTATAATTCAATACCTCTATAAAGAAATGCTCTAGGTTAATTAGGAGCAGCAGGTCAAATTCAGAGATTGCACAACTGAAGCCTATGATTTTTTTCTATAGTCATGTTAAATGACCATTGTCCTCCAGCTGGCCCAAAATGGAAAGTTGATTAAACTGCACAACAGCAGTGCTGAAAATGCCTTTTTAAAAAGTAGTCTTAAAATGCAGGCATAAGGCACTGAACATAAGCAAATAAGCAGCATATATAGAAAACCAGCATTTTTAGGCCATCAAGTTTCAAAATWTTTTACAGTGTTTCTGTCTGAGGTTCAATCTGCAGTGTTTCATAGTCTTCTGGGAAATTAAAGAGTCTATTAGGAAATGCAGACTACAAAAAATAAGTGCAGACTTTGAAAAAAACTTGTTTAGAAGAGAGAGTAAGTATTAATAAATAAAGCAAAACAAACAGGAAAACAAACAAACAAAAACTAAGAAATGAAGAATGTAAGTGACAGACAAATCAAAACCACCTATTTCCCTTGTGGCTAGTCTTCCAATGTTTTGAGGAAACATAAAGAATAGTTATGAGAGGATTATTTTCTTCAGCCTGGAGAAAGGAAGGAAAATGCTGTCAAATTAGRTATAATAAATATCTGGTAAATAAGCAGTGTCAAAGATCTGTATGGTTTGGAAAAAGCACATTGATTGTTTCTTTAAACATGCTGTTCAGTGTAAACATTCTGGCTATGCAAAAATGTCACGATGTCTGGCAGGGTCATGAACAATGTAAGTCCCCAGAAAAAATCCCTGATGTCCTACCCCAAAGGGTTCTTTGAATCAAACTAAAATGACACATGAGTGCAGGAGCCTTTCTGGGGGCATTCATTGTGTGCTGCCACTGGTGCAGATAAGGGCATTTCAGTGAAAGGGTGTTCTGAGAACACAAGAGCATTGAGCCGGCCCAGAGCAAACACCAAGCTATGAGAATGACTAATTATGACATAAATATCTGAAAAATACAAAAATCCTCCTAAAATTGTTTTCCAGAAAATGCAGTCCTCTGATGTATTCTGTGAGTGCAAACACTAGGCAAAGCTGGGGAAATGTCACCTTTTAGAGATAGATGCTGTGCTTTCTGAGAAACACATTTGACAGGCACAGAAGGATGGTGAGAAATGTTTCCTTTTTTTCAGTATCTGACTGCAATTTTAGACAACAAAGGTGGAAAGTGAAAATTACCATAAAAATGACACCGTTGCTTTCCCTCTCCCATTTCAAGAGACCATTGCTTTTTTTTCCTGTTTTGTTTGGTTTATTTGTTATAGAGATGACCCAAGGCACTGTATGAGGGGTGTAGGATGACTGACAGAAAACTTTCGTACTGATACTTTCTCTAGGGTCTCACCCGTGACTTCAAGAACTGGGACTATTCCAAATTTCTTGTGTTCGAGGCAAGAAATATACGTCTTATATGCTGTAAGTTATCTACAAGATATATAAAATATGGGTATGAATTTTCATCCAGTTGATGGCAAGAATTTCTGTGTATGAATTTGAAATTTTAGACTTACTTTTATACTGTAATATGTAGTTAGAGGGCTGTTAACAAATAAGGTAGACTGTAAAACCTGAAGAATAAAAAATGTCTACTTACAGGTACTTGCATAAAAGCCTGATAAAATCATGTGTTTTAAAGGATGACTATACTGAATAAACAATTTATTTTAATTTTAAGTAGTTTAAATTAWTCTGAATTTTTAATAATGTGTTGATTAGAACAGATGATCCAAATCTACATCTACTTGTCACTTTTGTATTAGAAATTCTGYAAGCATTTCAAAGAAGATTTATAGTCCTCCTCAGACTTGCCTCATCACCTTAATTTGTTTCACAGCTCTTCTCTCCCCTCCCTTTCCCACAGCCTTTTAATCATAGTGAGTTTGACACCTAACAAAAGGTGAGTAAATTCAAAGGGTGGTTGGAGTCTGTAAAAGGTAGCATCTAATGCCAGAAAGGTTACAAGTTGTGGCTTACTTTACTCAAAATGAGAATCTGCAGTGGCTCCCTCCATTGATATGACCTCCTAAGAATGTACAATATGACTTTATTTCTGTCCTTTCCATGGCTTTTGTGATTATGCTAAAAGGCATGAGGAAAGGTTGAGAGAGTTGGGGTTGTTCATCCTGGAGAACCAAAGGCTCCAGGGAGATATTACTGAGTCCTTTCAATATGTAAAAGGACCTATACTAATGATGGGAGAAATTTTTAGCAGGGCCTATTGCTATTGATCAAGGAGTAAAGGCTTTGTGAAAAGTAGAAATCATCATTATAAGAATGCTGGGTTTTTATTCATTCGTGTTTTTTGCARTGTATCTGTAGTTTTACTATCAACTCCTTGCAAATGGAAGTAGGGCTAGGTTAATGACAGAACTGGAGGATTTCTAGCTTTTGACACCTACAATTTTTAATTTAATGGCAGAATTWAAGGATTTCTAGCTTCTGACACCTACTGGGTTTTTTTTTCCAAAGTCACRCCAATGAACATATTCCCTCTCTTGGTTGAGTGTATTCTTGTGAGAACTCACCTTCCTTGAAAGAAATGAACTCAGAAGTATGAACATCTTGTAAGGAGCATRCATAATTTCAATTCTTGGCATATTTCCTAATTTTCTAAGCATATATATTTATATGATTCTCTAAGTCACTCTAGGTATCAATATAGATATAAATGGATCAAAGAAGCCCTAGACCATTTTAAGAGGGATCATCTGGAAGATCTTTTCCATAGTAAATGCTGTGTTTCTTTTAAATTAACAGTTTAATTTCTGGATGGTCAAAGAACAGTCCTGGAAAACAAAATTGTGGAGTATTTCGATTATTCTATAATGCTGTTACCTACTGTTATTACTTTTCATATACAGCCATCCACTGGTTTATTGATTTTAATTCATAGTCCATTTAAATTTTGCTTAATTTTTTTTATTGTTGCGCTTTCAAGGGCTTTATTCAAGATGAATTTGTTGATTGGTTGTCCTTTTATTTCATTGACTGGCTCTCTGCAAAACTCCTGAAGAGCACAAATCAAAAGCTTACAAAGAACTTCCCACAGCATTTACACCTTCTGTTCAATGCGTATTTTCTTTCAATTTTAAAAGGAGACAATAATGAATAGTTCATTGACTGAATAAGAGATTTTTGTGCTTACTGGAATRAGCATTTGACTAGTTCTGAAGTCATATAGATCCAAGATCCCCCTTGCTGAAATGAAGACGTAGTGCTAGTGGAATATTCACTGCAGGGCAATGCATGTCTACGAACAGGTATGAACTTCACTGGGCTCATTTAAGTTTCACCCTGGGTACAAACACTCCCAGTAAYAATTCTTTCCCAAGAGGGTCAGTTATGGGTCAGGGCAAGTTGGAAATCTTACAGATTGCAGCTTTATTCATGGAGAGACTCAGCACAGGACTGCCAAGAAATCATGATCAGAAATTAACTATTAGGCCCTCATGACATAATGGTTACTCCTTTTGGATCCTGAACCCAAGGGAAGTGAATATTTACATTTTTCTCCATGGTCACAACAGCTAATACTTTATCTGTACTACACATCTCTTGCTTGTGATTTTGTGGGGATTTTCTTGCTTGTTTTTGTGCAAACTTGACCCAATAACTTTGAACTGCAAAGAAAGTACCAGCTACCCTAAAATATGATTGAACTTTGACTGCTGGAAATAATAGTCCAAGGATTAGGAAGCTTTTCTACCAGGAGATTATAAAATCACAAAGAGATTGCAAATGTCCCCAGGATTTATGCCAAGCAGAGTAGAAAGAAATCAGACTGATGGAGAAATGTGTAAAAAGATACAATAGCTCTTTCCAACACACAGAGTCATAGAATCACTAAGATTTGAAAATTGAGTCCAACCAATGACTGAACATCGCCACCCCAACTAAACTGAGTCACATATCCAGTCATATCTTGAACACTTCCAGGTACAGTGGCTCATCCACTTCCCTGGGCAGCCTTTCCAGTGCTTGGCAACCCTTTCAGTGAAGAAATTCTTGGTGTCCAACCTGAACCTTCCCTGGCAAAGCTTGAGGCCATGTCCTCTTGTCCTGTCACTGCTTGCCTGGGAGAAGAGGCCAACACCCACCTCTGCTGCAGCCTTGTACAACAGCCTTGAGAGAGCTCCAGAATGACATGGATTGCCTGATTTCAAATGTGTTTAGCATCGAAGAACTGGGTGATGGATTCCAAGCATGCATTTTAATAGGTGTTTGTCAAGAAAATGTCCTTTGTGCAAGAGAGGTGTGGATGATGGTTCTGTTCCTTGGTGTGTGCTGTGGGAAATTGAGAGCACATCAATTTAATAGTTTTGGTGTAGCCACTGCTCTACTGTATTTCCTTATTTGACTCTAAAATTCCAGAGGCAAATTCAGATGCACTGTTGACTAAAAAATTGAAAAGGGTATCTGATAATTGCACAAGCAGAGATCAGGACTTCCACCACTGTTCTTATACAGAAGGATTAAATAAACAGAATATGTTCTGCCAACAGTCTTTTGTTGCAGCATTTGTGCATAAGTGACTTCTTTTATTAAATATAAGTTGCATAAATTAATTATTTCATGGAAGTTTTAGCTGTCACACATAGATTTCCCAAGCCCTCAGTGGGCACAGACATTAGCCTATGGAAAGCCACTGGCTCTACTCTCTTCCAGAAATATAGAGAAAATCTTCCCAGAGTGGCTGTTCTTCTCACTGTCTGTGAAATGAAGAAATACTGTCATTCTGTGTCAAGTTTGAAATGAAATCTTTTTATCATCGATCAGGAAAGGGTCCAAAACCTCCTGGCCATTTCACTCCCCCTGGCTTCTGATGGTGTATTTTCAAGGTCTCTGGATACATCCCAATCTTTCCATCCTCAGATCCTGCATAGTACTGGTGTCCCTGTTACGATAAGGAGGGGATAAAGTCCGGGTGGAAGTTCTCCAAGCCCTGTTATGTTGTTTATGCAGGCTGTTGCTGAGAGGATTTGYAGCTAAATGTCACTTCTGTTCAAAAGTACCAAGGGGTTAACACTGGTATTAAAAATGTCATTTGCAGGGGAAGCATGCCAGATAAATGCTAATCTGCTCCTTAAGCACTTTCCAGTGATTTTCTGCAGGAACTCTTCAAAGAGTAAAAAATAAAAATATCCTGGTACAATGTAGGAATTACAGCACAGACACTCTTCAGTCAGGGTGGTTGTAAACCTTCTGGCCTGAAGCTGTGAAAAGCAAGGGAGTCCCTGCCACCATCTATGGATAAACAGAAGAAAGGACAGATTCTGAGAGTTTTATTTCTATCTACAAATCCTCCAAGCAACATTTTGAGATGCTAACAACTTGTTATGTAAGCAATAGTGGTGATAGTGGTGAATCTGAAGTAAAGAGAGTGAGAGACACAGGCAGAAAAGATGTTTTAGTCCCTTTCACTGAAGATTTCACAGAAATATGCAATAGACATACTTTGTCTTGAGGAGAGTTCTCATGTGGCTCTTTACTGAAGCTAGAGATGGCAGCTAAATAGAAGCCAGGGATCTCTGTGAAGTCTCTTTCACAGCAGAGCCCCAGGAGAGAAAAATTAATCATGTATCTGATTTATGGATGCAGCAAAAGCTGAGGTTTTCAGAATACAGYAGATACTGTTTCCCACAAGGGGAGACACATCAGCACTCAACTGTACCAGAGGACTATGACTCTTTATTGCTCACTAACAATTTTATGTTCAATTAAGTGCTTGTTTGAAGCCACTGTCCTGCTTTTCCCTGTGCAATATCTGTAGCCAGCACACAAAAAACAGGATAACGAATTTGGTCAGTTGTACCTGGAAATAAAAGAAAGCTTCAAGGGGCTCCTCTCAATACCCTGTACACACACTCACTCCCAATTCCTAAGGCACTTTTCCTGCTAATGGAAATTCAATGGAAATGAGAGAGGTGGTGACAGGATGCTCCTGAGGGTTCTGTGTCCTGCACCACAGCTGTGATCCTCTAACAGTCAATGGGAAGATATTTTMTATTTTCTTTTGTTGCAGAGCCCAGGACAACCCTCCTGGTCACACGAGCATGTCCCACATGTCATCTCTATGTCCCTCAGGAGTCCCACAGTACAATCACAACAGTCCAGCTCACCAAGCAGTTGTGTGCCACAAGACTCCTGAAGAGTCAGAACAGAAACTTCATTGCTTCTCAAGAGCCAAGAACTGCCACTCTGAGGTCCAGTCTAGGTAAAGTCCTATTAGAAGTGGTCGAGTACCATTCCTGGGAATGTTTAAGAAACAAGTAGATGTGGCACTTTGTGACATGGCTTAGTGGCATAGCAGTGCTTGGTCAAAGGTTRGACTGGATGATCTTGAAGGTCTTTTCCAACTARATGATTCTGTGATTCCGTGACTCTAAACCACAGATTCCTTGGCGTAAGCCCCGTGCCACAGAGACATGATGTTTGCAACAAGAATGGATGTTCTGCCATATAACCTGATCTGAATACCCCTGCCCATCATGTGTTGAACAACCACATGTCATTTCAGAATGGGGAGAAGAGGGATCAACAGGACACATGTTGAAAAAACACTTGGCAACTTCTGGTTTGTATGAATAGACCTGGAATAGACAGACTTCTGTCTTCAAATAGTCTTTGAAGTTCCTCCCTCACTCATTATGAACTTGTGGTATAGTTGTCAGAGTCACAGCTTTGATGGAAGGAAGTGTTGTCTTCACAAGACTTTTAGGTAGAGTTGTGTGCCAGAAGGGTCTGTGAATTCTCACAGATACYTTCACTTTTTTGAACTAAGTAGTTGTCACAGCTGAGATCATCTGCTTTCTGCAATAACAAGAACAAGAAATCATGGCTGGAGACAAACCATAAATGATAAGTTTTGCTTAACTGCCTGCCCACTTCTGTAACCTCCATTAACCTAAATCTCCTTTGAGGAAAACTGGATTTATCAGTCTGTTGTGATGTTATTTTCATTATCAGATGCCTGGTTGCTTCCCTGTCAAGCCTAGATGAGTCTTGAACCTGTCTGATCCCAAATAGAAGCACTGATTTTGCATAGAAGAACTACAATAATCTATCACATCCTCCTTAGAAAACTTAATTCCGTAAGTCGTTGGCAGGATATTGTTCACCAGTAGTTCTGTACTGCAGCCAGTGCTGGAAAGTGAAATCCAGAAACACTTAAAGGCAAGGGCACCTGAAGGCCCACTTAGATGAARGTGACATCATTTCCTCTTTATAAAAATTATGTATCTAGCTATGCAAAACTGATTGTCAAGATTTTCTGATGAGCCAAAGAAAAAAGATATATTTCCTAAGAAGGCAACTCAGCCTAATGCAAGCTGGAATAGGCCTTGCTCTATGGAGATTCTTTCAACCAGAACTTCAACCAGCCACCTGACTTGTAGATAAGAAAAGACTTTTTGAATGTAACTGAAGAAGTTACAGWTCATGGAGGTAGACAAGTTTTTGCTTCTTTTTTCTTAAACACCAATGACTTGGTGGTAACATACACATAAGTGGAGTTTTTTTTACTTCTATTAGCCTTACTTATCTGAAAATGCAAGGATACTTTCTCAAATCAGTTTACTGTTGTTAATACCTGTCAATGTCTGACTATTTTGTTGTTTCGAAATTTTTGTCCCATGGTTTTTATAAGAACTCTTAGAATTTTTAAGGTTATAGAAAGTGTTTTATGCTGAAGTGAGACAAAAGATAAAATCCTCTGAAATGTTYATGAGAGAAAAAGAAGAATTTGTGTTGCACAGTCAAAACATTTTGTTTTGATTGTTTTGAACAATCCCATTGTGATTGTTAGTTTTTGGTTTTTTTTAGTTTTTCATCATTTGGCACTATTGCAAMTTGAAAAGCAATTTTAGAGAAAAACCTTTTTGTTTTTTTTACAAAGTGTACATGCAGGTTGTTCAGAGAGTTTAAAGGTTTTAAAATATTTGGTGTTCAGCATGTTTTAGAATGTTGTTCTAAGTGCTCATAGAAAACAGCACTTTCTTATGAACAGTTTTGTTGTGATGAATACCTCTGTCTGAMTAAAAATAATCTAATATTTAAAATCAATATGTTAAAATAAAGTCTCCTTTTTGTATATGCATCTTAAATTTACTTTGTTACTTTTTCTGAGTTTTGAATTTGCATCAGTCTTTCCRTAAACACTTTGATACATAAGTTGGTTGAGAAAAATGTTCCTTAAAGGGGAAAACATTATTGATAAAAATATACTAAATTAGAATTATTTTTCTGTTTTAATAATATTTTATTAATTTAAAAATTTTTTTGTGTTTCAAAATATCTGGGTTAAGTAAATAAATCAATTGCCATAATAAGCARTACAAAATCTGCAATTATGTTCATGAAAAATGGTAATGAGGAAAGAAAATGAGAATGAAATTAGAACAAATTACTTTTTTAAAAAAATAACCTATAGCTCATTAATTGTACAGATAGCTCTTGGCAGCCTATTCATGGCTAAATACAGATTCCTGCAAATTTAAAAAAAAAATTAGAAGGTATAAAACTCCACAAAGAAACATATTTATTTAATCTTTAAAAGTTTTCTCTTATCCAAGAGTAACAATTAAGAGTCTAAAGTCTTTATCATTGAAACCCACCATAAATAATTACTTCAAATCACAAAATTAAGGGATTTTATAACCATAAGAAATACARTTTTACTGAGGATTTTCATCCATCTTGCCTAGGGTAAGTCAGTCGTGATCAGGTGAACAGGACAACAGAGCAGAACCAGGTGGGATTTTTTACTAAAATGAAGGTGTTTCACAGAGTGTAATATAAAGTTACTTTAAAACTTTTTCATTATATTCCAAACGTAATTCCATGGCTTCATACACTGGACAGTCATTTGCATGTAAGGCACCATCAATACTGTGTGGCATCATCTCCTCAAGAGACAAGGGGGAAGAGGAGGGAGATAAAAAATATGGGAAGTCCTTTAGCTGTGCCTGGAGCCTACTAACGATGAGTAATTATGATTAAATATTAAGAGATTATAAAAAATGAGCAGCACTCCAAGGATCTGGTTTTTATTACATGAAATATTGTAGTGATCTGGTCTAATTTTAGACTCATTTAGTGTAACTGCCTATACCTTTGGTGGTATCTAGGCTGTCTTCATGGTCAGTAATAAGTACACCTATTAATGGCATATTTCACTGCAATTCTCCATTTTAGGCATCTCCTTCAAGATGGGATGAAATATTTTTCAGAGAGTGTTTCTTCCCCCTTTAGGGGAACTAAGAACAACTAGCTCAGGTATAAAATTCTTTGATTAGATGATTAGATCCAAACCAGAAGGTGACCCTTAACTTTTTGAAAACATCAAAACGAATTTGCACTTTCATATGGAAATACTAATTTTTCACATTCCAAGGAATATTAAWGTATACATAGATTATTTATGTACCTTCCAGTGCTCTGAGTCATTCACTGGTGACACTTGCTGACTTTTTGGTCAGTTTAGAGAAATTTCTTTATTCTCTTTGCTTTGATTTGTGCCGTGGGTGACAGACAGGCTAAAGGAATCAGGGCGTGGTCTTGTGAGTGTATAACTGTTCTCAGACTTCAATCTCAGTGCAATATGTGAGGGTTTGAAAGAAACCATTCCTAATTTCAGTTACATTTTCCTGTCTATGCTTTCATGTTGATGGGAGTAAGCAAGATGAAGTGTTATCTTAAACTAGTGTCTATAAATGTTTTTGGTTTGTGTAGGTCAGGATAGATAATGATTTCCTAACATAAATCTACAACAAAAAATATTCTTAATGTTCTTCATGTCTATCTCAATTGCGAATGAACAAAGAAAGAGGAAGATAGCGAAAAAAATTCCAAAGAGAAGATCTTGTAAGGGCTTAMAAATAACACTGGGCAAAACAAAGATGTAACTGCATCTGGATGTAACTGCAGGGAAAAAAAAGGAGAGCTAAGATGAAAAAGAAAGGGACCAAGGAAGAGATTTCCCTCAAAATTTTGCTGAATTTGTAATATCCCTTTAAAATCTAGAAGCAGAATTGTACCAGTGGATATCTGCACAATGCATTAAAGAAACAAGCACTAAGCCTCCATAAAACTATTCAACTGGAGACAACTGTAATTAAGGRTGACCTCTTTTCTTTAGCTGTTACCTCTCACAGTTTCCCCACCCTTTGTTTTTGCAAATGTGTTTACATACATTGTGTCTCCTAATTTGTGAAACAGCACAGCAGAGAACAGTCTCATGGAGTGCACTGATGTATGAATAATAATATAAATAATAYATGCAAATCAGACCTGGTCAGACTGGCTTTTTCCCCTACAGGGGGAAGCAAAGAGCTTCTGTTCCTGATCTCCTTTGGGGCTTGCTTYCCATCATTTTGGGTGCTCCCTTGTCATCTTCCTCTTCCTTTTSTCTGTGTTTGGCTACTGACTGTCTATGGACTGTTTTTGCATTTAACTCTTTCAGACATATGTTTGCACGTCTGCCTGTAAATGTTTAGCAAAATTCATTCAGCTGTAAATAAAATGGGTGACTTTTTCACTGAAAACTAGATCTTCTTGAGGCCATCAGCTGATCATATCTCCAGTGTATGGCTGGGAGACAGCAAAGCTTGCAAAAACCAAAACATTATCAGCATYCGTCTTCCTATGTGGGTGTCTTTGTTGGACCTGGCATAACATACAAACCTGTTTCTTAACATTTACCTGTGCATATGTGTACCTTATAAACACCATGTGCATGTGATGATGTATGACTAGTCATCAACTAAAGCACTAATTTCTTTTTCATACAGCATCCATACACTAAATCATTAAAAATCAGGTAATTTTGAGCAGTGATAAAGCACCACAAAAACCTTCTCAGCGGCTATTATTAGTCTAAAATCCCCAAAGTAGCAACTTAAATAACTGATAAGTAGCTTTTATTCTTTATGTAATCCTCATGCCTTTATTGTTAGCATTGGTGTTGCCACCTACCTTTACTGTCCGTTTCTTTTACAAAGGAATTAGAATGACTAATTTCTCTATTCTGCCTTGCRAAGCTTAAACTCTATTTTACATCTCCAACTGTTCTATTTTTCACAAAACCTTTCTAAACCTTCTTTTCAAAGTACAGGGAAGCTTAAAAAAGCCACAAACGTTTGGACTGTTTGCTGCAGTCTCTGGTTCTGTAGCAACTTAACACTGTCCTTCATTTCTAGGAGAGTAAACAAAATACTGCATTGCAGCAAATCTAATTTAAAGAGACACAATAGGGCAGAGGTCTGGATAAGTAAGGCTCAGTTTTGTTTGCCTCCTAGCAAAATATTAAAAGAAACAAGAGAAACACAGAGAAGAAGCCTATTTGTTCTTTAATCTCTTTTTATTTATCAAGACTTAAATAGAGCCTGGTAGACACATTGCATTTCARCTGAGGAAGTCAGCAATATGCATCGTTGGAGGAATAGCACAATGCTGACATTTAAAATTGCTACAGGGAATACAGAAGGTATGAAAAACAGAGAGATATAGAGATATAAATTTAAAAAGATACTAATTTTTAACTGCTTCTTAGAGGTTATTTTGTTAAAAGAATCAGTTGACTTTAATAGCTAAAAAGTAAACAGTATTTTCTACTTTGAGCAACAGCACTGGAAATTAGGTGGATCGTAGCTGTCATATGAGATGAGTGTACAGACAATACTTTAAAATTGAGTGTTTCAGTGTGTTTTATGTAGAACTCAGAGGCAGAATGCACATTACTATGGGAGTGAAAGCACACTAAAAATAAGTTAAATGAGAATTATCTCTGCCTCAAATTTGCAACAGTTGGGGTCCAGTGGACAGTGGCATAATGTGGAATTACACAAGAGTCCATCTCATGTGGATTTGGCTTGGCTTGGCTCTGTCTCACTTTCTGTTTTTTCCTCAGCAGCAAAGTGCAGAAAATATGCTTTGGATTGATGGCTTCTCCGTCCAGGGAACTTTCCTACTGCTGTAGGATGTCGACAGCTCCCCACATGATTGAGACATGATTGAGATCTTCACCCAAGACCTGCTGCTGTTAAGCAAGGTTGTTTCTCCAACATTGTCTCCAAAAAACAAAGCTTGGAGTAGCTGAGCCATTAGAGTCCCTGGTGTTTATATCAGCAGCAGTGAGTTTTCCTTCATCTCCCAGACTTTTTCTGTTAATCTCAGCATAACATTGCATGGTGGCATYCCAAAGATACCTGTTTCCCCCAGAAGCACTTGCAGACACCAGTGTCCAATCCACGTCCCCAAAATGCCTGATTAGATGTSAGTTGCTGCTGTCTCTCACTTATTTGAAATCTGTCTGTTTTTAGCTCTCAGGCTAGAAGTTTAATATCTTGTATGAATCTGTTCTTTCCAATAACAAGTGGCTTGTTCTGAAACCTGCCTCTCTCCTTTTCCTCCTCAACTCACAYAGAAAATATGTGAATGAACAGGGATAGACTCCATTTACACTCTGCTGCACTCAGACCCTCCCTACAGGTGCACTGCTGGATGAATCCAATGTGCAGATTTGGGTGAGACCCCCCTTGGCAGTACAAGGCAGCAGAGCAAGGACAGTCAGTCAGATGGACAATCCCACCCTTGTACAAAGTCCTGCAGGTTGAATAGTCTGMGTATTTCTGTAGTAACACAGAAAATGAACTGAAGCTTCTTAAATGGAAGTTGAGTGTTGTGTGCTTGAAATGGGAGGGGCATTTACCCACATGACTTTCTCTTCACATAACCATGGACCTTTGTGCACAGCTTAGTCCATTTGGCTTTATATATCAATTTCTGAAAGGTGAACACTTGACATGATTGYTTTAAAGGTTTTCTATCCCTTTTGGAGGACAGATCTGCAAAGGGTTGAACACCCCCTCCCATGGAAGCAGGTTGAGAACAAGATGGAAGCTGCCTGCTTTATTATCTTTTCACGTGGCAGTCATGTTTCTTGAAAAGCATGCTGTGCTTTGCACAGCTGATGCARAATTTAATCTAAATCCTGATCTGTAAATACAGCCTACACACTGTACTGGCAGCTATGTTGGTGTTTTGGTARGGATTAAACAAAATTCTATTTGGTGTTAGTAAGTTGAATATCAGCTTTTCAAGTACCCCAAATGTAAAAATAACTAAATTCCTTTAATAATTTAATAGAGGTTTATGAGACTATAAGGAAAGCTGTCCAAAATGCAGACCAGAGTGGGAGTTAAGCCAAGTGTTGGCTCTGGAGTATGAAGCCAAATGAGTGTTTATTTTTTCAGACTMTAACACTTCTGCAATATATTTGCTTTAAATCGAAAGACACAAAGTAATGTTTATAAATYACATCACTTCTTTGACTGGTGAGAGGCTCCTCATCCTCCAGGAAGCAGATGGGRCTGCTAAGGTAATGTCAAACCTGTGGGTATCAGGTACCAGCATGAAATCAGCCTGATGATTATTGTTTATATCTACCTCATGTCAACCAAGCTTTCTTGTTTCCTCATAAAGCGCAGAAGCTTCTTATGCACTTGTAGACAGATACACATATTCTTTATTTTCTGGAAAAAATCATATCCTGGCATGATTCCTGTGATGTGCTCTGGACTTTGCTTCCCTGTTGACACAAATAGAACTTCAGTGTGAACAAATGGACAAAAAATATTAAAACACCCAWATATTACCCTCTTGAAATAATGTGTAAACTTCTGCAATATCACAAAGAAATTGCCAAACAAATGCTTTCAATAGCAAAATGATTGTCATTTGCACAGAAATATATAAATAAGATGCATTGAAAAGGAGAACATTTCTAATTGCTTACTCTTTATGATAAGAAAGGATCTGCCTCTTCAAAGGGGCAACTTGGAGCTTAAAGCCACTGACATTCAATTTGTATTTAGAAATATCTTGATGTGTTCTACTACAGTAGGAATAGCTTTCTTGGCTTTATGCTTACTTTTGACAGTCTTAACTGAGCTTTCATGTACTGAATTTTCTCACAAGAGTTATTACAACTTTTTGATGTAATTCTTGTTACAGATTATTTAAATAGTTTTTTTATGCTTTACAATATGTCTTGTAAATTGCAAATGATAAAAACATTTTTAATTTCAGAGTAAAGGAGAAAATTAAATTGCKTGAATGGAAATGATAAACTGGGTTGGCTATGTGAGGTTGTAATMATTTATTTCATTCTAAGGTGAAACAGGAGCAGGATTTGTAATGAAGAGTTTGTTTTTATTGTTGCTTTTAAATCTCTTTATTTTGTTTGTTTTGTTTTGTCTTATTTTGAAAGACACAAAGTAATGTCAAAATTGTAAGTATTTTTGCAGGGAGGAAAAGATCACAAGAGAAGCTGGAACTCAGGAGTCAGTGAAAGCCCAGTGATGAAGATGCTGTCTTGGGACTAAGGCAACCCAGAAGCAATTCYCTTTTCTGCAAAAAATTCAGCATACTGTGACTTTGAGCAAGATATTTTAGGCWATGTTCATAAAATAATTTTTGTTGCCAATTATTATTGCTCAAATCCAGAATACTGGTCTTCAAAATCTTCTTGCTAACTGCAGAGCTACCTTGATTTTCCTGGTGTCTGCAAATTATATTAGTAAATTCAAAGGCACCCACTCTTTCCTCTGCCTTCAAAGCTGATCTACACTGCTGAATACTGAAATAATCTTTGAGCCAGATGGTGAGCTGCACACAGATTCTGCAGTCTGAGTTACAGCGCTCAGCTGAGATGTAAATAGACCTTGATTTTAGTCTTCATAGTCATGGGTTTATTATTTACAGGAACTAGAACAGCTTCAATAGCAAACTGAGGGAGTTGCTCTTTATCACCAATAAGATTTCATGGACTGAAGGCAGGAAAAGTCATGTGGGACATGACGAAGAGAGATTGTTTTCACAGACCCAGCTGGTATGGAWGTAATGTGCTTATCATGAGAACTGAAGGGAACAGAAGAGAGAGGGTGTTCTGTGATGTATCTGCAGAGGGGACAAATTGATCTCTGACAGTTCCAGTTTCACCTCCCACCTAAGAAGGGATGGGGTTAGCCCAGGAACCCAAGTTTTGGATGGATGACATTGGGCAACTCARCCCCTTTTCCTCACTCTAGGAAACCATATGYTTTGTGAGTTTCACACCAAGATACTCCCAGTTTCTCACTGTGAGGTAATATGGGGTTCTCTTAACAAACRCATCACTGGGTTTGGTATCAATTTATGTCAAGTCTTGTCTTTCCTGTATATATGACTTGTTATGCTCCAGTGACAGTACAAGCAAGCCTTGCTGTCCCTTGTATTGGGAAACAACCTGCCTAAACCAGGSATGAGGATTCCAAAAGATGGCTGAATAAGTAGAAGTTTGGTACTTCAATGCCAAATATATGCTCTTAGATCCCTGTTCATTCACCTACAGATGTGAGTAGTKACACTCCTCTAAAGGATGCTGTGACCAATGGGGATAGGTACTTTAATTACTGTGACACACATTCATGTTAGGGCAATGGGTGCCATGTGAGCATATTTAGAATAAAAATGCTACTGAGTGAGGACATTGCTTTTTGTTATTTTGCAGAGAGATTCTTTAGAATCTCTCTGCAAAATAACTTATTATTAGATTGGTATTTATCACATTCTATTATTTTTTTCTTGGATAAAACATGCATTAAAATATAGAAGATGGTTATATCTTGAGTTTGAAAGCAGAGAATTTACTTGAAGCAGAACATAGTTAAGGTAACACGGTTCAGAAGTCCAGTTAGACTACAGAGTTGATAAGAAATGCTTTGTTTTACTCTTAAAATGCTTCTGAAGTGAACTGTTCAAGCCTGAAAGATCTTACAAAGACATTCTAAACCCAGAAATTCAGCTTTTTACTGCTTGTAAACTGATCTGACATAAAATTACCATTGAGTGGGATATTGAAAAAATTTTGACAGTTATTTTWAAATGAGAAGTTTTATGCTGCCTCTGGTCTAGGATGGATTTTAAACTTTGATTTTTTATTTGTTAAAGTGAAATTGTAATAAAAGAACAGAAAGCTTACTTGGGACTGACTAAAGCTACTCAGTTGTCTTAATGTTTGAGAGATGTATTGAGATTTCTGAGAACTCTAATCCTGATTTCCGTGAGAGGAAAATTTTCAGTTTCCATTTTTTACACAGGCAGTTGTACAACACAAATCATACTGTCATTGCTACTGATTTTGTAGTGTCTGGGAGCACCATAATCCAGAGTTTTTAAGCTACTGGGCTTAGACAGTAGTGGGCTGTGTCCACACAATCTGTATCAATCTCAATATGCACATTTGTCATTTCTCATTGCCAGTTTCTTACTGGAATCTACTCAYGTATGTCTGTGTCTCAGAGAAATCAAAGAAAAAGGGACTGGGAGGGGCACAGACAGCCCTGCTCCTTTCCTCTGTCCCAATCAGCTGCTCCCTAACATATTTGACTCATTGAGAGACAAGGGCACTTCTGTTCCAAAAGGATGTTCCCCTTTCTAGCAGCGATTGGCATATTTGGATCACAGAATCTCAGAATGGTTGGGGTTGGAAGGGACCGCTGGAGATCGTCCAGTCCAACCCATCTGCTAAGACAGATTCACCTAGAGCAGGATGCACAGTGTTGTGTCCAGCTGGATTTTGAATATCTCCAGAGAAGGAGACTCCATAACCTGACTGGGCAGCCCCAGTTATTTTGTTTTGTTTTGTTTGTTTTCTTCTTGTTTCCTCCTCATTTGATTTTTGCACTGTAATATTCCAGGATTTCTTCTCACTTTTGATTTTTGTTTTTTCTGTATAGTCCTGTGCTGATTAGTTTTCCCCCAGTATACATTCATGATGTTCATCATTATTCTKCTATTTTGTTCAGTTGCCTTGAGTTATATATTATTTATTTTACATTTTTCAGCTTACTAAAATGGTTTTGAAACATAATCCTGCCTTCCAAAGCAGTGATCTTCTCTCCAAACTCAAAACTTCAGTATCAAGAAGCTTATTAAGTGAAATACTATGTAGCACCGGATCTAGGACTGTTGCAGCCTTCTTCCCTCCCTCAATTTTTCCAATAAACAAGTGATATCTTCTTGTTAAGTAGTATTTCCAAGCCAGCTGCCTGTTGACCTTAGAGCTGTCTTACCCACACTCCAGCGTTTTTGTTCTCTTATGCAATTGTCATGTCAGACAGTGTCAGAAGCTTTATTAAAGTCTTGATATGTGACATCCTCTGCTCTTCTCCCATTCATGAGGCCTCTTACTCTGTCATAGAAAGAAATCAGGTTGTTTTGACATGGTTTGTTCCTGACAATTTYATGTTCGCTTTTAGCAGATCCTTACAAAGAGGCTGTTTGATAACTCTGTAGAGTCAGCTGGGCTGCATGAATTAACTTTAATCAAGGAGAGCAGAAAAAAGATTTTTCACAGAGGCTGCCCATCAAGAAATTTTGTAACCAAGTGATGGTATTTGCTTTGTGCTCCAAACTTTACATCTCTTGTCACCCTGAGTAACAGATTTTGAATGGTTATAGGCAGGATACAAGTTGAGGCTGTCCCTGTGTTTTTAACTGCTTTATCACATCCCTTTGAGCACCTCAGAAAAACAGGTGGCACAGAGATAAAAATTATTTCTGGACTACCTTAAGGATAACTAGAAAATGTGTGGCTTGATACTAGCTAAAAACTGTGCATCTGAACTAGTCTAAACCACATTCTTATTTTTATTTCTCTTCAACTGTTCTACATTCTTTGAGGGCATGATCTTATTTARTATGTATTTGACAATTGTTTTTCCAGGGCATACTCTGCTCTGTGGCTAGATACTATTTCCTTTTTTCGTAGAGAACTATCAGCATTAAGAGTTCTAAACCGTTTTCAAAATTAAGAAAAGAATCCACAATTTGTGGGGTTTATACATATATATATAGTACACATAATTTTTATATATTTATTTATATTTATATATAAACATGTTATGAGCTCATTTTAAAAAATCTTTCAATGTTCTTCCACCATAAGGACATTATCTTTTTCAACTTTCTTAATTTTCTAGTTAAGTGAAGTATTTCCAAGTCCTGGAAGTTTATGGTATTCTGTATGTTTAAGATTAAGCCATGAGAGCTTGAAACTGGGTTGAGACACTACAGTAGGAAATAGCTTTGCTCTTGCCTTGGGCATTTATATTCACAAAACATCTGAAAATGATAAAATTTAAGTCATTAAGGAAATAATACACATTTTTAGTTTTGGATGGYCGTCCTCCAAACACAAACTTCTGGTTTTGGGATTCAGAGAACAGATGAAAAAAACATGAGGAAAATATTTATTTCATGCATATTTCAAGGGATATTTAGAGTCTTCCCAAATACAAATGAATATTTACAGCACCTACAGTCTGTGCAGAAGCCCATACCTCCAGCTCATGAACTGGGAATGATGCCCGCTTATGATATTATAAACTGGAAACCTTCATCTCCTCCTTTTCTGACAGAGTATATTTGACTCCTTTCTCTGATGAGGATTAGTGAGATATTGGACTTTATCAAACAAGCTAACAACAGAGAGAATGTATCTTATGATGCAATTATTCCAGGGGGAGAAGCAAATCAATAAAGTAAGCAAATATGAAGACCTGCTATTTTAGGAATGTTCTTTTGCTTTCCTTCCTAAAAATCCCCCAAAGCCAATGAAGAAAAACCAAACCCCATTATCTTGTACTAAGATATGCAAGACCATTCCACTGGTCTTGAAATGTCTTTCCCCTCCCTTCTGCAGAAACAAACTTTTAGGCTTCCAACTGAGCAGCATCAAGGCAATATTTGAAAATCTTAATGTTCTCCACATTTTGTTAAAAAGATTGAAAGTGTCTTTAATTTCATTATCTTCATGCCTAAAAACTTCATCCTAAAAAATCCCYGGTGTGTTCTAATAACATAAAATGTTATGTCTATAAAGCTGTGTAACAATTTATACTTAGCAGATATGTGACTGTACAATCCRTAACCAGGAATTTAATAAAATATGTCCCAATCAAACACACATGTTTGAGGAAAAAATCCTGTCACAAAACAAACACTGAAAAGAGACACATGAGGAGATTTTAGTTTGTAGATTACTAGATTTGCACTCAGTTCAAAAGAATATAGATTCATCTGAGTTCTTTTGGCAGAGGTTTGCAAATGTGCTTTTTATCACTTACAGTAGTAAAGACAACTTCATTGTTTTAACAAAGAGGTCTGGCAATAYGGTACATCAGCTTTTAGGAGCTTGGCCTTGCAATTTCAGAAACAACAAATGAGAAACAAGACTGAAAAGCAAGAACTACCAGAACTCCATGTTCTTCTTGGTTCCACAGCAGATGCTGAGCCTGGCTGAACATTTACCTTTAGATGCCTCCTGCACAGACCTGGGGTGCCAGTTTTAATACATGATGCATGTGCATGGTTTTTCAGCTATGATTTAGGTGCATTACCTACATGCCATTTTTGTAGATCCACTATGACTAATTTCCAAAGCCACCTTGAACAGATTCTTTTTAATCAATCTACTATGCTGAAAAAGTGCAACGACCCTTTACAGAACCAACCAAATTTCAGACAGATTTAACAGCGATTGCTGGAGACAAAATGGCTAAATTTATCATTCATTTCTTCAAACTTTACTGACAATTCAGGAAGTACAAAAGGTCATGAAGCAATTCAGAAAAGGGAGTAACAGATTACACTGCAAAGCCAGGCAAACTGGGACACTCAGTCTTTTTATGCCCTTGAACTGGGACAGTGTGTTTCAGCTAAGGATTTGTCATCAGTGGTGATCCACAGGCTTTCTATTGTATGACATCTCCATTTAAGAAAGATATTGGAATAAAAGTTTAGGYTTGTTTTATATTGGAAAAAATAGGAGCAGTCAAACTGCATTAAAAAAGTGTAGGTAACAAACAGATAAATTACTGTAGTGATACATTAGGGATCCACTGATCACAATCTTATGGAATTTTAATAGATTGTCGGATTTAAACTGCTTGACAGCTTGTTTTCACAATTCTTATAACATTTATTTTATAATATTATAACATTTAACAGCATATATTATCTTCTATTTTCCTGTGAAGAAACTCCTATATTGCATAACACTAATGTGTGTAACAAACTTGAGTGACATATAATTATTTAACAAACTGCAAAATTGTCATTAGAAAAGGAGATGTGCATACAGAAAAAGTTGAGAGAATGAGGTAGGAGACTGAAGCTAGACTACCTGAAAGTGCTCTGWCATAAATTTCTACTACTGTAATAGATTTTATCACAAAAGTAAGATATTTTTATAATTTCTAAAATAAAAAAATATTTTTGTAACTCTGAAGGGTTATGCAGATGGAAAAGGAATTTTATGTTCTATTTTCTCAGAAAGTTGGAACTTCCATTTATTATAAATGTATTGGATAGTAAAGGACTACSCAAACCCAAAAGGCAATCTTTATTACCCTGGAACCAGGAATATGATGAATTCTGTTAGAGATAAAAAGAAGTAAACCAGAGCTGATGGTGAGAGAGCGAAGCTATGCCATCCTCAGAACTAGAGGAAGTCTGTGAAGTGAATTGTGTATAACACATTTTACACACAAAAMCTCTGCCAAGAGGTTGTCAGCTTGGATGAAGACATTGTGGGAGAAGGATTGTRCCAAAACCCAGGTGGGACATTCTGGGGCAAGTGCAATTTGTAAAAGTTGCTGTGAAAAGGGCAACGTGTTCTCCCTCATACACAAGATGGCTGGAGAGGAGCATTGAGAATCATCTTCAGCACACTCAGGTTCATAATTCATTGCAGGAGCTGTTGCAGTAACTATGTTCCTGAGAGTGGGATAAAGCTGGCACAAAAATTATTCCAGCAGGACTGGTTGTATTTCCCTGGAGRCAGAGGGTCTCAGCCCTGGGGACAGAGACAAGAGTAACCTTCGTGYTTGCAGACCTCCAGTCTGAGAGCTGAAGTTCAGACACTAAAACAGCTCTGAAATAAGTTTAGAAAGCAGATTGATAAAAACTGTGTGGAAGAGAGGCTTGAGAAGAAACAAAAGGCTTGATCACTSGTTCTGGAGGAACCAAGAGCTCTATTCTTATCAGCTCTCTCCATCCCATCAAGTTGAAAACTCTCAGTCATTCCCAGAATTCTAGGATACTGCTAGCAAAGAGGGTGAGAGGAATTTACTGCTGACAGCATGCMAACTATGGAGCCCTGTGAAGCATAAAAATGTGAACAAAGACCAAAGCTTTTTTTATGAGACTTTTTTTTTCTCTCTATAGAACCCCTCCCTTAGGAAGAACAGTGAGGTCTTGCTACTTACCCCATGTGTTAGAAGTGATAAAAGAAAATGAAAATATGAAAMAAAATTGTATCTTTAAGGTTTTTATTTAGGAAATGAAAACTAGGATTTCTTTGTGGTGGTACTTTTTCTACCAGGATTTATTTTTTCTACATATTTATAGGCCACCTGACAAAATTGTTTTCTTACAGCATAAAAACTAAGGTGTATCTACTTATGTTGGGCTGAACAAGGCTGTTCAGCCTTGTTGCAATACATCTGGGCCAAAAAGACTTTTCCTCCTGGGCATTTCTCATGCAAAAACAGTACAAAGTTTACATTGTTACTATGTAACTTAAGTGCTTAACGGCAAATATCAGCAGAAAATCTCCAGGAAGGTTTTGTAAGCTATAGCTTTATGCCCTATCAAGCCTTTGCACTCAGGTTCTTTGATTTTTTTTTTAAAGAACAGACATGGCCCAAATTCTTTTATCACCTCCTTCTGGATTGGGACTGACAGGATTCCTAATAAAACAGGATTTGTCACTTTATGACTTTTTTCACTCTTTTAAAGTRAGCTCAGAGGTCCTTTAAGAGGGATAAAAAAGATGGAAGAAAGATAATAAAACTACAGATATGATATATGTCTATGAACCATTTTTCAACATTAAAGGGAGAGAGGTCCCTTTCAATAGGTTATTTATAGGTTTGCTTTTTACACTGAAGAAAAACACATCTCTTCTTTTCTAAGCTGGTGTCTGGGGGAGGGAAACCAAGCTGCAGTTATTTATTTGTGTCTTTGCYGTGGTGGGAAAGCATCTTTTGTTCCAAGTACAAGCACTTCCTCCATTCTCCAGGAGAGTTCAAAKATAATTTGTTTTCTATAGAGCCAGAATTCATCAGGCAAGAGGAGGCAGGAGTTTTTATGGTATTTGCTGCAAAATAAKATATGTTCAATGTACATCTWGCTATAGCTTAGGACTWCAGCTACAAAGTGCAATTGAATATAGGAAAAGAAATAGGCTAACTGTTCTTAGCATCTGACTGGGTAGAAAAACAGAGAAGAGGCTCTGGCAGCAGCACCCTTAAGGCTGTTTTTGCAGGGGTCCTGGAGGAAATCTGTCTGAAAGCCTTCCTGGGACCATCAGTGCAGGCAGTGACTGTGAGTGCTTGGAACTGCCTTCGTTCTTTCAGCTTCTCCATGCTGTATCTGCCTTTACTGCKCTGAGAGGACAGGAAGGAAGTGCTTTTATCCACTTGCCTTACGTATTATGGAGCACTATGCTATTGGCAACTTTTCTTTAGAGTGTAAAAACACACCTATAGTTTTGGTGGAGGTTCTTTTCAAGGTCAGCTGTATCAAAGATATTTAGGACTCTGGAAATACTAAGCTCAGAACAATGACCACCAAGAGCTGTGACCGTTTACAAGTGAAGGACAGTACTTTTGCTTACAAGTGTGTTGCAGAGTTAAAATAAAAAACTTGTGGTTTGTGGCAGCACTGGAACAAAGAAAACTTGGAAGCTTTGTGGTGCTTGACTTCTGTACAATGAAATCTTTCTGCTCAAAGTGTGATGAAATGTAACTGTGGGCGTGCATGGCACAGTTCTTGGAGCACACTGTGACGGGTGCCAGTAAGGGAATGTCATTCCTTTTGTTTTGGGCAGTAGGTGGAACAAGAGGAAAATACAAGATCTCACTTATGAATTTAGTAATTCTTAGGGGGCATCATTTCAGTTTTTAAAACTTCTTATGGACCAAATGGGCAAAAGCAGCTTGGGTCAGCAAAGACCTGTTCTGAGCAGATTGACTCCAGCAGTGGACGTGATTCCTGTACTGCCATCACTCCTCATGGATGTGTTCCCATATGCTGACCTGGCTTCAATGGCTAGTAGAGAAGACAGGGCAGTCCTGAAATTTGGGAATGGGTTTTCAGTAATAGCTGCAACTCCCTTTTATGTTTTATAAAAATGATTATACATGGCAGTGTTTAAAAATGTCTTCCAACWCTTGCTTTTCAAGATTTGGACACTAATACTAGATTAGGCAGTGGCAGGGAGGGTTTTTTTTGTACTTTCTTGACTCTTCAAGGAACCGTTGTATTCTCAGAACTTATTGCCATCTTTCTTCRCTTATTCCAGATCAGCTCTTTTATACTTTCAAATTCTGCTATTTAGCTTATTGATGATTGTGTCTGTTACTGATGGTGAAAATGATTTGTGGAACTGTTTGGCTCAAGGCAAAATAAATTAACAAAAAGAAAATAAGCCTTATTTCTGGAAACTTTCTTTATTGATGATTATTTTCMATAAATCTGCTGTTTCTTCACTCATTTAGAAATACATAATAAAAGGGAGCTCATATTTCCATAATTGTTTGCAGTTTTTGTCTGCACAGAGAGACACAGAGACAGAACTATTGAATTCTAGACTCCACAGAAACATCAGCCACAGTGACATCTGTCTGGAAAGTCACACAGTGCTAAACCTTGGGGTGTTGCTAATAAACTATTCATAAATAGAAGTATTCTCAGTCAATTCTGAGATAGAGCACCATAAAATTTCTGAKTAAAACAGATATGTGATACATGCAAATGCATAAGCACATATTCTTTATGAATAGCTTTTAAACAAAAAAACTATCACTGGAAGTTTGCCAGAGTACCTTATGCAAATTTTCTCACATTTTTGCTGCTAATGTATAATGCAAACATTATTTTTCACCCTCTTTTTAGTGCGTATTTATTAATAATTCCCCCTTAATTTTCTCAAAGTCACTGTGACTCCAATTACCAGTTCTTACTTCTGACCTCTTTAGAACATGACCAGTAATTTATTTTCCCCCAGGATTTCCAYGGCTTCTGCCAGTGAAGACCTAATGTTTCTCCACAGCTGTGAACAGTTCAGTCTTTGATAGTGGATTGGTTTCAGGACATGGCAAAATTCAGTCCCAGTCTGAAGAGTAGGTATTTATTTAGGCCCTGAGTTTTGTAATGGTCTGCAGTTAGTTACACAATAAGCTCTTGATGGAATGAAGAATTGCTTCAAAGCATCATTTTCCCTGTTCAAGAGGCACCTCTCCAGCTAAAAATAAACACAGGCAGTTTTAAATAGCCCAAAAATAACATTCTTCCATTTCTTCTAAGTAGAAAAATTATCTAAGCCCATTCCAATAAAACAAGGTAGCTGTGTCATATAATAGGGGCCCAGGAAGTAGTCAGATGCCCAAGTGATAAGAGCTATGTAAGAATATAAATAAAACATTACAGAGACTGCTTGAAAGCTCTGGCAGAAGTGTTYCCTAGCTTTATAGGATTTGAATATAGCAACATGCTGAACTAGTAATAGGGCAGCACTTTATAAGACTTTTCATTACACCTCCAATCACCCAGGAAAATTAATGGAGAGGTTTGTAATGTAAAAATAATTCAACAAATGGTGGTTAGTCAGAGCTGTGTGACTGAYTAAACATGTCAAAATTAATAGAATGTATACTTTACTACAGATGAAAGAAATATCTTAAGAAACCTTAAAAAGAAAATTCTGTGATCTCCAAAAAAGAAAATTTGATGGTCTAGAAATGAAAATTATAGATTTGAAAATGATAAAACTGAGCTAGAACCAGCTTTCTGCTCTGCTACAACAGCTGATATATATTGTGGTCTCCGTRGTAGGTGCTGCATGCACACCAAGCAGCTTTTCTGATCTTAAATACTGCTTTCAAACAAATTCCCTCACAGCTGGGAATTTGTTATATCACGGCAGTATCATGACATAAACCAAATCTCACAGCTTCCCTTTCAAGTGTAATGCACCCTGATTCACTTTCTAAGTGTTCCTGTAAAGATACAAGGACGTGATGTGTCTGCTGTGTTTTCCTATCTGAAAACCCTTTTTCTGTTGTCTCCCARCTTGCAGCAGAGATTCAGCACAGCTCTCACCAATTTTGCAGTCACATTCCTTGCCTGGCATGCACATGGGAGCTCAGGGCTTTAATTAACCCAYAGAACTTAAATTGATTGTGATGTCACCTTACTTGGTTTTGCTGTGCTCTCGTCCAAGCTGAGCATGCCCCATGTAATTAGAAGTTGAACTCTTACGCCAAAATGTCAGAGTAGGTGCACTGCACAGGTGGCAAGTAGATGCTTATTTTGCATTTCTCCTGAAAATAACCCTTAAAAATGGCTGCAATATTGCACTTAACATATTCAGTGAAGGCACCATTTTATTTTCAATGTCTGATTAACAATTTCACAGTGTCAAAAACAGTAGACTGAAATGAAATGCACACATTACTATGCGATGCAATTCATTTTATGAACATGCTTTATTCCATTTATTTTCTTCTATTAAATTCCTTGAAAGTACTTAAATGATTATTTAAATAGTTTGCTGCTTTTATGACAAGTGTCATATTAAGTCAGCTGCATCTTGCGTATCAGATGGGAATTGTGCAGCAGCCTTCCCGTGCATTGCTGTAGTATTTTTTAACATGAAGGTCTACTTAAATGACAGTTTGGATTTCCCTCTATTTACTGTTTAAAGCAGTTTGTCATTAAAATTCCATTTCCTCATGTGCTTCACTGCACAGAAKGAATAAATGCTTTAAGGCATTTTCCTGTAGCCACATTGATTCAGTTCATGTACAAGTATTTAAACATGGACATCCTACATCAATAAGTAGTACAATATATCGAGTATTTTCTTTAAAATCAACCGATTATTGAGCTTACCTTATTGTAAATAAGGTGCTTCCTAAGAGACAGAAAGAGATACAGGCTAATGCAGATAGCAGATATTTAAGATGCAATAATGATTTAAAAAAAAAAATCGGAGCCACAGGGAGTTCCATAAATAAATTTGATTCCTCTCCTCATTTGGTTAAATGCTGAAGAGGAGATGTTTTTAAAAGGAGAAAACAGAACAGTTCCACACAATCACTGTTCAAAAATGCCTGCCAGAATCATAGGTAAATTTTGACATTTTCCTTGGTTGAGTTAGATTCATAAGAAAAACTGATTTCCCTTCATTATTGCAGAAAAAACATCTTCTGTGAATAATGCTGTTTTGCCTTTCTTGCCCAACCATTTTTACAAAAGTGGGAAGAGCAAAATTACTTCATTTGTTGTTTAGATGAAAAAGAGCCTTCTGCCTCCAGGAAAAAAAAAAAAAAAAGAAAGAGAGAGAAAAGGAATTCTGAGCCTTTTAATAAAATGTCATCTGGTTGTTTTCAGAACAGTCCAATTTTATATTCAATAGGATTTTTTTTTGTCCAATATGTTTATGGGCTTCATGGTTTCTAGAAATTTATAATCAATAGGCTGTGTTCTCAGTGGTTTTGTGTTCCTTTCTATATTTTCTTAAAGATCTTGTTGTTTTCCATTTTCTTTTCAGTGTCCTTGTATGACCTCCCAGGGAAAGGAAGATATATCCGTCTTTTAGATCTGCCCACTCGCAGTTGTGCTGTCAATGCACATCTCAAGTTCCTCCAGCCGCAGTTTGATTTTCCCTTTCCTTGTGTTAGCTACTGAATTTTCATTTGCACTCTGGCTCTGCACAGCTTGAGTGACTTATGTATTCTTTTCCCCTGTAAGCTTTTTTTTCACCTGTGCCTACTTGTATTAATTACCAGTATTGTGTTTTCATGCTCCACTTACTTGATTTTTTCCCCCAGAACCTTTCCTCTTTATTGTGCTATCAAATTTCTTCCTCCTAGCATTTGTTTGCCCATTTTTCACAAGATAAAGCACTAACTCCAGAGTTATTTCTTTTTCTCCATCGTCCATGATTTGTTGCTGATCTTTTATTTTGTTTTTAAAATCTGTGTCCTTATGGACTTTTCCTATATTTGGTCTTATTATATATTCCTATATATGTCTTTTCCTATATTTGATTTTATTAAGGGTAGCAAACAGACCACAATCTGCATTTCAGTCCTTAAAAAGCTGCTTACCATAAATAGTACATAATAACTGCTAGCAATAAAATTGTTGCTTCCAGCATCTTGAGACAGCTATTTAAGGTTTTTTTGCAGAACCCTATTTCTAAGATRTTTCAGATTTTTGTGTTGGAGAACTACTGCCTCCCCTATGACCAAAATGTACATGCCAATGGAACTAATTACTTCCTGGGTCTTCAGGTCTGGAGCGCTCTCATAGTGAAGAATTATTTCCTAATATCCAATGTAAACATACCCTCTCCAATATAAACCTGACTTCTAKTTTAAAGCTATTCCCCTTTGTCCTATCACTACATTCCTTGTAAAAAGTCCCTCCCCAGCTCTCTTGTAGCACCTTCCAGTACTGGTGGTACTGGAAGGTGCTACAAGAGGTACTAGTAAAGTCTCCCCAGAGCCTTCTTTTCTCCAGCCTGAACTCTCAGACTGTCTACAGAGAGAGGAGCCCTATGGAAGAGGTGTTCCATCCTCTGATCATCTTTGTGGCCCCTTCTAGACTTGTTCCAATAGGTTCACAATCTTTCTTGTGTTGGGGATCCCAGAGCTGATGGTGCACTGCAGGTTGGGTCTCATTGGGCCAGAGAAGGGAGACAGAACTCCCTCCCTCATCTGCCGCCCACCCTGCCTTGGATGCAGCCCAGGACATGCTTGGCTTTCTGGCTTGCAAGGGCACATGGCTGGGTCATGCTGCGCTAGTCATCCACCAACACTCTCAAGTCCCTCTGCCCAGGGCTGCTCTCAACCCATTCTCTGCCCAACCTTTATCTGTGCTTGCAAACCAGATGCAGAACCTTGCACTTGGCCTTGTTGAAGTCCAGAACATTTGCATGGGCCAAGGTTTCAAGCCCCTGTCAGGGCCCATCTGGATGGCATCCCTTCCCTCAAGCATGCTGATCACACCACACAGCCTGGTGTCACTGGCAAATTGTCTGATGCTGCATTCAATCCCACTGTCCCTGTCACTGACAAAAATAAATATTAAACAGCATCTGTCCCAATAACAACCCCTGAGGAATCCCATATTTCTCATTGGTGTCCTGTTGGACATCAAGCCACTGACCTCAAATCTTGGAGTACATCCAGTTCCAGCCAATGCTTTATCCACCAAGTGGTTCATCTATCAGATCCATGTCTCTCCAGTTCAGAGACAAGGATTTAATGCAGAACAGTGTCAAATGCTATAGAAGAAGGAACTATCTTAAATACATATTTTTATACTATCTCTGATTATAAAGAAAAAATGTAGACCACTAGAGTTGACAACTTCTAGGAAATTATCAGAGTATTAATGTTATGCAAACRGTTTATTAAATATCACTGTGCTGGTTTTGCATTGATTRAAGAAARCTGTGGAAAAAAACAATTAGTGACTAGCTTTAAATATTGAAAACCTAATGAATCAGGTAAATATGGGGTTACACCTCTCAACTACACAGGTTAAAAACCAGAGGAATCCCAGGAAAGTTCTTATTTTCTTCTGGGCTGGGAGGAGGTAACAGGGGCTGGTGGGGTCAGCCCTGCTCCACATGTGGCCCCCAGGCCTGGCATGGCCTGGCCGGGCCCTGCTGCAGTTGTAGCTCTGGCAGGGCTGGGCCTGGTGGCTTCAGGGCTGGGCTCGGTGGCTTCAGGGCTGGGCTTGGTGGCTTCAGGAAGGGGAGAAGTGAAGGCCCTGTCCCAGCTCGATTGGGCCCCAGCAGCTGCCAAAATCCCCCCTCTAAAGCTACCCCGCCATGGTGGCCCCGGGAGGCCTAGCTGGGCTGGGCAGCCCCTTCTGAGGGGCCAGGCCCTTCCCCGCCCAATCCACTGTGGCTTTCTGAAGAACCCTTCACTGCAGACAGCTCTGACCACTGTACCAAGCCATCCAGCCAAGGAGGGGCCCAGCCATGCAGAGTGGCCCCCACCACAGCCAGAACCCCGAGATCCTGGCCCAGCCCAGCRCGGCCCGATCCTACCACCCTTGGCCACTGCCCAGAAGATCCATCATGACTTTTGCAGACCTGGGAGAGATATTAACTCTTTTATTGAGAGATGAAACTTGCAARGCACTAATTCTTTCTCTGARASAGAAGGACAGAGTGAAAAGTAAAGACATGTAGAGAGACAATATGAAGATATCAAAGCCAGCGAAAGAGGAACTGAATCTTAGATGGAAAGGGAATGAGAAGATGCCTTAGTCTTAAGCTGAAATTCTTTTGTGAGGCCATGGTGATGGACTGTGGTACACCAGAATATCCCTTTAATTCATGAAAGAAGTATGGGGGGGGATGGTGTGTTCAAATTGCAAACATGAGCAAAGGCATTTGTGCTGAAGCAAATAAATGTTCAAGTAGCTCTGATTACATGAGAAGCTTGAACAGAGAGAGGTGAGAGTGATGAAGACCCTTTGTCCCCAGGGAAAGAAGAAGATGAACCTCTGTTATCAGAGATGATCTCAGAGAYAGATGAAGAGAACCTTTGTTTTTGAACAGCACATCCTYAAAATAGTACCCTGTAAGTTGACATGGCCCATGAACACAGCTRTGGGAAGGCTGCMTGGGATGGGAAGGACTTCACAARTGCAGATTCCTGGGYRKCTGCTTTTGTGAGAATTAAAAGCCACAAACTGTTCTTTCTACTTTCTTGTGGGGAAGTTTCCATGGCAGACTAAAAGAGACTTCTCTCTCTAGAAGAACTGATGAAAGACTATTTTATAGGTGGTAACCTAGGGTTCCAAGTTTTGTCTTTAGACGTTGTCAGAAGGGAAAGAAAAGAAGCCATTGGGGGAGAGAGAAGTGTTTTAAAGGTTTTATTCAGATTCTTATTATTTTTTTTCTCTCTTGTAGTTTTATTAATAAACCTGTCTTTATACCCTTTTAAGTTTTGAGCCTGYGTTGCTTTTCTCCTAATCCTACCTCACAGCAGAAACGTGGTTTGGGCACTCAAACCACTACATTTATTGGTGCATTTGGCCGGGAAACAGRAAGTGGCGAACCTAAAACCACTACAGTCACAAATACAAAGTTACTGCAAGGATAAACACAGTGATGTGTAATGACAGGGTATTGTGGCATTTGATATCTCACTATGTCTCATTATCACTAAATAGGCCATAAAGAGAGAACAGGGACTGCTCTGCCAGGTGGCTCCAAAGCTGGCAGATGTGTTTTATTTAATAAGTAGGAAAAAATTCTGCTGCTCAGAGAATTAGGAGGGCAAAAAGGAGGTTTTTGTCACYAGAGGTGAGATATTTCTGTATTACAGTGTCCAGTAAAGGCAAGGAAGAAAGTACTCATTGATGCAAAGCATAGGTACTTGGGTTTTGCCTGCAGGGCATGCGTGTGTGCTAGTCATGGGTGACAGTGCACTTGAAAGAATCATCAGAAATGTTGAAACAGAAAGAGAGTGATAACAGCAGACAGAGGAGGTGRGGAAAAGAGAGTGCAGTCACTTATYAGAGCAAGAGTAAAAAGTGAAGCTAGGGGGGGAATTAACAATATACCACCGTTCAAGCCCAGAAATGTTGCTCAGTGCCTTAGATGCCTTCACCTTTRTAATTCTAGGGCACTTACAGCTGCAGTTCTGTAACCTGCTTTTGCCTTGAAGCCCTGCAGTGTTTTACCTAGCCCTCTGTGGCAGAGATTGGCCCTTGTTACTCTCATGATRTTATTTCAATATTCTCAAGGCCTTACTCCTCCCAACCCTCACAGTTATAGTCAGTTCTCTTGAGAAACAAATTTCTTCCAGAATCAAATAATTCTTTTCTCTGTCCTTTCCCTGTCCTTTSGTTGTAGCCTTTGAGTTATGCTATGGGGACCCAATAATACCAAAAATGCATACCTTTAAAATGGCACAGTCCACAGCAGCAGCCCCAGGTGGAAGCATGCTCCAGCCAGTAGTAACAGCAACAGAAACAAAGACAAGTTCGAGGGTTGAGTAGATCCTGGTGAAGATTATAGAGTTCTGTAGAAAAGGGTGGATGGGATTTGCTTGTGTACTGGAGAAGAGCCAATGGAAGATGCTTTTTGAGGAYACCAATTGTTTCTCTTCCCAGATGATCACTGGGGAGAATTTTGGTTTTTTCTTGCTTTCTTTCTGTCTCCCCTCAGTTTTTATTTTTTTCTTGAAACTGACCTTATTATAGAATTGCTGTAAGCCATTATCTAAACACCCTACTAATAAATGGTTTTGCATGTAAGCCTATCCCACAACACAAGGCCAACATATATCTAAAGCTTTTCAAAAGTACGCAGCATTGCTGCATTTTTAAATACAAACCCCAGATGTTTCAAACTACCATTTAAAGTTTCTCTGAACAGGAACATCTTCTGGCAAGGCAAGCAAAAGGGTCTTTCAGTGTACCTTCAAATCTGAAACCTTTAGTAACCTTAGTTTGCATATAGCTTTAATACCTGTATTGGATGGGTACAGACTTCTAGGAAACCTGAGACTGGGAATGGTGGAGAAGTTGGATTCAGTACGGGTAAATAATGGGAAAGGAAAGGTCTCTGAAGAAACCAGAATCTAGCCAATGTAATTGCCTGTGAAACAAGCTGCAGCATCATGAATGAAACTGCTTATGAATAAGGAGCAACCAGTAGGAGAAAAGCTGCCTTCAGGAGGTTTTGTGGCTTCTGCTCAAYAACCTGCTTGAGAAATGCAGAGTATATGGCATGGAACTGGAGCAAGGTTACCCCTGACATCTCAGATGAAACACTAGGAGACTGTTAATGATGGGAGGTTGATGGCTGGATGATAAGAGGATGTGGTGCCCTGCCCCACCTCTGCCTKGAGGCTGCTCTTTATGAAGTGGTGAGGGAAATAACAAGTCCTGGAAGGTTTCCCCTAAGTTTTCTCTAACTGTACTTTTCTTCCAGACTTGTTAGACCCTGTCTGAGGAGCATGTCAATAGGTAGGTGCCCACAGATACCAGAAAAGGCATACTGGAGTGCTGCACTTAGTAAGCCCATAGTTCCTCAGGGGAGGAAAAGCCCCCTGACACCAGCATTGAGTAGAGGAGCAGGAAATCTCTGGGACGATCCAGGCACCTCCCACAAAAGGGATACTGTCCTGGACAGCAGCTACTGCTGTTATTGRTTCCWAGCCASCCTACCACCTGCATACTCCTGGGTSACATTTTGAAAATGAACCTATGGCATTTGGTCTGCCTGGAGTGAAGATGCCAAATAGTGGTGGCTAGGTCTGTGTCCATGCCTGGACAGGAAGGCCAAGGCGATGCCCACTTTGGGTCTGTTTAGCTTCTATATGGATTTCACCTGGTGCTTTCCCCCCCTGCCGCTATCTTGGGAGCTGCTGTCTTGCCAGTAGATATGAAATCAAGATCTGGCACATTTCTCATGCTTATGCAGATCTGTTYTCAGTCACTGCATTTAAAATGTCTTCCATAGCAAAACATTACTGTGTCACTTATTGAAATAATTTGGGTTTAAACAAGAATTCAACAACATAGTTCATTCTTTATTGAGCAATGTGTGTCTMGGTTAAACCACTATATATAAAGAAACTTGTAAAAATTTCTTCTTTTTCAGCCATTTCTATGAGGAAGGCCAGACTTCCACTGCCCTACTGAAGAGGAAAACACCAAGTGGCCTTTCTGAATTTCTTCCTACTTCCAGTTTCTAATTCTCTTATTTAGCTGTCATAGGTTTAAAAGTAACCTCAGAGTTGAGGTCATGGTATATATTCTGAATGGTCATAATTTCTCTAAAAATCAAAGGTCTGTGTCTTGTTTTGTTAAGAGTCTCTTGCTATTCAAGAAAGTAGGTTGTTAAGAAAATAATGGAAAAATTTCTTCCCTTTGRAACTTTGCAAACATTGTTTTCTATTATTTACTTTAACCAAAACTACATTAAACTGCCCGTGTTGACAGAAGTCTCAGAATTTTGTTTATTAAAATAAGGTATGTGGAAGAGAAAAAAAAATTAAAATATTTCCCATCACACAGTTGAAAGGCAAAATGTGAAAAACCTGGCAGATGCTGAACAGTTTCATAAAATTATTAAATAACTACTGAAAAACAGGTCTGAAAAAAAAGTAAATATGTGCAATTATGTAAGATAGAGATCCATAAAATGAAAACTAGATATAGATGCATTAGTTCCATCACATGAAAAACAATTCTAGTAATAATATGAAGCAGAATCATCAAACTTCATTACAATGACAGAAAATTATATCTTAAGACACACTCTTAGCAGTGGAGAAATAATGGATTTTACAGCAAAAAAGTTCAATTTTTAATGTTTTCTTCTCTTTAATAAAGTATGTGTCAGAGGATCTTAATGTGACTTTTACTGGGCATCCTTTAGAATCCTTTCCCTGTTATGAACTCCAGCAGCATGAAAGCTGATAGTCCAATGCACCTTTTAGCTTTTTTACCAGCCRGCATGGTCATTCCCAATCTCTCTTTTGACAATGAGTTAAAGAACTGCCATAGAAGAACAATAACTTTGTGTCCAGTATCTGGGATTCTGCTCATAATCTGACTTTCTGACATTATTGATTTGCTACTTCTGTCTGTGCAGCACCTATACCACAGATAAATGGAGAAAAACTTTTACTGGCTCTAATGCTGGATTTATTCTTCCTAGGTATAWATAAAGCATARGAATGAAAMGTACTGCCCATATTTAAAGAAAAGRCCTCGAAATAAAATTTCAGATCTTWATAAGAACCTTRTTTATCTCAGTATCACTGCTCTTATGACAATGAAATTCATGTGGAAGTATACACAGCAGTATTAATTTAGTAGACTTAAAAAACAAAGTGAGTTTTCCCCTGTTGTTTCTATGAACAATTCCAGGCTTTATTTTTGATGGCAGTTCCACTGCATATGACCAGATGGGATTCCAGTTGTGATYTGTCAATATACTTTTGGATTTCTCAGCTACTTCAAAATGAGAAGCTGAGYGCTTAATTTAGTGCTTCTATCTTCATGGGAGAGTGAATAAAGATAACTTAATAATTTTTGCATGACCCCTTTGAGGCTGACATTAGACTCATCGAATCAGAACTGACATAGGATTTGGGATGTGGCCTCAGCTGTGCCACATACAGGAGAACAATCACTGCCCTGGTCCTGCTGGCCCCATGATTTCTCTGTGGATGCCATTGGCCTTCCTGGCCATGTGGACACACTCTGGCTCACGTTCAGCTGCTGTTGACCAACATCCCCTGGTCCTTTCTACTTGGTCTTTTTCCAGCCACTCTTCCTCAGCCTGCAGCAGGGGGTGGTGTGACCCAGAGGTAGGAGACAGCACTTGGCCTTGCTGAACCTCATACAATTGGCCTCAGCATCAGTCCAGCCTGTCCAGATCCCTCTGCAGAACCTTCGTGCCCTCCAGCAGATCAACACTCCTGTTGGTGTTGTGTGTGAACCGAATGAGAGTGCACTTGACCCCCTCATCCAGATCACTGATAAAGACATTAAACAGGACTGGCCCCAACACTGACCCCAGGAGAACACCACTGGTGAGCCACATCCAGCTGGATGTAACTCCACTCACCACCACTCTCTGGGCCTGGCCATCCAAACAGGTTTTAACCCAGTGAAGAGTGCACCAGTCCAAGCCATGGGCTGACAGCTCCTCCAAGAGAATTCTATGGGAGACAGTCTCAGACACTTTACTGAAATCTGGGTAAAGGTAARCCCTTGGCAGTTAAGGCAGGTAGGMTGATAAAATTCATGCATTCTATACAAAATCAGAGCCTCTGAAAGGATAATTTTTTCATTCTGATTCTTAAACCTCTGACTTTATCTGACTGACGAATGTATTTATCCAGAATACTTCAGTGAGGAGTAGGTTTTGGCAACATTGCTTTTGACATTATTTTTTCAAATTTCTTTGCATCCATTCAGTAGGTTGAAAAGCAGTAAATCTCAGAAGCTCAGGTGACATTCCTAAAAGTTGTCAGCCCTCTGCATGCCAACTTCTTACTGCATCCTCCAGGCTTTATATCTAAAGGTATCAGTGAAAATAGAATCTCATGGAAGGAGAGTACGAATTTATCTCAAAATGATACGTTAGAGGCAGTTCAGTGGGAATACCAAGAACATATGAGAAAAATTTTCATGTGCTGAGATCTTGCCTTAGCTTATTTGAATGGCCAAAATTTGAATGCTATGCCTGGAACTCAGACTGTGTTTTAGCTTTGGGAATAATGGAATTTCTATGGTAAAACCCTTAAACCATGAGCCCAAGCCTGGAAATAGCTACAATGAAGCCGATATTTCTTCTACAAGTGTGCATTGGTAATAAATTAAAAGTAATTGAACACATGCCATAGCCCAGGAATCCTTGCAAAAATTCTTTAAAACAGACTTTAATTAGGCAGAAAATACCTCAATGGTTTGATTAGTTTAGTGATATGTCATAATGTTAAAAAATTATGAAATCATGCAATCTTCTAATGCACTTGACATCCATTCAGGAATCTAAAAGAAAATTTATGCCTGSAAAGATGAAGTTAATACAAATATAACTGTGAGGGAGTCATAACCAAAAGAAAATTTAAAAAAATCCCAACAAAGGAACTCTGATTGCACTGGTTTGTCTAGAAGAKATTAAAAAACACTTTAAAATCTTCTACTGCCAGAAAGGCAGGATAAGTAATGGGAAATTTGTAGCATCACTATAGTASCAAATGGAAATGACTTCTCAGCTATCAGAAGACACATCCCTTCCTAAACAACACATATAGAAAAGGAGTGTGCTTTAGTGATATGAGAATGGTTTTCATGATTATCAGGTGAATTGCCTCTAAAATTTCTTTTTCTCYAGGGGTGCATTCCTCAGGCTGAGGATCAAAGTTCTTGCACTTTCTTCCCAGTGTTTAGATCCACATCTTGTCTGACTTGATGGGTACATGAGCACAACTTGAATCCTACTTCCACCTAAAGGAAGTATGGAAGCATGACCTACTGCCTTTCTGCCRTGTGCTCTCTCATGTACAGGGATGTGATTCCCAGAATGGAACAAAAGTGTCAGGCAGATTCAGATGATCAGTGACCACAAATCTCATCTAAAGTCTAACATGCATCTCCAAAGAATGGTCAGACATTGGAACAAGCTGCCCACAGAAGTGCTCAAAAAATGTGTGGATGTGGTACTTGAGGACRTGGTTTAACAGTAACATGGTGGTGATGACGTAAGAGCTCTTCTCTGACATCAGAGGTTCTGTGGTTCTGTGATTCTATGTATGCAGGTCCGACAACACAAATATTTGGTTCCCATTCTCAGGCCTGCCAATGTATGTAAGTATTGAACAGACAGTGGTCCCCAAATGAATTTATTCACAAGACTTTGCAGTCAAAAAAAAAACCCCAACAAAATAAATAATAATTATCCTCCAGTTTATAGTTTTACAGCATGTACATAAAAGAATAACTAGAATAAAAATACTAAGCACTTGTTTACCAAATAATCTTGATTCAGCCCATAAACCAGATGTAAGATCCTATTTGTCAAAGTAAATAGAAGTTCTGGCTTGAGAAGGGAGCCTTTAATAACCAGAAAATCYCTGGTTTTGTGTTTGRCTTAYAYACATTTCAYCTTCCTGAGTACCAACACTTCTTTSCAACATCAGAATGAAGTTTAAGGAYTCCMTCTCATCTTGCTTTTCTCAAGTTYGAAAACTTCAATCATATTAGCTTRGTGGAACTTCAGTTGAGACTTTTTATATCTATGTTTTCTCTCTTCCCTAGAGAAACAGTCATTAGTTTCCATTTTCCAGTGGTCACCTCTAACAAGCTTTGGAATTCAGGCAGGACACTAGAACAAGAGTATCAGGAAGGTTTTACAGAAATGCTCTCCTTTCTTACAAGGACAAATTTCATTTTGCTTTTCATTAGAGATAATCTTAACTGTCTCATACAAGCATCACAAGCTCTGATGAAAGACATACTTTAATATGGGTATTGGAGCTGTGTGTGATTAGAAGAAGAGAGGAAAAACATTTTTATCTTTTGGTGCTAAGTCAAGTTGTAGAGTTTATATGAAGAAGAAAGGACCAYTAAGGCAAAAAATATTCTGAGTTTTCCAAAGGATAGTTTCAACCAATGGCATGGAAGCAAAACACACACTAATAAATACAGATGAAAACCTTGYTTGAACCTCAAATGGAACTATTTCAAGTACACCACTGGCTCTCAGAGATCCAGTCTTTGATGAAGCACAGGCAGACAGTTGACCTTGGACAACCAATTTTTCCCAATAAGGTGAGAGCAAAATTTTATCTGATGAGAGGATGAGATTTTATACTCATTCACTTACAAAACAACCTATTTTAAACCTAACAAAAGGCAATGGAAGTCTTTACAGTGATTGTAATTTTGATATGTCCTCAGACTCCAGTTCAACAAAATGCATAATCACATGCCAAATGTCCATTAACATCAACTGAGATTTTAAAATCTCAAATCTTGAGAATAGATTGAAACAGCTCACTGAGGCAAAGCTTAAACTTACTGACTCCAAGAGGGAAGAAGACTGGTTTTTTTTCTCTACCTCTAACACATTCCCACTTACAATTTAATACTTCGGTTATCTAAGAAATACATGATTTCATGCAACGCAGTTCAGATCACAATCTTAAGAAGAACAAAGTATAGAAATAATAAACCAGATTCAGTTCTGTGCTCCAAATTATTTCCAAATTATTGCAATGAGCAAAGAGTGAATTCAGCTATCCCCTATTTTATTACGTATTCATTCTTTTCCACAAGTGTAGGAACAATCCCACAAAAGTCCATCAAATTGACCACCTGTTAACAACTGCATTAGATTTCACATCTGTTTTGATTTTCTAATTTTATAAGAGTTCTGGATTTAATTTGCTCTGGGTACTTATGAAAAAGGTCAGTGGTGCTGAATTTTATTTATTTGATGCTGAAAAATTGTTTATTAATGTGTACAAGTTTTTCCTTGTATCATCATTATTCACCCCTCTAAGTCTGTGACATTTTTATTTGTTTWGGGCTCTGAGTAGCTGATGTTTCTTATGTTTTACTCCTCTCCAGCTGGGGAGGTCAAATGGAACAACATTTAACCAGAGTTCAGAGGTGTGAACCTTATGGAATAAGCTCCCTCTCCTTCACCTTTAGGTTGCCCTACTYGTTTTATGCTTTTTTGTAGAAGTGATGTGTCTTCCACCTCTGTTACTTCCTCAAAAACACWTCTGAGCAGCCCTAGTGAAAAGAAATAATTGCATCTACAGCAGTGAACAAGGCAGAAGAGTAGAGGTGATTTGAAACACTCTGAGAAGAGCTAGGAATATGTTTTCTCTGAAAATAGATTCTCTGTCTTGGGTAGAGTAATACAATTGAGTCAAATAAGGCAGAATAATCCTTGTGTGTACAAGGTTGCCCCTTGTCCAGTTCTATTTTAAAGATMATTTGGCTCTTTAGGTCTGTTTGCTTTTTTCCCTCAGGAATGGTATAATTAAACATAATCTGACCTCTCCAGAAAAGAAATCTTATGTCTTGATGAGCAACCCCATTAATATGTTGCTTTTACATTTCTTGGAGAAAATATTGTCATCACCTCTTACCAACAAAATCAGTAGAGAAGGAACAAACTAACRATGTTTAGGCAGTCATTTTCTACTCAACTTCAATCAGAACAATTATAACTGTTCCTAAAAGACCTTAAAATTTTTTATCACTTTTCCCTTTTTATTTTCTTTCATGTTTTGCATTACTCAAGTTATTGATTCTAAGCCYTTTTTATCGTTGTACAAGGAAAAAAACTCACAACGAAATAATCTGTTAACATCCAAATTCTCATTTGAGATGATTTGCTGGCCAGTGAGTCAGCAAAAGAAACAGCTGTGATTCTTTGTTCCTTTGAAAGTGTAATTTCTCTCTTCTCATCCCARTATGACTTAGGTGTTTGTTCCAGGCTGGTAGCCATTCAAACAATATTATGATGAAGTAACACAGAAAGCTCTRCAGTAAAAGGAAATTAGAGGATGTTTAATGATGAGCCAAAATTAAAAAAYCAGTGGTCTTATACTGCACTCCATATTGCCTTCCTGGTCATAAAAKAAATATATGGTGAGAAAAAAAGGAAAAAGCTAAAAGGCAAGTGCATTGACCTTGTCATTAGGATAACTCAAATTACTATAAAAAGTCACAATACCCATATGAGGATTCAAAGATTAATGAAAGCTCTTGCCCTTAGTAACACTGTCTTCTATATAAATACAATCCCACTGCATTTTAAAWTTTTTATTGAATGTCTAGTTTATTTTTATTTGGCACGTAGGTCCACACTCAGTGCTACAGATAACACTCTGAAATTCTTGTTTTGAAACCTGGAACTCTTATTTTGTTTGTTTT
>CADDXX010000030.1:96765-123646 GCA_902810485.1 Alauda arvensis | reverse complement strand
CAGCTTGATGTCCTGGTTCCACCAGTTGCTTTTTAGTTATTTTTTTTTTTTTGTTGTTGTTGTTGTAGTTGTTTTGGAGTTTTTGTTGTCATTCTTTTCTTGTGCTTTTGTTTTTTGTTTAAAAGGCACAAAGTAGAAATTAATTCCAAAAATAATACTAAAACCCCCACACTCTTTTCACTCAAGGAATTGGATAAGCAAGTACCCAGCCAGCTCTCTTACCTGTAGGTCTATTTTTCTCATATTCCAGCCCTTCAATGAGGAGAGAGAAAATCTGTCAGAAAAATCACATAGATGAGAGGCACATGATGTTTTCAATCAGTTGTTGCTCATATTGATTTTTTTTTAACATAGAATATTTAGATTATTCTATATTTTCATGTGTCTGGAAGAAAAATGCTCAGTTGAAAAAAGTAAAAAAAGCTTTTGTCTGTTCTCAATATCTCCAAATAAACTAGCAATTTGCACCATGCAGGAAATTAACACCTTTCACAGCACTAAATCATGAACCAGGAAAATAGTATCTGCTATATTTTTAGAATTGTAAAATTTTAGTGGGAGTTTTTACCTTTAGATGTTCTCTGAGAAGGCCGAGAGATATAGCCCAGAAGTTATATTAAATGTTTTTGCAAAGGCATACTCTRTTCTGTTTTAGTTGACTCCAAACCAGTGTTCACAAAGTAAAGCTCTGTTTTCAGTAAAAAGAAGGAAAAAAAAAAGAAAAGGGGATTTCTGTTATTGTAAATAGAGACAATTTTTAAATATTTTGTGAACATTTTCAGTGGATTCAATGTCTTCAATTCAAAAYGCCAAAAGTGAGTCCCTGCTGCATTTCCAGCAGATATGAGAACCTCTGATTACAAACTTGACYTATTCCCAGATGACTGGCACAAAACTACCCTCTGGAACTGTCTTTAGCTAAAGCTGGAGAACAAGGCAGGGCAACACAGCTGAAGTGTGGACAGAGGTTCACAGCCATGGACACCTGCCTTTGACCTCCCCTCAGATCAGGTGCAGCCTTGAGGCAGCAAAGATGTTGGCTGGGGTGCCTCCTTGGAGAGGTCAGCTCCTGTGCAGAAAGGCAATTTGAAGGCTAATCCCTCATCTGCCATTGGCTTTCAAGCCTCAACTTAGTAATGACCCACAGGAGACCTTGCCTTTACCCTCGCCTTCACGTATGCTCCGTTGAAAAGAATGGCTGCACCTGTAGCATCAAGTGAGGTTCTTTTTTTCTTCTTTCTCCAGTCAGATCCCTTTGTCCAAGGAGCCTCACTGGACTTAATGGGACCCACTCATCTTGGATGACACTGTACAGGGTAAGGGAATGAGAACATTGTAGACAGGAATAACCAAATCACCTGGCAGCTCCAAATTAGCAACTACATAAAACAGTGTTGTGGTTTGAATTAGCTGGCCATCAGGTGCCCACCTAATTACTCTATCCCTCACTGTCCTCAAGAGAATAGTGGAAGAAAATACAATAAAAAGCTCGTGGGTCAAGATAAGGACAGGGAGATCCCTTACCAGTCRTGGGCAAAACAARCTCATCTTTATTTTCTATTTAAACAGCATATGCCAGTGAAAAACAAGAAGGAATTTTTAAGTTTCCTACCCCTTCCAGGCTCATTTTCACCTCTGACTCTTTTACCTCTTGCTGCCAAGCGGAGAAGGGTACAGGGAATGGGTGTTCATAATATTGAATCTGTGCTCCTTCCTCCCTCACACTGTTCCTCTGCTCTTATGTGGGAGACCAGAGTATTCCTCTGGGTCTCCTGAATGGGCAGCAGCCAGGACAGGGGGGATGGGCTCACATGGCCTGCTTGAAAGATGGCATTGGCTTTGATCTGACACCKTGGAGAAGGCTTCCAAAACTATCTGAGGATTTGGATGACACGAGGGTTTGATTGGTGTGCTTTTTATTATATCACTGGGTGTATAGATATTAGTTTTAGATTTCTCTGTATTCTTATTATTAGGCAAATATGGAGGCAGATCAATGTGATAAAGTCAYATTTTTCTGTTTTTCTCTTCCTCTTCCTCTTTGCAAAGGGTGATGGGTTTTTAGGATTGGGTAAAGGTGTGATTTCACTGTGTGACTTAGATTTTACTTATTGGATTTTAGAGGAAAACAATGTTAACATAATTTAGATTATAAAAACCTAGGTGCTGTTCCTGGGCAGGGAGAATTCACGTTTCCAGCTGCTTGTGAACACCACGCTGGTCTGATTGAACTTATAGATAAGGATTCTAAAATAAACATCTTCAAACTGCAACCCAAGGACTCTCTGATTCCTTCTTCCAAGCACGGGCAATGAGAAAATAGCCGTTCAACATCACAGTCCGGGGTTATCTCAGAAGAGATACACCGGCACTCTTACACAGGGTCTCTTCCACAGGCTAGAGCATTTCAAGAAGTCCCTGCTATAGCATGAGTCATTTACACATGGTGCAGTCCTTCAGGAACARTGCTCCAGTGTGGTCCTGACAGATGCCTGCTCCAACACAGGCTTCCCACAGAGTCACAAACTCCCTCAAAATATCTTGTCCTGCTCAGCTGTGGGGTCCTCCATGCACTGCAGGGGATCTCCTACATGGAAATGGCTGCAGGGGCACAGCTGCCTCACCATGGGCTGCACCAGGGCTGCAGGGAAATCTCTGCTCCAGCACCTGGAGCACCTCCTGCCCCTGCTTCTACACTGACCCTGGGTCTGCAGAGCTGGTTCTCTCACATTCTCACTCTTCGCTCCCGGATGTTGCACAATACATCTCCCTCTTTCTTAAATATGTTATCACAGAGATGCTACCAAGATTGACCAACTTTGTGCAGATCCATCTTGGAGGTGTCTGAAACTGTCTCTGTTCACCATGGGAGGAATTTCTGGTGYCTTCTCACAGAAGTCACACCTACAGCTTTCCTAATACCAAAATCTTGCCACATAAACCCAATTCAAATGGTCATGGATAACGTAAGGCTGAGTGCTAAGCACCACGGCAGGATGTTCCACAGAGCACTGGGGCTTAGCACACAGCTTCACGTCTTGCTGTGCTGCCCCCAGCTTTCCCTGCTCTGCCCTTTGCAGTGCCTCATGGGTCCTACTCGATCACTGGCTTTTTCCTTTCTAGCCTGTACCTTTTTACATCACCCTTTGCAAAATGCATCCCTTCTGTAATGGTGTAGGTGTATCCCTGCTTCTTATAGGTGTAATAACCACAGTTTGAYTATCCTTTGAAGGGGTGAAATTTGTCAGCTGAGACCTTTTCTTTAGACAAAATAGTAATTTGGCTTGATTTAAACCTCTTCTCAGTTAGTTTGAGTATTTCAACTGGAAAAAAATAATGTCAAAACATGTTAGTTAAAAAAAAGATATTTCAATATTAAATACACATAAATTTGATTTTAATAAAGGCAAAAAAAAACCCCCCCAAACTTATATTCTTTTGGTGGAAACMGTTCTGTACACATWATTTCAATAATTAACTCTGCCCCAGCAAAAACCAGCACAAACACAGAATCACACTCTCYCCAAGACAGTTTTCTGATACCTGTCAAGAGCCAATATTAGCAAAGTGTACAATGATCAGCTGGAAGAAAGAAGGCAAGATAACCCTTAAGGAATTCTTTTCTCCCATTTAAAAATCACTCCACTTCCCTGAGCTTTAAAAAAGCCATTAATAGGTGTAATCAAGGTCCCTGTAGGTAAATAAAAAGCTTTATGGTTGTTTTGCACTGTATAGGAGTTTATATAGCAAAAATAATCACCAAAATTATGTATTAGCTCTTGGTCCTCTGTATAATTATTTTTATCCATTATATCTGTCTCCCTTGCTTAATCTTTTTGTCTGTCTACAGGATCTTCACCCACATGGATTAAGGTGATATAAAAATAAAACTGTAATAAAGACATGGTTGCTTTTAACATTATTATTCTATTTGTACTTATGAATATTCATGCATTCTAAGACATCATCTGATGTCTCTATCTATCTCTATCCATCTAACAAAGAAAAGCTACTCTTGTGTCTTCACTAAACCAGTTTGTTGATAACAAACAGATTTTGACTAACATTTGGACTATCCATGATTTCAAACACACAGATGGAATCAATAGCTGTTTGCTGTGTAACAGAATATGTCTAACATAACAAATATGCCCAGAGTGTAAAACAAGAAGAGAAAGTAAAGAATGAAGTAAATGAACTTGCATGAGTCAGATAATAATGTTTACATACCACTATGTGGTTGTCTTAGTCCTTGTAACCAATAAAAGCTTTTCCATGAGAAAAAGCTTCCACATAAATGAAAGAAACTAATTTTCAAAGTCAGCTAAAGAAAAGAGTCACAATGACATATGCATGATGCCTTATAAGTAAACATCTCTGGATGTTGTTCAAACAAACAAACAAAAAACCCACCCAAACCACACAGCCCCCTATTATTTTTTTTTTGCAAAAATCTCTTTGCCCATCAGCAAGTTAACAACATCAAAAHTCCTCAGCTTTGAAACTTTGTTCAAGCTTCTTATTATATTTTGGTCCATTTGTTGGTAAGGTAATCACATTCTCTAGACCCTAGACTAGTCTACATATTTGGAATATCTGAACCCCCTCTGGAGTCTGATTTCAGTGTTGAAGGAACTCTTGATTTGACCTTTTACTGGGAAGAATTCAACTGCAAGAATCTAAACTTGTCACAGCACTAGAAAGCTCTTGGATTGAAGTGCTCTGATTTCACCAACATGTACCAACAGATCTAGTTCACACAGGGACTTAAGAATTTTTCTCTAGCCTGTTCATATAAATGAATATTTCACAAGAATGATGTATTCAAGAATTTGATTGCTGTTTGTTGATGAATTCTTATAAAGAGTAYAAGAATTTAATAAACTTTTATAAATGTGTCTTTTCCACAGGTGGAGCTGTCATCTTCACAGCTAATGGTGCACCTTGCAGAATAATACACCCCAGAACCAGCAATGACAATGCAGAATGAAATGTCTTTCTCCAGTGTCCAGTTTTTCAGGCATAAGAAATCTTGACTGTCTTATACTGATTATGTTAAGCAGAAAGAAAGTTTGAAAATGAGCTGTTAAAGGCACTGAAAATGCATTTTAATGGTTTCATTTTGAAGGAATGTTAASATTTACTATCTAKAAAGGAGGAAGTTGAGTTTTAATGRCACATTTYTCCACCACAAATAGTCTCTATTTGCCTAATTATTTTAGTGAAAAGAAATGTCTTAAATAATGAATAAATAACATTAATAAAGCTGTGGAAATGCATATGTTTCAAATTTCTAGCCTTTAAATTTTGGAGACAGGCTGTGATTGAATTCTGAAAGTTTTCCCTTTCAGAATAAAAATTATCAGCTGATAACTTTGCTATCACTTACTAGAAGATGGTCAAATAGRAAAATTCCAGGAGTCTGTTTCTTTCACTTCTCCATCCTTTTTTAGCAATTCCACATATAAATAATTAATATACGTATGAAGGTTAAAATGAAGGTTAAAAATAACTTAGTACTGAATCCATTCAAATAATAATMATGTACAATAATTTGTAGTACTACTTAATTTGTAGTACTACTCATGATATAAAAATTTAGTCCAATTTGTCACGGGGTAATTTGCTTTGGTCCCAGAGTAATTTAAAAACGCCTCCATCTTCTTGGTCTAGGGGAGAAAAAGATTTTATTTACTCTGTCTTTAAAACAGAAACATCCTTTACCATTTTCATAATTAAATATGGTACATATAAAAATATTTAGGATTAAAATATTAGAAACTGTCTGAGAACACTTGATTTTTTTAGAGCATATTAGAACAGTGTACCACAGAAGGGTTACATCCTTCTTCTCTAAACATGAGAATTCCTTTTCTTGCTCCTTTCTGTTTTGGGATATAGGAACACATGTTTTCTATTTAGACACTTCAGCAGTTACTGAAGTCTGGAAAAAAATTTCCAAAGCATTAATTATCYCCTTCAGATCCTGAGCTCATCAGTGCTACAGTCAGTGTCTGGGCTAAAGGCAAGACATGAGGTTTAACACAGCACAGCTGAAACACAAACCTGGATTTAGCTCAGTGCAACASGAGCCAAACCCTCAGCTGAGGACCACCTACAATGTCAGATAAACCTTACAGTCTCCAGAGAACCCCAGGTATCCCTTTCACACCACTTCTGCAACACCAAAAGGTGATTACATGTTTAACCAAGGCAGCCCCCAAGGATCAGCTTCATTTTTAAGAGCTCAGCTTTGTTTTTTAAGAGCCAGAGGTTTAAACTAAACAGGGCTWTATGGTAGACCAAGGGAACAGCACATTTTTTGGTTTTGAGGTTGAGCATATATTTCAATATATTGATGGACTGAAGGCTAATGAGAGATGGTCTCTTACCATTGCAAATTGCTTGGAACTGCTTCTTATTCTTTCTTTTTCAGTGTCTCAGAAAATATGCTACTGGTCTGTTTAAAGAGTTTCAGGATTTAGAARGATAAAAGAAGCTACATGAAAGAATACTGTAGGGTTGTGGTTTTTTCATATTTTTTCCTTTCTGTCCTTGACAGAGACCCAATAAAACCACCCCCCTTTTTTTTTATTTTAAAGTATATAAGTATATTTTATTTTAAAGTATATAAAGTATAACCAATAAGAGGTTTTTAAACTTAAACTTGAGATAACTAAAATTGACTTTTGACTTCTTGATATTAATTTTATGATTTGTTTAATGATGCAAAAAATCCATACAAAAGGCTGCAAGGTTWTGCTACTTTAGCAAGTACCTCTCCTGATAGTCTTAATTATGTTATTTTTCTATTCCTATGTAATATTTTAAGCCTCTGTAACATTAAAAATGTTAAGTAACTATTTTCAGATGTCACTATGACCTTTTAAAATACCTAATCTAGCTATTTAGAAGCTTCATAACTCATGGTCTTATTTTAAAARGAGTGTGGGAGGATAATCAAATAAAGTATTTTTGTACTGAGTGAAAAGAGAAGTGCACTAATTCTACATTAGTAAGCACACTTATRGAAAGTTGTCCTTCAGTACAATTGAATACCATTGAATATTGCAGTACCACAATACCACTTAAGTGTCCTTCAAGGTGCCTCTATTTGTGGTTAGACAYTCATATAAAATTCCTTCTGTCAGGTTATTATGTTTTTTGAGTTATTTTTATGATCCACATACACCCTTCCATATGGAACCTTATTTTTATGATTATGTGAAAAATATGGCTGGTCTGAGTAGATTTGTCTGCATGTTTGCAGCCAAAGATAGCCATCAGAGGGTGTGTGCTGCATGGACACATTTGTGTGTTATATCCATGGGACCCACAGAGCTGCACGAGTCAAAGACACACAGATATCATGTGCAAAAATGTTTGCCTCATGGACTTCAGATCAGAATTGGAAATCTGTTGATTTAATAATTACGTAATTAACTGGCAATTAGCGAACCATGAGTTCAGGAGCTGCTTGATGTTAAACCAGATAAACCACAACATGAGACACAAGACTTAGACAAGGAGCTGCAGATTTTGAAATACCTGCTGGAACTGATCACCCAACATTTAAATCACACATCCTCTCACAGGCTGTATGGGCTTCAGGCACAAACACCTCTCTGAGCAGTCCCTACTTGCACCTCCTCCCAYGGGAGCCATGGGTGCTCCAGGGCTCTGTGTGCCCAGGGTGTTCCMKGCTGGGAACACATGCAGGGGAGGCACCTTCCTTGAGGGAACACCTGGGRKRCCCTCCTGGTTCTCCAGCTCCCCCTGGGAACCAAGTGGGTGCCTGCTCCCTGTGCTGTCACARGGAAGAATGCTCAAYCCAGCCTGGAAATGGTGTTGCTACTAATTTTCATGCTATTAATCTATCTGTTACTGGAAGTTTTAACTGCCTGAAGTCCAACTAAGAACCATTGAARGATGCTTCCCCTGAGTGKGAACTCTATCTCTCCTGTGCAGGTTCACAAAGGGCAAAAAGAAGTCCAGAGGAGCTCAAATATTGGAAGTTCTTAGGTTTTACCTTATTACTTCCTCTACACTTTGACAACATGAATTTGGGAAAAAAAAAATCTATACTGACCCAAGAGTTAAATAGTCTTGCTGTGAAGACATCAAGGGGTGAAGAGCTGTCATTGTTTCAATGTTTGCTTCCACCAGGAGCTTCCTACTGTGTACATATCCATGAAAGTATCTATACAAATGCATGTACAGGTACAGGCAGATGCATTCCTTCCCATAAAGCAGCATGTGTTTTTTAAAAATCTCAGACTCTAGCATTAGGTGGTGTATTGTTCAGAACTTGAATATTTTAGCGTTACAAAGGCATTCATCAGTGGCAAACTGAGCTCTCTAAGTGTCACAATAGGAGACAATTTCTTCTATCACCCAATCATTTTCACACTTTTCTTCCAGTATTCTTTCCTAACTTTGTTTTCATCAGTGCTATAAAAAGAGAAAAATTATCTCCTGAATCTTATTTCATTTTCTGCTGTTTTTTAATGATTGCACTATACATTTGAATCACAGAACTACAATGCAAACTCATCCTGAGTTGTTCACTAAATTTCTTGGAAGCTGTTTTCCAAAGTGCCACACAGGTAAGACAAGTAAGCCACAACTCGAAGTGGGCCTGAATGTTGGCATTCATTTAAAAATCAATAAGATTAAAGGTGTTYGTATGTTCTAGATAGCTGTGAAAGAAGGAGGGAGTTGGACTTGGTGATTCATATGGGGTCCTTTCCAACTCGWGATATTCTATGATTTAATGAATTATCTCATATGTTCACCAAAGCCAGGGTCACTAATTCATCCTGGAAGCTGGGMCAGAGCAACACAGACTTCTAATCAATGTGATTACATCATGTGTTCTTCCCTTTATTCCTCAAAATGTCTGGTTAAATACATTTGAGATAGTTTACAGTTACAGGTGGACACTAATTGGTACAGAGAGTTAAAAAAATGCAAAACAATTCCAACTTCAGGTAGCTACCATAAATTCACCCTAACTATCCTATCTAAAAAATGCACACACCTTAATCTAATTTCTAACTGCACCGCAAAGGCATCTCAACTCCCACAGGCCCAAGGTTTGAGGCCCAGTTTGGGATAGCTCAAACCTCGTTCCAAAGAAACCTCATGTCCACATTCTCTACAGTTCACTTCTTCCCTCCCACAGCACTATGCTCATAGGCCTCTGCAGGAAGATCACTGTTGGTCTGGCAAGGTCGGACAGAAAATCTTATTGATTCCTGCTGTTTCAGCTGCTCAGAGTTACCTGTTTGAGGTGCCACTGGCTAAAATCCCTGGGCATCCCCAGCATTTGACTCTTTTCCTCTCTGTGACTCTTCCTCCAGCTGTCATCTTTCCCTTCTTTCATGACTTTCTAAGATCATCTCTTCTCTTCAGAAATCTCTTCAGGACCTTCTCAGGAAGGAAGGAAACCTCTTCCTTTCAGACTCCAAGTCCCTAAGTTTAAATAGAAAATAGTTTGCATGAAGAAATGTCTGATCAATCTAATAAACTGCTAATAAATCAGCAGTTCTGTCTCTTTGTTAGATAGTGCAAAAGGTTGGGTTTGGACATTCACCCCATTACATACAGGCACCCAACTATATTCTGTCTGCTGGCACTCACATTTCAGCTACTTTTATAACTGGCAAAGAAAGCAGTGTCTATATTGATCATGCAATGTGTATGGCTGGTGTTCCTATCAGGTATCTATATTTAATATTGGTTGCTTTTATATTTCATGTTGTTAAAATAAGTGTTTCCCAAAGCTATTCAATTAATTGTATATGATCCATCTCACCTAGTTTTAGCCCTTTAAAARGGTTCAGTCTGAAACTGGACCTTCKATGTGTCCATTGGTAAACCATGTGCTTAAGCATCCTTTATCTTTTATAAAAATCTAGTTAAGAAAGTTATTGGAAACCAGATAAATATTCTTTCACACTGATCTGGATGCCTTCACTTGGGCAGCTGAATTTGCTCTAGAACATCATGTCTCTGTTGATTATATCTTCATCTCATAAATCTAAATGTCTTGAATCAAATCCTGTCCCACCAGTCTAGTCTATGTTTATTATATCTTGTCCTTCTCTAGTCTGGATAGCAAGAGATGTCTCCAGAGAGTGATTCACTCTGCTTSCTTGAGGATAAAGACAGCATTCTCTCTCCTTTTCATTGCTGAGAATCTAAAATAATTATCTGAAACTATACAGTAAATTCTTAGATAAYTAGCATTAGATGAGATGGGTTCCACTCTGGTTCAAAAACACAGTCCTCTCCATTATTTATTTACTTCTTTTTTTTTTAATTGTAAACTTAGCTGGCCATAATTTGCACATATGCATATGTATATGTATATGTATATGTATATTTGAGATTCTTTATTTCCAGTATGTTCTTTGTTCTTATTCAGACAGTTCTAGCTTCTAATAAAAAATTCCAGTTGTAGGCAGACTGNTTTATATTTATATTTATATTTATATTTATATTTATATTTATATTTATATTTATATTTATATTTATATTTATATTTATATTTATATTTATATTTATGATTATTTATTTCCACTATGTTCTTTGTTCTTATTCAGACAGTTCTAGCTTCTAATAAAAAATTCCAGTTGTAGGCAGACTGGTAGGTTACATAGACTTGGAAGACTTCCTAATGCAGAGACTCATCATCATCAAAGAGGTTATTTATACTTTTGAAAAACATAGTTTGCCCTAGAGGATTTTATTAGGGAATCTGCAAATCATTATGCTTCAAATCCATAGCTGTTTTACCATCTTGTATGATATCCTGATCCTAGAAGCCATGTGGATTTCAATTCATAGGACTGGGGAAGTTTATACTTGAAAATGTCCCTCATATAAACCCTGAGCTACATGGAAAAAAAAATGTAGTACTGTCGTGGTTTGACAGTTTTTGTTTGTTCTTGTTTTGTTTTCAAGGCTGATGAAAAAGGATATTAAGTTTGATGCTTTTTACTATACCCTTTGCTTAAGAGGCTACCCAGTGGACAACCTTATTAYTTAGAGCACCTGTCATAATATAGCAGAATATAGATAAGAAATAAAGCCAAATATAAAACAATTGTCCTTAAACAGGCACTTTTAAAATGTGAGAGTTTGTATCTTTAAACTCAGACTGAAATTTAGTTTGACTGCTGTTCTTACAGAAGTAAGCGATGTCATCTTAGTTTCTGCTTCAGATTTGTCTAGGACTCCAAGCTGACATATTTCATTTTAATTAGGTATTCTATATCTGCTCTTCTTACTTAAAGAAACATCAGTCCTCTATGTACTCAGACAACCTCTTCAGGTTACCTTGAGGTCAGCATCATAAATACAAGGGAAGACCCATGACCTACAAGAGCAGGCTCACTGCTGACAGCACTGCCAGAAAAACTGGATACTGCAAAACTGAATCATGTGGCTCCAGAGAGGAGGATCCAGGGATGAGCTGGGCCTTCCTCCCACACAGGCTAAAGAGGAAGAGTGATACATAACTGGGGGAGGAATAAGGCTGAGAGAAGAAGGAAGGTCCTGGAGAAGCTTAGTTCTCTCTTCTGCAGGGCAAATTGAGACAGTTACAGAAGGAATATTTCAGTGGGATGCCATGAATTCTTACCCCTACTCTGACCAGCAGCAGTTAACCTCATCCTAGTCACACTGCAGCCCTATCATTTTTGGTGGACCCCATAACCTGCTGATCCAGGTGACTGTTTGATGTGTGGCTGGAGCTGGCTCTGTCCCTATCTTCATAGTGAGCAGCTGTCACAARGACTATCCATTTTACATGTCACAAACAAAATGCTATCTTTTTTTTCTTAACCTTATTCAATACCACATTGTACAGTAAGAATTAAAAGTTAAATATTTCATGAGGACATAATTATTTTATTTGCTGAGATGTTCTAGTTAGGAAGAAATGAGTATTTTTGGTTTTCTAATTGGCCTACAATTGGAATTAAAATCCAAAGTCAAAAATCAAATTGCTCTTTTTTGAAATAATTTCTAGAATAAAAAACGAAGAAAGGTATTAAGTGTTTTCCAGAAATTAAATATTTGGAAATACAGAATTAGGATTGGTCTTTTTAAATTATCCAGTCTATAGCAAGCAAACCCTTAAATAACATTGAATAGTGAAGAAGAAAAAAAAAGATTATGCCACAGATCTAAAGAATATAATACACTTTCAGAACCAGACATCAAATGGAGATTGAGAAACAATGGGCATAATTTGAACCAGGAAAGTTTCATGCTTTTAAAGTAAAGTCAAAAATGSAAACTTTTTTTCCCATAGAAAGGTCAAATAGCTGAGCATATTCACCAAAGAGGATTTGGCAGCGGTGCTTTTGAAGCTGGGATGAAACCTGGAACAATCTGGTCTGACCTCATAGCTGACATGGTTCAATGTATCCAAATCTCCAATAAACACAGAGTTGGAAGAGGAGGTTGAAACTCTTTGTTTATTTTTCTTGGTAGTTTTCAATGTTTCTGCCCAAAGGACCTGAGAAAAGACAAAATGTTGTSCAGATTTTTCAAAGATAACTAAGGATAGAATTCAACAGTTTTTATGTGTTCTAGAGGAGATGGAGTAATTTCCTGGAGTTCCAGGAAATTTATTGTGTGAACTAAATGCATAGAAACCACCTCTATTTTGTTAAAGTCCCTGTGCTATAAAAGAAGAGATTGGGAAAATGTCAGGGAAAAGTACCTTGTGTGCTTGCTTCATATTTATACCCAGCATGAGTATGCCTCAGAACTTTTGGAATCAGGATAGACCTTTAGTCTGAATCAGGCCATTCTAATAATCATGTTCTAAGTAATGAGTGGTGATCCTGAAGGAAAYCCAGCAATGCACAGGCTGAAAGACACACAGGTGGAAAGGGTACTGTGGTTCAATAATAATTCTCTTTGAGCTTGTTTACTTTCATTATGAATATATTATGTACAGAATCYAGATCAGAGTATTCAGCATTCCCAGCTTGATTACTTGGAATGCCCAACTGAATACATACTTTCCCAAATTGGGAAACATCGGGATGTAATTAAATGTAGTAAATAAAAACAAAGCAAACTCTGTGGAGTATAAGAGTATCACAATTAAAATTCATTTGCAAAAAAATGGCTCTGAGATATAATTAAATGACAACCCTCTAAAAAAAAAGGATGTATTAAACTCTTGTTCTTTTGGTTTTAGCTTGACAGCTGCTAAGAAAAAAAAACCAAACAACCTCCAGCCAAAGAGAAAAGACTGTTACATCCTCCAGCACTGATACYCTAAGTATAAACTGTAGAGTGTTCAGATAGCTTTGGATTTTTGGGATTGTGATTGTTCACAAATTGGTCATTATGACAGCAGAAGAAAGGGAAAAGGAGATTTTTAGCACAGAATGCACAAATGGTAAAGAGACCTTCAGAATTAATTTTAAATTAATGAGACAAGTTCTCCAAAGTCAAGAGGGCAAACTGTTGAAGATAGGTTTATATTAGATATGCCAACTAACTTCCATCTGTGAAGAAGCTATAAGGAATAGGCAAAGCTTTCCTTTTAAGAGATACTGCTTTCCATTCTTTATAAWGTTCACTGATTTTCTTAAAGATTTTGGTTCAAACAATCATTATTTTATTTGTGGTATATGTTGTGTATTACTTTGGAACAATATTACTGAGGCTCACGGGCCTATTTAAAGGTATCAGCAGGCAGCTGGTTTTCAGTTCTGAAATGCAGAAATCCAGACAGCAATCGACTCAACAGTAGTTTCTCACTAATTAGGAACAATTAAAAAAAACCCTATCAGCCAGATATGTAAAATTCAGCCTTTCAAGAGAAGGATTTTTTTATTTGGTGGGCACTTTTTTTTTAGTTAACCTTGTTTTTTTGTTGTTGCTGTTGTTTTTTTTTTCTTTTGTTCTGTTGTTTGATTTTTTTCAAATATACCTCTGAAGTATATATGAAATAAGGAATGGTGGAGATTGATTTATTGGTTGATGTATATCCTTTCTGTCTCATTACACTTCACCATAGAAACATGTAGACTCTTCGGGCTGGAAATGTAGATCAGATTTTTGCTCTGACCCTTGTATCCCACACACAGACTGTACACAGTTTTCTATTAAGGTGTCTTACACAAATGCCTATAATTTTCAGCAGCTTTAACATGTGTTGAATATGTTGGATGTACTTCCTAAATAGGTGTAGTTTAATTAAATTCTGCTAGTTCCCTTAAACCTTGGATACTTAGATATTTTCCTTTTAGGAATTGACTACTTTCCCAGAAGGAAAAAATGTTCTGGACTAAAATGGAATAGTGAAGAGGAACAAATCATCTAACTATGCCACACATCTGAATAAACTGCAGATAATACTAGAAATATATATGRTCCTGGATATTACATCTTTTGCTTGTCTTCAAGAAAGACCTTAGGGCCTGYTGGAGTTCTGTGGACTTGCAGCTCATCTCTGTAGTGGCTGATATTATGGAATAGGATTAAGATCTTCCTTAAATACAGCTGAATGTGTGAGTTAAWTTTAGTTAACTTTTTCTGTCTTTAAATTGCATGCCTAGACTAAGATTGTTACCTATGCTTCATAGATATCTRTGAACTCATGGATCYCTGAGCATGTCTAGTGAAAGGTCCRGTGGAAGRTGTCCCTGYTCACAGCAGGAAAGTTGGAAYTAGGTGGTCTTTAAGGTCCCTTCCAACACAGGCCATTCTATRATTCTGCATCCTATAMTCTCTGARAGGATGAGGGGAATTTCAAAGCATGAACCAGGGTTTTTCAAGAGAGGAAGGATGAATTGCTATGTACAAGTTCCATCTTCCAAAGCAGCCTGATGAACCATAGCTTAAACCAGACACCTAATTTTTAGGTGGTTAAAGCTAAATGAAGGGAACATGACTGTAAGATTCCTTATTCTCTGAGGAACTTTTAATAATTCTGCTGAAAATATGAAAGGTTTTAAGGTATTCCATTGAATTTTGTAGTTTGTCTAATGGAGGCATCCACTTGAAGTTAAAATAAAGGTTTTTCATGCTGTTTAGGAAGATTGAAGTATGCTTTAATGTGTTAAGTGGGGATTGGGAACTGAGTGGAGCTGTTTGAGGTTTTTAAAAATCATATAATATTTCTTAGACAAGAGGRACTAAAAAAATCCAATGCAAATAGTCTCTTAGTTGAGAAGCTAAGCCCCCCTCCAGAACCTTATCCTGTCTAAGGAGCTGATTYCAGTCAGAGACCAATTTTACTGTTAATATTATGGTATTACTGCTCATAAACCTRTGCCATAAAACTCAAAGTACCCCACTGAATGTCAATTTGCAAATTGTGTATATAAAATCTACACCTGCTGACAATAACCTGCGCTTATTATTATGTCCAGTTAATCAAAAGGAGGCACGGATCATCCTGGGTGTCACCACCTTTGAACTTGGAAATTCAGACAGATTTTGTTGAATCTGTTGTAGTGGGGTGACCATGGCTGGATGCCAGGCATCCACCAAAACCTCTCTATCMCTCCCCTCCACAGCTGGACAGAGGAGAGAAAATATGATGMAGGGTTCATGGATTGAGATAAGGACAGGRAGAGATCACTCAAYAAATACTGTTACTGGCAAAACAGGCTCTAATTAGAGGTATGAAWTGAATTGATTGCTAACAAAATCAAAGGAGGGTAATGAGAAGTAAAATAAAACCTTAAAAAAATAACACCTCAAAAAATCCCCACCTTCCCCCCATCCCTCCCTCCTTCCCAGCTCTATTTCCTATCCCAGAGAGGCAAGGAGACAAGGAATGGAGGCCATGGGCAGCTCCTTGCCCRCTGTTTCTCCTGCTCTCAGAGAGAGGAGTCATTCCCCTGCTGCACTGTGGGTTCCCTCCCACAGGAGATAGTTCTACATGGACTTCCCAAAGTCAGTCCATCCCATGGGCAACAGCCCTCACAAATGGCTGCAGCAKGGGTSGCTCTTTCRYGGGATGGAGTCCTTCAAGAACACRTTGCTCCAGCCWGGGAGCARGACCCCTCTCTCCTCAGYTSTCCCACAGGRTCACRTTCTCCTYTCAGGCATCCRCCTGCTCCAGCCTGGGTGTCCTCCACAGGCTGTGGGTGGATCTCTGCATCCCCTGTGGATCCCTTTGGGCTGCAGGGGGACAGTTCCTTCACCATGGTCATCACCACAGGCAGCAGGGGAATCTCTGCTTTGGCACCCRCACCACCTCCTTTCAATTCTTCTCCACTGATCTCGGTATCCGCAGAGTTGTTCCTCTCACATGTTCTCACCACTCTTCTCTGACCAGAATTACAATACCACAATAATTTTTTTTTTCTTCTTCAGTGCATTATCACAGAGATATTACCATGATTTCTAACTGGCTCCACCTTGGCCAGGGGCACGCCTGCCTTTGGAGCTGGCTAGTGTTGTCTTTCCCAGACAGGCAGCTTCCTGGCAGCTCCTCACAAAAACTGCCCTTGCAGCCCCCATTGCCAAAGGCAGGCCAAGCAAGCCCCATAAAATGTATAGTGCCAAAGAAACCCTTGGGGAGGCTTCGGGTATGTGATGGTCTTTTTGRACATCTATTGGCAATTATTCATGTCTTTCTCAACACAGGGAGTGAACAACCAAGAACCTCTTCTGCAGCTCTCACAGAGGATGATTCACAGAATGCAGAGATGATTCACTTGAGCTGAAGACCTACACAGTACCAAGTAAGAGCTGAAGAAACAGGCCTGAAAAAGCTCATTGTGCTCAGCAGACAAAGGAATAGTGAGTCTTCTGTGTGCAGCTCTTGGGACACTTGTATTTCTGTGYAACAAATACCTTCATTAAAGATTAATCATATCTTGTAGCAGAACTGCAGGTCTCTGACTCTTATCACAGGAGAATTTCCCTGTGGCATTAAAGGAAATTGTACTGTAAATGTATGCATAATTTTGAAGAGATATTTTTCAAGTATGGTAATWTATTTTACATCTTGGTACTTTCAGTGTAAAGCTGCTTTGTATGTTTTATGTACAAAAATTCTTATGCCTTTAAATTTCTGGAAACGATTTAGTATAAAGCAGATTAATAAGAAGAAGAGTCTACACACACTGCAAATGATTTAACACCACCTATACTCTTTTATTAACAACCATTACTTATATCCTCTCTAGACCTAGTGAGGTCAGAGGAATAAATGTTGTTGCCTCTGGTGGACTGTGACTAAACAAATACAGTATAATTCAGAAGAAGATACTGCTAAACATACCTAAGTTCATTGAGTCATATAAAAGGACTTCTCAGTAAAGAACTTCACAGAATGCAGTCTCTAAATGAGTCACTTGGACCTTCAAATGTGAAGATGCTTTATTTGGATATTTCTGCCCCCCATGTTTGTAGCTTTCCCTCTGCTGTAATMCTCTATTTTGTAGTATCAGTTCTGCAGGTGTGCAGGTGCTCCASTTGTTCCAGGGCTGCTCACATCACTGCAGGAAATCCAGAGGTGACTGTGAGTGGTGAGAAGGAGATCACTGAACACTTTTGGAGGGTACATTTCTAAATCAGACCAATTTATGGACCAGCTTAATCTTATCACTCAGGAGTGCATAGTAGATCTAGAAGATTATTTCACCATTCACAAGATCTACAGGAAAGGGGAGGGTCACCTGAGGAGCAGATACTGATATTTCTGGAAGTTGCCTACCTTTGCCCATTGAATGAGCATGAACCTATTGATACTGGGGTTCAAGTAATACCTCAAAATGAAGATTATTAGTTGTTCCAAGAGCTGAGACTTAATCAGATAATTACTTTAATCTTGTTGTTTCTGCATTTCAGATGTCAGTAATATTACTACTAGRTGATTAAAAATGCAGCCCAAGAACCTCTGTGGTTAAGTGTCCTGCTGCAAGTACCAACACACACTGCAAGAATGGAGCAGGCAACTCACCACCAAGACATTTTCTTGCAGTAGACTCCAAGTTGTCTTGTTATACATGGAGTTAAATTAGGCACATAGAGGTACAATTTTCTTCATATAATTTTTTTCAACATTACTATATGAGTAATGTTTACAGCAAGGCACTATCCTATTTGAACCTTCACTAATTAACAACTTGGGAGTCATTAAATATTTTAATGAGACATAACTGCTATCTGCAGAATGGACACAGATGGCAAGGCTGTGAGAAGAAGAGGTGTGGAAGAAGTAGTATTGTGTAGCCATGGAAACAATGCCTCTCTTCCTCCCTTCTCCCTTTTAGGTTCAGCAAAGCTGCACATCATTAGGGTGTCTGCCTCTCTTGACAATGGCAGCGTTGCAGTGTCAGTCAGTAAATCTCTGTATCCATTCATACTGTCAGCACAAAGTGATAGAAATCCTGGGGAAGATGTGAGATGCATACCAAACAGGCGTTGGCTCTGTGACAGTCTAGTCACGTATTCTTATGCAACTGTCAATTTTGAGGCTCAATTCAATCAGAAAGAACAAAATGGAACAGGCCTGGCTAGACAGTGTTCTGTTGGTGTAGTTTCTAAAGTTCATTTCAGTGCTCAAGTAAGTAAWAATGCTGAAAAATGAGGCTTGACTGTGTGGGTACACAGGACAAATGGAATAAAGCTGTGGCTGAGCACTGGTTAGAAGCAGTTTCGTTAATCCACTGCAGTCAGACCTTAGTGTTGGTGTTTAATTGTGCTAAACTGGATGGTGATATGCTTTTGAATTGGTACCAAAAAAGAAAATGTTAAAACCCTTGAATGTCAGTTATTCTCACACAGAGCTGTTCCCATGTGTACCAAGAGCACTTATTTATGCCTAGCAAAAAGCCTTATAATTATAAGAAGCTGAAGCAGAAAAAGGGAAAAAAAAAAAAAAAAGGCTGAGTAAAAATAGAACAGAAATTCAGTCTAAATGCACTGAAAAAATTTCAACATGAGCTCTACCCTCACCCTTTTCCTCTCATTTTAGCAGTAATTAAACCAATTCTAAATGCCATATTTAACTCATTTGGGGTCAGAGATTCCAGGAGGGGATGGAAAGACATGAATTTATGGATCTGCCAAGTAGAAGGAATAAATCCCATAATTTTAATACAKATTTGAGTTTCTTAAACCTTTTAGCCCCACAGAAAACCTTTAGCCTCACATTTGTGTGAGGCACAAATGATGAYATCATAAGAGGCAAGCACCAGAGTAATTACCAACTATTCTAATAGAAGAAAGGGAATGAAAATGGGGCTTAATTTACACAGGCAAATGCAGAAATGCATCCTCTGCATGGATTTTATGTACTACCTACAATATGCCTTGAGAAAACATGATTTCTGCAGACTTTGTCTCTACATCTTCCCCTCTGCATAGGAAATAGTCCTGTTGGGAGCAGAGGTGCTCCTGTAGGGAGAGTTCCTCAGAGCCAGGAGGATGCTGATGAGACAATGTCTGAGTCACYGTCTGCTTCCTGATTGACTTCTGGGTCAGCATTAAGGCACACAACCTAACRACCCCAAAAGCACTGATTTGTCCCAAACCATAAAATTAAATAAGGCACACTTTTCACAGATCAGACTACCCTGCTTTTCTGACTCATTGAGTCTCAGGTCAGTGTCTTATCTACACTGGCTGGACTTGAGCRTCCTAGAGGTGTTTTCCAACCTTAACAATTCCATGATTCTGTTACCTTCTCCTGGCCCGAGGCCAATGGAAATGGTACATACATACATACATACATCTACAGCCATGATCCAGGAACAGATCCTGCCAGACAGTGACAGAAAGCAGCTCCACAGGTTGGGTGTGCAGGCTGCTTCTGGAATTGACACGTGTACTCATGGTAAGATCATGATATGATCACTGATCACACCATGATGTGTGCTTGAGCCATCTCTGCTGATGTTCCCTGAGAGGTTTGGATTACAAAACTGGAGAGCCACTCACATGGAGCTGTACTTTGAGATATTTKCTCAAAAGGAATGTTTAATGGGATAACATGCATCTCACAAAGGGGTCTCCCCATCTAGACTTGACTGTTGAGCACTGAGATTGAGTGAGAAAATGCAAACCACCAGAGAAATCATGAGGAAGTCCTCAATACAAAAGGATGTTTTTGTTCTCCTAGACTGAAAAAAGCCCCAGTCAGCTTACAGCTTAATACATTTTCCTATTTTTCTTAGGGTATTTAAACCTTAGTATATTAAAACAAAAGACAAAAAAATGCAGAATTTAGAAATCCTTAGCTGTTACATGCTTAGTTTACATGAGCATTCATGCTTCCAGCTTATTTTAATTCTTCAAATACTCTGATTGGTTGTCTTTGGGCATCATATTTATCCCTGCTGTGCTYGTGCCAATTGCAATGGACTTTTTATATTTAGAATACTCTATGCCTGTTTTTAATTCAAGATATTCTGCACTTAGCCATTGAAACATAATTTAATTAATAAATGGTTTTGACAATTGGAATTAAAACTCTAGGTACTGTTCTTTGATTTTCTCAATTGTAAYTCCTCTTCTATATTTCAGAGTTTGGGAGCTCTATCCTGTCTGACTATTTTTATGTCTGGTCAAACTTTGGGAATTGTCAAATAGTAGAAKAAGAACAGCTGGCCAAGCTGCAATTTAGAAGAACCAGACTAGAATCCAGAGCTTTCTGTTTTAATTAAAAAATCCAAAATATCGAGACTTCTTCAAAGCTTAAATGCTCTCTACTTGAAAATTAAACCCCTTGTCATCTAACTAACAAGATAATGTTTTCATTTAAGTTTTTCAGTTCAAATATTATAAGTTGGGGTTTGTTTTGGTTGTTTACATTGTTTGGTTGGTTTGGGGCTTTTGTTTGTTTGGGACATTTTTSTTTGGGTTTTTTCTTGTTTCCTGGGAGAAGATGCTAACCCCACCTGGTTGAAAGCTCCTTTCAGGTAGTTGTAGAGAGTAATCAGGGCACCTCTGAGCCTCCTTTTCTCCCAACTCAACTCCCTCAACTGCTCCTCATATGACTTACTCTCTGCATCCTTCTCCAGGTTAGCTTTGTCCTTCATGAAGCSAAGGGCCCAGAATTGGACACAGCACATGAGGTGCAGCCTCCATATTCCCCATGGAGAACTCGACTGGTTTCTTTGGGAGCTCACATGCACATGATAGACAATAACATGAGATCACTTAACGTGCACCTTACATAACTCCCACTCTAAAACACAGCTGTCTATAATTGAATTAGTCCTATGGATAATCTTTTCAATCACTTGAGACCAATGCCTCAAGGACAYAGGCACATAGAGYCATTTACTTAGGAAAAGACCWTTAAGACCATCAAGTCCAACCCTTAACCCAGCACTGCATAACTCTTTGCCTCCTATGGTAGCCATCAAGAGTGGGTGACATGAATGCAGAATGGGCCACTGTTTGTGGAAGAAGCCTTGAAAAAAAGCCTAAACTAGGATGAAAACCTTCTAGTGGGTGGTAGAGAAGGCTGGGACTTGGTCTGTCTTTCTGGACAGTTATGTGGCCATGAAGCTCACAGGTTGGAGTAACATACTTAGGCATTGTTCAGCTCTCCTACATTATATTTATTTTTAGCATCATATTACTAAATTCTTCTTTCTGTCAATAAATTCAATTCCCAAGCACACATGCCTAATCAGTTGCATTTATATATGTATTATATGTATGAACATATATATTCTATGTATTATTTCATTTTTCGTGATATTATTATTTGTTAGATTTATTTTATAATATTTTTTCCAAATTTGCAATATTGGAAGTTTACATAAATTCCAAATATTTTCTTTCTGACACCCCTACCTCTCTACATAATTTCAGACTTTACTTTAAAATAGTAACTTTGCTTGTAGCATTCAAAACAACAAAACTGACCAGATCATCTCCCTGAAGGATATTCTCATAATTTCATCTGTCATAGGAATTACTACACAAAACATAAAATGGATGGTAACCAGTCAGTATAATAYGCATGGAAATGGGATTATTTTGATTTTTCTTTCATTAATTAATACTCAARCTGCTTGTAGCAAGCCAACACATCATTCATTTATCAGTCACAAAAATGTCTAACTTTTTTCTTGTCCAGCCTTAGCTCCTCCTATGCTGATCTCTGTGTTGAATATATAGAGCCCAGAGAAATAAAATATCAGCATTATTTAAATAGTTCTTTCSTCTAATTTCTGGATTAGGGACATCACCAACCTGGAAATTCAGGATGTCATACCACAAATATCACCTTTGGTGYCACCAGTAGTCATGGGAGTTATTTCTCTGTCTACTGACTAGTTTTTCCATTTTCAACAGATTTMTGCAGCTCAGACTGCATCCTTTGTGTCCTTCAGGCATTCTTTAGYATTTCCAGTAGATGATGGCCTGTGAAGGTGTCCCACAGCCTCAATTTACAGACTACTACACTATTATGTGGGAAACTCCTTGTTGTCTAAAGAACTTGAATTATACGTAATTCACAGCAGCTTAAGAAAATAAGGTCAAAAATGGAGTTGCAAATGAAACAAACCCAACATCTAACCGCATTCTGCTCAAGTGCCTGCAGAAAGACCCCCGTCTCTCCCTACTTCCTTGTCCTTCAGAGCTCTCTCCTGACTTGAGGGTAGATGGGATCTGTAATTTGTGCTTAGGTCTGAAGGCTTTGCCACAGAATTGACCTACAAGACAGGGATCTGTTCCATTCCACTTATCAGCAGACCTCATAGTACACTTCCAGATGGGTTCAGGTCTGGCATTGACATTCTCTCTCATTCCCTGTTGTTATCAGACATTTGCTCCTTTARTTAATCCCTCCTTTTAAGCATTTCAAAGGATCTAGAGAAGATTAATTTTTCCAGTGTGAAATTCATTGTGCTTCCTTCCTAATATGAAGACAGTCCAGCAGTCCTAAATTAAAATAAAATATGTTTCTTTTAAAAAATATTTAAGCATCTTTCTTCAAGACCAGTCATGTTCTCTTTATTGTGTTATTTTGTCAAATATCAAAAATATCATTCCTTATGGCTGCTCAATATATTTTGGTCTATACTTTTTCATTGAAATTTATAGTTATATGAGCCTCAATATTAAGGGCATGTAAGGTTTTAACATCCAAACAACATTAAGTGTATGTAGCTCATTATTGACTTCTGRCTGACAGTGTACTTGAAGGATATCCTGAATGCTGGCCAGAGCATAAAGCACTGTGACATTAAAGTCATCAAAAACAAGTGCCAKAAGAGGCAGGTGTGTTAGGTCCCAAGCTTAAGATGAGACATCACCAACTGCCCAGTTTCCTCTGAATTTGTGGGGACAGTGTGTTCAAATCTGCCCCACTTGTCAGGTCRCTCAGGTTTTCTGCTCAGTGCTCAAATCTGTGAATTTTTAGTAAAGAATACTTTCTTCCCTGAGTAACCTGAAGGGCATGATTAGAGACAGTTTGGGCTGGGTTGAGATTTGAGAAGGAAAGAGTAAAACATTCTGTGAKCTGAGTTACTGTACCCAGTAAATGCCATTGGCAGGACATCTAGCCAAATCTCTCAGAGMTGTGCTGGGACCAGCACAGAGAAGGGAGCATCAGGCAACCTCTGTGTGTGGAAAACTTTCATGTGCTATGATTTTCTCTTTTAAACATTGGTAATGTAGATTTTCTCTGAGATGCAGTTCAGTCCCTGTCATCTTTGTTGGTCAATTACTCTTATTTGGATTTCAGACATGTTCAGGTGAAAAATAAAATCAAGTCTTTCAGGAGATCTAAGAGAAGGCACAAATTTGTCAACTTTTTACTAGTTTATTCCAAGTATATAAAGAAATACAATTACTGTTGAGGGGAAAAAAGATAATCATGTTGGTATTGGAAGATGGAGTCTGAAGGCACAAAATATTCCCATAAAACCATTGTAAACAGTCTTTAACTCACAGATACTGACAGATAACAGTGGAATTCTGTTAGAGCCTGCAGCAAACCTTGGTGGGACTCAGAATCTTGGGTAGGCTAMACCCAATGAAGTCTTGTGCACATCATTCTCCATTGGCAACTCCAAGGACCTCTTGTTTCCTTGCAGTTAAAGGCATCCTGTTACTTATGTCTAATACTGTTTATGTGCACATTGGTAATAATTGGTCAAACTGCAACTTTTTCTGTGTTTTATGTAGGAATTTTTATTTGTGAAAACATGCCAGCAATTCAATAAAAATAAGGATGAAAAAACCTAGGAATTTTTAGTTCTATCTTCACTATTCTAAATAAARCATTTAATCATGTCACATTCTGTATTAACATGATGTAAACAGCAGATATGTGATACAAAAAATGGGGCAAAACCCTCTRGCCCTATATCAAAATAAAATAGTAGTTCAAGAAAATACTTGAAATGAAATAACATTTTWATACATATAAACTTTTCTGAAATATAATGTTTGCCTAAGAAAATCTGCTGTTTGTGTTTTTCTTCATGATCCAAAAGAAACAGCTTTTTTAGATCTGARAATATCCCTGGGGACATGCTTTGCATTTGGAGAATTSTAACTCATGAGTGTTAGCTTTTWCAGATCAGAGACAGYTTTWGGTTTCTGCATATAATARYAGTAAATATTAAGTTATAGGGACARATATTATTTTGAAAGTTTAARTTCTCCAGTATTTTATATTTCATACTAAAAGYGCCCATAAATTATTTCCTAAARCATTCCAGAATGTGAAACTGAGAATTAAGGTCACAAATGTATAGTAAATCCATCTAGAAATTTTCTCTGCATAGGAAAGCCATTCTGTACATAGYTTTGGTACATTTAAATGCCCAGAATAAAACAACACAAGGGTAAGAATCACCACACAGAAGAAGCAGAAATGGTTTTGCAGAATGGCTCTAGTTCCTTGAGACTTAACCAATGACAATACTCTGTCCAATCTGTTTTATCACTTTATACGCTCACTTTTCTCTATACCAATATTTTTTTTTGAGAGAAGTGAGATGGGAAAATGTGATAAGATTCTGAGAAGCACATATGGTTTGTTCTGAGCTGTACCTGACAAACCACAGGTGATAGCAGGATAAGAAGCTATCACAGTATCTGCTGCTTGATCTTTCCACTGATTCTTGTTTCTGCACAGTCCATGATCCCATCACCTGGACTACATTGTGTGTTTATCTTTTGTTATCTAACTCCAGAATTTTTCCACAGGATTAGGAAAATCAGTTTCTAAAGACAAAACAGTTCATACCAACGGGTATCTGGTGGGACCTCCTGAGGGGATGAGAAACTTGGAAAAACTGATTTTTTTTACAGGGTGATGTAGTGGTAATAACATGAAATTAAAAGCTGTGCAAAAAAAAAATAAAAAAAAAAGCTGAAAATGTTGTGGCTGCAGGAGACTGCCTGCTAGTGCAGATAGAAACAATACCTCAGAAGAGCTCCAATTAGTGGCAACCAGGAGTGGAGAGATGGGATGGCATGGGAGAGGGAGGTACTGRGAGGAAGGAAGGATTAAAGTGTTTCAGAGAAAATTCTACACTGCATTTGTAAAATTTATGATAATGCAAGCAAGGAATATCAGCTAATTGTGAAGTCAGCATCAGCATACAATTGTCCTCTTGTAAGAGGTCTGAGAAGCACACACTTTAGAGCAGGTACCAATTTGCAGGGGTCRTTGGACTCCACTCATCCAGCCTGCTCTAAGCTCTCCTGCCTTGCAGTTACTCTGGATTTATACAAGAACTGAAGACAAAGAAAAATGGACACCACATTTCTAGCTCTATATGAAAATGTTGCCTGAGGTATCATTMTCATTTCAAGGTTCTAGGGCTGAGAACCTTATCAATACAAATTAAYATGATTAGATGGGTGAATTAAGCAAAAATTCATAAATCTGAATGCTGCTAAATGACATTGTAATTCATCAAATCAAGGGCGAATGGAAAATAACCAGCCTTTGAGTTACAGTTTACTGTATCTTTGCCAAAGRTGAGACTGTCTCCCAAGGCTCCTGAGAGCTTAAACATACAGATTTGTATTTCAGTCAGCACCTTCTCTGATATTATTGATTAGTGGGCTGTACAAACTGTGGTTATCCTCTCATCCAAACAAAACACYGGGCATTTAAAAATCAATGCAAGAAGGTTACTTTCCTGAATGCTGCTTGATTTCTCTTTTTCCTGACAACAAAGGCATTGACTGAGCACCAGCACAGGGCCCATACACAATCAGCCTGGGGTGTCTCTCAAGTGTGTGCTGCTCAGTACTGTACTGCAGTCAGGAACAAGGAGCAGGGCTGTTCGTGCAGCACCACGTGTATAAAACTGAACTGCCTCTCCAGCAGGGCTGGTGGCACGCTGTACTGGTTCAAAAGCGGAACCAGTGAGAGACTYTAAGTCAGAAATACAATAGGGAAATGATAAAAGAAATTCAATAGTAAAAACAAACAAACCAAAAAAAAAACACCCAAAAAACCCCTGACAGAATATAACCTGACACCCTGTTCATGTAGGGAAGTGGTAGCAGTCCAGATGAAGTGGTCTTGTTGAAGCAGTGATCCTGTAGAAAGGTCTGGTAGCTCTGGTCCTCTGGGAATCCAGTCAGTGAGGGATCCTTGCACTGTCCCAAACCCCAGATTATATCCAGGTGGGAATGCTTGCCTCCTCCCCACTGGGCAGAGCATCTCACAATGGGCTGATATCATTCTGAGTCATACGATGGGTCCTTGATTGTCCATTAAGCAGAGGCAGCTCCCAAAGGGAGTTACCTGTGAGTCATTGACCAGGTCATTGATGGACCATTAACAGGAGATAGTCCAGAGGGAGGAGGCAGGAAAACACTGCCCCACCTGGTTTTAACAGCTTATGGAGATGGTGACAGAATACACACTTTGGGCACATCTTACATTGCAACCTAG
>CADDXX010000030.1:0-94513 GCA_902810485.1 Alauda arvensis | reverse complement strand
AAATAATTGGAAAGCAACTGAATACTTAAGGAAGACTCTTTCTCTCTTTTTATTTTTTAGAGTTATGGAATAAAGTGCAAATTCAAATTTGACTGCTTTTTCACACTTTCAAAGGAGTGAATTACTGTATTCTTTTCTTGAGTGTACCARCATGCCTTATTTTACTTTTAGTACCATGTGCTCTTCAAAAACAATTCAGAATATGGTCAGTCTTCTTCTGGGCAGTAATCCTTAGTTGTCACACTWTGTGAATTTCTGTGCATCCAAACAGCTTCATGCAAAAGACCAGTGAAGTCAGCCTCCTGAGGAATCACTTTCCTAACYCCAAGCACTTCTAAAAAACCCTTCAGGACCTGTGAGAAATAAAGAGAACACAGATGATGCTGATCTGAGAGGACTTGGTGCAGGCCCAGGCACCTTTCCAGGATGCAGAGCTTTGTGTCTGTAAGGCTGACTGTGAGTCGTGCCAGCAAGCCTCACCACCAGAGAATTGTCACTGTCTTATTTTGTCCCACAGCAGCTGATGCTGGAAAACTGACTGCCATGGCACAGTATTTAACCCAAAAGTCTGGCTGCATAATGCCCACAGTAACCTCCAAAGTAACTATGGAATTCATGGCTTCTGACAGAAAGTGAAAACACTATTGAAAGCTGTTTGAAGATGTGCTAAAAGGCATTGCTAGTTCTTCACAAGAGTGACAGATTTAGGCCAAAATAATATTATGGAGCATGAAGTCCTGRATGAGTGTGAAAATCCTAATAATAAGGCAGATACATGGATTTAAAGRTTTTCCTAGCTATACTCAGCAAGTAACCCACAGTATTTTTATAATATTTTCTCCCACAAGCATCTTTTAATTTTATTTTTCTGTCTTTTGGGTCAATCTCATGGAATCATAGAATAGTTTGAATTGGAAGAGACCTCAAAGAACATCTATTCCAAAACCCTGCCATTGGCAGGAACACCTTCCACTACACCAGATTGCTCAGAGCCCCTCCAGGCTTGGTCTTTAATAGTTCCGTGGATGGGGCATCCACAATTTCTCTGGAAAACCTGCTCCATTGTCTCACCATTCTGACTGTAAATAATTTCTTTCTCCCTATCACTCCATGCCATTATTAAAAACAAAACAAAACACCAAAAACAAACAAACAAAAACCCCCCTCTCTGACTGTCTTCAACAATTTAGGTGCTGGAAAGTGCTCTAAGCTCTCCCTGGAGCCTTCTCTTCTCCAGGCTGAACAACCCCAGCCCTTTCAGTCTGTCTTCATGGCACATCTGCACCAGCAGATCTGACCATCAACAACCTCCACCAGGCTTGTTTAAACAAGCTCATGCATTTCTTATGTTGGGGACCACRGACCTGGACACAGCATTCCAGAAGGTGTCTCTGGACAAAAGAGGTTGTTACTTATCCTCATGGTATTTGTCCACTCCCTACACATTATGAGAAGTGGAACTGGCATTCTTTAATGTATTTTTGTTCTTATTCTGCTGTTTACCTATGACTTCTGGAAACACAAAAATATTACCTTAGGTTGGATTATTTGGAATTGCATAATTTCACTTAACAGAGACAACAGTGAGGTTTATTCTGTGTGAAGTAATGTTAAGGTCTGGGGTCAGTGTCAGATGAATTTCTTATACAGAGCYAGATTCTAGTTCAGAAGTAAGAACTCAAAACATTTATCATTATTGCAAGGGCTCCAGAATACAAAAGTATCATACCTTTTCTGCCCTATACAGTTTATTATATTTTTAGCTGTTTTGGGATTTTTTAGTAATTGGTTCAGAATAAATTGTGATAGAATACAAAAGAAAAGGGGGTTGTTAAATGCTCAGCATTGTAAAATATTTATTCATGAGCTGGAGATTCTCTTGAGCTATCACACTCAAATTTCTGCTATTACTAGACCTGCCAGAACTATAAACAGATATTTTTTTTGCTAGTAATTTTGTTATTTACATAGTGTTTTGAGTATGAGATTCCTTCTGGTTTTAGTTTATGTTATTCTTTAGCTTGTAGATGAAGTTCTTACATATTGACAAAAACAGCATATATGTTGAAAGRGAGACCCTGTTTGATTAAATAAATCTCCATTAATTTCTGACTTGTCACATTCCAAGAGATAAGTGCTTTGATGAGATTTCACCAAAAGAAACAAATTTTAAAATGGAGATTTCCCCCAGTACAGTAGAAATTAATTTTCCTTTTTCTGTCTTGCTGATATTAGAGAGAAAAATATTTGGAAAAGTCATATTTTAAATGAGTTATTTCACATCAACAGTTCTCAACATTTTAGAGGCAGGTGAATAAAAGTGTTTGCAATTCAGAGTTATGAATTTTAAAGATGTCTGCCTCAGCAGGGAGCTGAGCTGAATTTCTGTGTATCAAAAAGCAGTAACAGAGCAGTCTCATTCCTATCTTGCCCAGTATTCAGAGCAGTCCTATGAGAAATACAGGTTTAATCTTGGAGGCCAAATGTGATTAACCATGGTACATTTATTGTTACAAATGTACTGACATTTGTGCTACTGAAATTTTTTAGGTGCTGCTGAACTGATTATGAATTGAAATTCAGGAACATGGAGTCCGTTCACTAATTTTTTATGGCATTTAATTTATTACATTTCAGCTAATCAGTATTTTCCATACCATTTAAGTTACCATAAAAATTGTATTTCATTAATTTATTTATTAGGACAATGCTTTCTGAATGTTGGACTGACCAAAACCCACATCCTTATTTATTTTGGCTTAAATACTCACATTATCTAGTAGTCTATTTTGCAAACCAGGCTACCATTCCATTGGCTTGTATTAAAATACAGTTTGAAAASATAATTTCTATCTCAAAGAGAAGACAACTGGAAGTACCAACACACAGCRCTTGAAATCTAACAGATTTTGTAAGAAATCTCTAACCTCAGGATTTGAGTTATATGATTTCTAAATTGTGAATGTGGAAGGGTGGCTGGGGGTAAAATAAGAGGAAACTGAGAAGTTATCTTCACATCATAATATGATTTATAATGGAACAGAAATTATGTGGTAAATACTGTTGCTACTCCCTGGAGGGCATGTGGTCACCACACTGGAAACCTATTCTAGGATGATTCCCCAMACTCACAATCTGCAGCCACAGCACCTGCTAAAGGAGATGGAACTGAGGTGGAGCAGAGTGGAGACACCACGACCAGGCTCAGTTGAAGTCCTCTCAGGGAGGGAAACTTGATGGTACTTTTCAGCTGAAAAACCACATGGCACCTGTCAGCCAGGGGAGAGAGGAGGAGATGTCCTGGTGCTGAGCCAACAGCTGAGGTGAAATCGCTCTCCTCAAATGAACTTGGTTCATTACAATGTAATTGTGATACCTACACACACCTCCAACCCAAAGGTACTTCCTCCAAGGCAGAGCCACACCTCACTGGGTGTGTGCTCTAGATTTTATTGACTGTATTTTTTAAAAGCAAAGCAAGAGATTTTTACARTCCTTAACAAAGGTATGTATGACTAGAATCACACAAGCTCAAAGAACACAAAGAAATAATATAAAAGTAAGTTGAGAATGGTGAAAGTTAGGGAAGACTCCATCACAGCTGCTGGGGTCAGCCAAGAGGCTGAATCTGTCTTCTCCCCCACAGGGACACCTACTGGGTAAGAACCACACTGTGTGTACTGAATGCTCTTATAGGGAATTACAGCTTGTCTGTGTGTTGCTTTGAATATGTTTTTGCATATTCAGATACTGTCACTGACAGTCCTCGAGCCTTAACCTGTCACAATTTTATATTAATAAATTGTTATTCCATAAACTGTTGGTGTGAGTCCTTCACAGTTGCTGGCAGAGGGGAACCTACTCGGATGAAAAGAAGGACCACTGAGGGGTACAGCTGAGGGGACCTGCTGAGGGGTGTCCCTTACACTAGTGGGGTGTGTCCCTGAACAAGTCAGTGGAGCCACCCTCCCATTCAGTGGGACTGTTCAGGGAAGGGTCCCCATAATGGGACATTGACAGGCTGGTAGGACTGGGTTTCAGCTTTCCTGGGCCATTGCCAGACAAATCAAACACTACACATTGAAGTAATCCCCTCTTTTCATGAGACAGTGAGTATAGTGCATTTCAGTAAAAGTGAGAAGAAAACATTCGGTTGTCTTGAATTGTTTTTTTTCATATGACTCAAACTCCTGTTATTTCTTGACTGGATTTTAGAACTTGCAGACCAAAAAGTTATAATATATTCTTGTGCTGCTACAGGGATCCTATTTTTAGCTTTATTTTTCTTGATTCTTGCCTGTCAGCCTAAATGTGGGAATAACAGATCATGTTGACCAAGAAGTGCTCGGTGTTTGAGCAAGGAGAACTTTGGATGACTGTGATGATGTGAAGTGGGACTCCATTGCAGAAGACCAGTCACTGTCAAAGACAAAACAACTTTTGGGGACTGTTGTTAGGGAATTCTGGCTACAAGAACAAATTAAACAGCACAGATGCTGAAAGAAATATGATGATTTTGTGCTTCCATTACTCAGGAAAGCAGCTTTATTTTGGTAATAGAAAAGCTGGGGTTTGTTGCTGGGAAACAAACAAGTTTATTAATACGTGCAAACCTGAGGTGACAAAGAGCAAATTCTGTTGTCATATTGCACTGCAGACTCAATCTACATATATAAAACAAGGCAGGTGATGACAAAGTGCAAATAGGGGAAGATAAGGAAACAAACCAATACTATTAGCATGAAAATGGTGGGGTAAATGTACTTGCAATGTTATTTCTGTCAGGTTTTTTGGATATACAAGAGAGAATTTAGGGTGTGGCATGTACAATRTATATTGTTTTTATAGTGAATTAAAAATTCCACCTGAACATAAAGGCTGTCACGGAAAAGTTACCTTGAAAATTCAGCTAGTAGGGAATGTTGATATTGAAAAGCACAGCACAGACTTGATGAGAACTTGAGAAAAGTTAACTAATTAGAAGAACAAGTGATACTCATGAAATGTAAACCCAGTGAGGGGATTTATAGTAATGCTCACYAGGCAAAGTTGTGAATTTATCCCAGTTTTCTAGCTTTGTATTTTCTGGAATACAATAAGGAGAATGTATACAATGTTTTTTGTTTAGGTAATTCCATATTTTTTTCAGAATTTACTTTTTTTGCTCATTCAGAAGTTTATACCTGTTATATCAGATAGATTCCTGTTATGAACACAGATTCCTTGAGTGGTCATGAGGGTTGGAAATTTTGTAAAAACAATGTTTTGTTGGCAGAATAAACCTAATAAATTAGAGTYTAGAGATATTCTGTTGTAGAGGTGAGCCACAATGAATTGAATACTGAATATCAAACTTCCCAGTCATGCAAAACCATAATTTGGGTTATGCTTGAGTCAAACCAAATGCTTTCAACATTGACAGTATCTGACAGCATTTATATCTCAGTTTTGGAATTTGTTTGGCTTTTGTTTTGGTTTTGGTTTGGTTTAGGTTTTGGGTTTGGTTTTTGGTCTTTAGTTTTGTTTTTGGTTTTATTTTTTAGAAAGGACTATGCAGTGAAAAAAAGAGATGAAAAAAATGTCACAGAAAAACATTATATAAAGTTCTAATCTAATAATATATCATGGAAGTTTCTGAGGTCCAGCCAAGCTTTTCCTGCCAATTTCTGGAAAAGGAACAACCACAACAATGAAGATCAAAAGTTGAGGATGAAGTCAAACTCTATTTTTTTTTTTTTTTCCAGTTCTAAGAAAGCAACATCTTCACCTATGAGGGTGTGATGGGTGAGGATTTATTGGGACAGCACATTTAATAGCATCCTGCTTGCTTTGAGAAATCTGTCCTCACATTAGGTATTTGATTCTTCTGTGCTAAAGTTTTTCCAGAAAGTGCTATTATATCTTAATGTAAATCTTACCATCTTACCATCAGTGTTTAGTCTGTATTAAGAGGGCAAATAAGAACAACAAACAAATAATGAATGATAACAATAAGATGCAGAGGAAACATTTAACTGGATTCATTGTAGGTATTCAGATTGCTCAGCATCCTGTAGCAAAATCAAGCTGTGATTATCACCTGTTTGGGTGATTCAGCTTCACCAGCAAAATCAGCAGATTGTTTTGATGCTTTTTTTGCTTCTGCTTTTCATGAAGTAAACAAAAGTACTACAGTAATGTAATGTGTGCACATCTTGGTTATGCACCTCTTTATTTGAATGAAGAAAATGAKCTCCAAAGGTACTACCTTATCTCATTACACCAAAGGATCCCTAATGCAGAATACAAGTCCTGGTTCATTAAGTGTCAGTGMTACCAGGACCCCTTGCAGGGCAAGCTGCTACAGAATGCAAATTAAATGTTTCAGAAATTATTCTAGGTTTTTTCACACTAGGCATATTTGCATTAACTGACAAAAGACTTTGTTAAGAATTTCTCATCAACTGAAATATTTAAAAATTTAAAAAATGTAGCTGTATTTTACCAACTGTTTGAATAAAGAGGATTTTTCCCTGGGATTCTTGGATGTAGGAAGTGTCAGTCTCCATGCATTCTGAGGAGGTTTTGTCCAAGTTCACAGGTGCCATGTTTASACAGACATTTTTGACAACAAAACCATACTTAGAACAACTTAAATTTTCACTTATTGATAGGTTTCAAGTTCCAAAGTACCACAAGGCTCTCAGACAAAACAAAAATTTGTGAAAATATGGGAATGCATGACTGCAGTGACAATGAAATATTAGTGTCATTACAGACACTGTACTGCGTGCTGCCTTTTAAACAGATCTTATATAAAGTAAGAGAACTTAATGTGCTTGTTTAGATGACCTTGAAAAAGGTGTTTCTGAACCTTAATTGGATATACATACAAGTCTGCCAACCTCTAAAATGAATAGGTAAAGTAGGTCCAGAAATATCAATACCACATGGTCAATTTTTGGGAATTGTCTATTTTTTTTCTTTAAACACATAAAGAGGATTTAAAAATAAGTAATTTTTATTACTTTAAAAGAAACTATTCTAAATATCTTTTTACATTTTTTTTAAAAGTTCAGGAATAAAGAAATGTTTGAAATCTTACTTCTTGTAGACTTGGCAGCAAAAAAAGGATATGTGATGTTTATAATAAAAAAATGAATATTATTGATTTCAGGATGATTAGGCCTTGAAGAAGAGGAAAGAAAAGGAAACCCACTTATTTTACAGCTCAATTAATTTTTCATCTAGAGAAAAAATATTGCCCTTGCTCCTTATTTCAAATATTTTAATTTTTCAGGTCCATTTATATGTGTATATAAAAGATGCTATTAACAAGGGTAGCTTATTTTATTTGAATGCAAGACTAACCCCTTCAGATTACTCATTAGTGTTCTAATTAGCTGATTAGAATTGCAGGCATTAACTCCTCAGTTTGGAAGCTGTGGAAGGCAGAGGGGGAACCATGTTCAGCTTTCCCCCTTGCCTCCACTTGTGAGATTTGATATTGATGGCAGAAAAGATGAATTCACAGGTGAATAAGCAAGGATTATCTGTTATTGTATTTTCAGATATATTACTCCTACTTTTGTTTTTGTCTAGTTATGTTTTAAATATCATAACTGGGACTACTAAACTAAAATAGGTTGGTAAATTAAACAGGACATGTGCACAGGTTTGAGCATTGGTAGGTGTATCTGTGTAGCTGTAAGTTTGTCAGCATGGCTCTTAATGAGATTTTAACTGCTGTTAGACGTGGTTCAAGCCCATGGGGATAGCATGGAACATTCCCACAAAGTAGTTTAAATTTAATTAATCTGGTACTCAGGGGTGAGAAAGTTAAGATGTGAGAAACAAAACAACTGATGAGCAAAAATTAGTTGAAATATGTTGGACTTATTTTTTAAATTTATTCTGGAGACTAGGAAACCTTGGAAGTCTTGGTTTTATTGCACTTCTCCCAGACTTAAATAATATTTTGTCTTTTTTACATATCTCTGACTCTTCAGACATCTTCTATTCCCCATTTTATTAGAAAAAGATTATAATGGAGATACAGAAAAACATGTCTCCAGAGGGAGATGGTGACTGGTTAGATAACATTAGAAAAGCGGGATTTGATTGTGTTATTGAAAAAAATAATTTTAGACAATAATATCTGCTTTGTTCTTTATAGTTTTCCCTTTTAAAATTAAGAGAAAGAAARCATCCAGCTGATATTTACTATCAAAATAAAACTTAGTTTGGAAAGGACCTTTAAACGTTTTCTGGTCCAAGCCTCTGATGAAGCAGTGCCAAATTTGCACTTAGATCARGCTTTAAAGTCAGATTGCGTTGCCCAGGGAATTGTGAAAATGAGTTTTTAGTATCACTGAGGATGGASATCCCTACAAAAGCTGCTCTTCCTCTTTTTTCCTCTAAAACAAGTGTTCAAGAAGTGCCTAAAGTGTTCTACAGGACCACAGTGAGCTTCTGAAGAAAAGGCTGCAGCCATTTGGGTTATTGCCATTGAGGCCACAACAGTTGCTGCCTGAAGAGGACAATTATGATATTCTGGTACTTCCAGACAAAGGATTGCTTGTCTTGTGACTGTGATAGACAAAGACCACAAGAGAGGTAAGGTTTGCACAAAGCAGGCATCGAGTAGGTCACCTGATGGACCTGGTATATGTGGGGGAAACAAAAAAATGATGCAAATGCAAAAGTGTTTCTTATAGTTTTGATGAACTCAAGAAAACCCAGTTTCACTGACATGGGACTACGTCAGCCAATAAATGTGTTCTGRTAAAGTTTGAAAGCATAGAAGAAAAACCCAATTGTGAGAGTCTCATAAAAGCCAGCAGTTATTTAAAAAATAAACCAAAATAAAATCCAAACAAAATAAACCAGTCCTCAGTGCAATATCTTACAACCTAAAAACTGTATGAGATTAATCAAGTAAGAAGCCTCCATATATAGATGTGTGCAAGTTTTCCTGTGTACCTTTACTGTCCTACCAGGAACACACTTCAGAAATKAGACCATCTGAAATGGAAATGCATCTTGGCATGGAAAATTTGATTAATGTCCTGTGTATTTTCAGGTTTTTTAATAGTTAAAGACTGAATCTATACTGTTTAGAATAAATTTGAATGATTCATCCCTAATGAAAATGGCACATGAACTCCTGTAGACCTCCATGAAGGACTGAGTAAAGGGTGAACTGAATTTTACAAAGCTGTTACATTTCAGATACACTTTTTCTGCATGTGTCCTATATATATACCTTAGGAAAAAAAATTCACATAAATTGCTGATAAGCTAAAATTGTTTATTTCTGTTTTTATCAAATATTTCTAAGAAATGTTTTGAACTTTATCCCTACTAATAAACTTTTACATGCCAGTGAAATGAAGTCTAACTGACAGCTTTGTTGATAATATCAATAGGAACACAAGGATGTACCCACACCAGTCATCAGTAACAAATTCCAGTTGGCTCAATTAAGGTCAAAGAGTAACCATATATTATATTTTTGCTTAACCATTTACCTATTTATTTTATGCTTTTTTTTTCTTCCCCTGCGTTGAGAAGCTAAATTAATAGTTTTTCCCCCAGTGTCATCCAATATCCAATTCTTCCCTCTCTCATAAAATATGCTTTGACCCAAATTTATATTTGGATCCCAGTGGATGAATTCAAGTTCATGCAATTTAAATCAGTTTTCTATTGACTACATATTTTCTTGAGGTTGTGAAGACTTTYGAGTCACAAACTATAAGTGATGGAAGCTTTACCTACAACCCTTGGKATCTCAAAATGTGCAACATCCTATTTCCATATCTGCTGGAACTGGCAGACCAAATCCTGACATTAATGATATCATGCTGTCAGAAGAAAAGAATAAGCCAAGACTCATTAACAAGTTTTAAAATGTTAACCTAATTCCTTCCAAAAAAAACCCACTGAATTTGTGAGAACTTTCCAATGTGATATGTGCTGCATTTCTGCATTCAAATGAAAGGCTGACTTAGCACTAAAACAACCAAATTGGTTGGGAAAAAGTAGGACAGATGAAAACATCGACGTTTTGGCTGCACTGTTGTCATTTTGTCATCTCTAAAAAAAACAAAAATAAAAATCAAGCAAACTAATCCTGTCTTCTTTGAAAGAAAAATGAATTCTATTTTACCATATTTTTCTTGAATGTCAATTGAATTTGAAAAAAMTACAGCAAAGTGATAAAATTTATATGAGTATTTTATAGCAAATCTCTTGCCTGGATAAGCCCCTTGTCTGAATGGTGATATTGTTTTGGAGTGACTGTGCTGTTCAGTGCTGTGAAATCACTCTGTTACATTTGAGGGTGAAAAGTAATTTCAAGGGAWACTTCTAGAGACTGAAAGGAGAACAATTCCCCACTTTGATGCAGGGAAATTAGTCAGTAATGGCAAGGGAGGGCTAAATACTAGAGAAGTATCTTCTGTTATTCACAGAGGTGCAGATGTCCACATTAGACGCAGTCCTGCCAGTATCCAGGGAAGATATTTGTCTCAGCTGGTCTAGATGTCTACCTTTTAAAGTGATGTTTTTGAGTTATCCAGCTCTTTGAAATGGCTGTTGTTATTTACAAATTTCCTCTGACTGAATGGAATCAGTGGGACAATGCCAACATGAAGCTGTGGGTGCCCCATCCCCCAAGGCCAGGTTGGATGGGGCTTCAAGAACCTGGTCTAGTGGAARGTGTCCCAGTCCATGGAARGGGGATTAGAACAAGATAAYMTTTAAAKTCCATTCCCACCCAAAACATTCTATGATCTCTCCAGGTAGGTATCAGATCTGTGACTTACATTGTATCTGGCATCTCTGAAAGGATCTTTTCAGTCCTGTAAAACTCTGTGAATAGCAAGAGTTGACATTAATATGTAGATAACTGAATCAAGTACATTGAGTGAGGATGTAATCTAGTTAACTAAGCATGTCTCCAGGTGATTTTGTGTTACCTAGTGTAATTTACCCTGCCTCCAGCTCCCATTTGAGAAACACATGGATTTCTTGGGACAACAGAGTGCTGAAGCATGTCACCAAGAAGGATGATGAAGCAGTGAAGGGTCTAAAGAACATGTCTTATGAGGAGTGGGTGAAAGAGCTGGGATTGTGTAGTCTGGAGGAAAGGAGACTCAGGAGAGACATTWTCATTCCCTACAGCTACCTGAAGGGTGGTTATAGCAAGATGTGAATCTTTCCAAGTAACAACGGATGTGATGAGAGAAAACAGCTTCAAGTTGTGCCAGGGGWARTTTAGATTCGATATTAGGAAAGAATTCTTCACTGAGAAGGTTGTCAAGCATTGAAACTGGATGCTCAGGGAGGTGGTTAAGTCACCACCCAGGGAAATAYATAAAAGATGTGTACATGTGGTGGTTAGGGCCATGGTTTARTGCTGGGCTAGCAYKGCAATGCTGGTTTAAYGGTTGGGATCAGTGATCTTTAGAGTCTTTTCCAACCTAAAAGACTTTATGATTCTTAAAAGTAGCTTGACAAATCTGTCAGCCCTTTGTGTATATTTGGTTATATGTTACAAATGACACAATCCACAAAGTAAAACGAACACCAATTATTTAATAAAGTTTTTTTTTTCTTAATTTTCCAAAGGGATATTGCTCTAGCATGACAGTCAATACACATTCTGTGCATACTACCCTCATTTCCTTTGACAATCATAACAGGTTTTTATAAATTATTTTGCTTAGCTGTGCTTAGCTGAGTTTAGTTGTCATTGTATCACCTGGATCAAGGATTTCTGGAAGTGTGTACTGACTATTTCAGCTGGAAGGGACTGTGCCTGTGTGATTCCTCTCTCCCTTTTCTGCTTGAGCAAGAGCCACCACTGGTTATCCCAATGGCTGCATCTGGCTCACAGATAACAACATGAGAGTAAAGGGTTGTAAGCCTTGGTCACCAGCTAAGGGCTTGCCAACCCAAAATAAGTCRATTATCTTACTCCATAAAGAGTGGCCAGCACAGGGCCTTGAGCCMCTCTGCAGGGCAGTGTTTTGCACACTGGGATCTCCCCTTGGGCAGAGAGRTCTCTCCAGTTAGGCCCTGAGGATGAACAGCTCCTTGCTGTGAAAGATTCTCAGAAAGTGCCCAGTAGCACACTAGGACATTGAAMCCTTAGCAAGATGGTTTAAAGGATTGGTTGTACACACACAGTCCTTCAGTCTAGGACTGAGTTTGGATCCAGCTGCCCCTAAGGTTTTAATAAACCCTTGGAAAAGAGTTTGGAAAACAGGGTCCTTTCTGAATCTCATGACTCAGCAGGAGGATCTTCCAGACAATTTTGTCTGACCTGTCCTCTATGCAGGCAATTATCAAGTTGCTGTAACAAGGGGTAGAAAAAACATCTTGGTCTTGGTGGTGTCCTTGTTGTGTGAAAGTCCCAGGAAACCTGGGCTGCTGTGCCAAGAGGGAAGTGTGGGTTTCACAATAACCTCTGCCACAGGTGTAAATAAGTTCTCAGAAGAAACATTTACTATTTCTGCTCCTCTTACTGTAAGAAGAGCCCAGACTTCATCTTCAAAACGCTAAAATTCAATTATCCTTGCAGAGTTGAGAAAACAGAGGTAGCTTAGGACAATTCATAGAAAACCAARCAAAATAACTCCTTACTAGAAAGATTTTTTTCTTAACACATTCTGTGTACCATCTTGGCTGTGCTCCTCTAAGTGAATCAATCTGCTTTGTGGGAAAGTGCAGAGTGGAAATAAATATATGAGAATTGGACATAATGGTACCAAAAAATCCAAAGTGAAGTGAAAAGTTCTTTATACTGAGTGTTCCTTTTTTTCTTCTGTTGTTTTGCCTTCTCAAGAAAGAATAATTTTGATACTACAGTTATTTCACCTCCTTAGCAAGTTGCCAGGGAAACTAAAATTTTAAGGGACATAGTATTGTAGTGATGTATTTTCCAATAAAATGGTGTGGAAAATAGTAGTATTTGAAAAATTATAGTTACATGYTATGAACTGAATATTTCAGGTTATATAGAAGAGTTGTGAAAGCTTGTCTATGAGAATGATTTATAAAACCTGTGAAAAAACCAATTTTTTGGAATATTTGTACTCCATAATAATATTTTAATTAGATTGTTTAGAAAACTAATGTTATCCCATAGGATTGAGCTTTATGAAACCAAGGTTTAGTTTTATTAAACCATTTTTCTGAGGAAACTGTACATCTGCTTTGAAATGCTTTGAAGCCTCATTTCCAAGGAAGACAAGCTCATGCAGATGGTCCATGTGTAATTGCAGAACAATGTGTAAGTGAATCYTTATAGTAAGGTAAAWTAGTTGATGAAAAGCATTGCAAAARTGTTGATGGTATTTTCTTATATCATTACCTCAAGTGTGCCATAGATGCCACAGATCCTGCAGTATCTAGGGGCAGGAAAAAGCTACAGAAAGGGCTTACAGAATCACTTGTGAGTGATTCTGAAGGACCATAGCAGGACCACAGTTCTGCATTCACATCTATGCTACTGGTTGCAATGAGGCAGTTCAGTTTTAAATTGAATCTTTTAAGATCACTTAATAATTTCAAAACTTCTCTAAAGCCTTAGTTAATAAACCATTTCCAACTGATCCAGTTGATTCAATGTCAGGTGTTGATTTCTTTTATAAGCAGAGGAACTACATAGCAATAGKGTCTGGTTCTGTCAACTAAAGGATGTTTTGAATGTGGTCAATCTCCCACTAAAGAAACAAGCTGTGGACCAAGGCTGTTTCATAAGAAAAGGATTTTCTTCACTCCTGCCAAGACTATTAGTATACTCATTAGAATACAAAAGACCCCAACTGCTCTTTAAATTAAAACTCTTTACATTTCCTTTAGGGATGGCATAACTGACATCAGATAAAGGGATCTGAGGTAACACGCAGAAACAATGCTGGAAGGTTGAGATTCATCTTAAGTAAGATAAGATAGCTAAAAGTTACACATCTACATTAAGCCCTTAGCTCCTCCTGTCATCAATGGAAAGAGCTGGAGGCTCTGGAGAGTAATTCATCTCAGCTGTCCTTGACACAAGTCGTGGTGAAATGAACTGCATTCTGAAGGTACCTRTTTTCCCCTGTGAGTACAAATGAATCAAAATGTGATTAAATCACACTTAAAATATTGGAGTTTGTTCGAGAGTTAAATCAGGACAGCCATATAATTATACCTGGCAAAKGGATTGTGACAATATGAAATATTTAAGCAAGGTAGAAATGAAAGCAACCTTTGACATCTGAGAAGCCAAAAGCTGGTCAATGGATGACTAGGAAACAATAGCTCGGCCGACCACCAAATCCCCATGGTTAAACAATACCCTAAGATAGTGATGGCATGCTGGAGAAGCCCAAAGGCTGGAGAAGACCCTGCCAACATGGCAAGGAAGGCAAAAAGAGTTTTTGGAAGTAGGTTTTAAGGTTTAAAGTGTAACAGGTATATGGTAATGTAGCAATGGTTATAGGCTATATGTAAATTGTATGGGATATGTGTCTTCTATGGATTGGTTATTGTAAATTGTAATATTCAACATAGAGAAAGATAAAAATGTATTGTAAAACACACACAGACACAAGTCACCCACACACACACACACTACACCACACACACACACACGTACATGCACCCACACAAGCACGCACCCACAGACACACACACCAGCTTCTGCCTGCCTGATGTCTGTGACACACTCACAGACATACAAACTTGCACACAACCACAACCTCAAGCTCCTCATACTTACCCTCATACTTACATGCTTATAACTTCATGCTTACATGCTTACACGCCTGCATGCTTTACTTCCACTGCTTGCTTGTTTGCTCTCTCTCTCCCACTCTCTCCTTCCATCCCTGGGGCTTACTCTAAGCTGTAGCTTGGGTAAGCCCCACCTTTGTTACCCTCAACCAGTGCAATAAACTACATATTCCAAGAGCCAGGAGGAGTGAGACACCTCTTGAATCCATGCCCTGCGATGCCCTGGACTGCCCTGCACGCCTGGGACCCAGAGAGATCGCCGCTGCTTTCCTACAGGAGTTAAAACTTTTTTTTTTTAATACCTAATTGGGATGAATCCCACTTCAAGTGTCTTTTTGTTTTAAGCTTTTTTCAATACAAAAAAATCCCAAAAAACACATCAATCCAATCTTTATCTTACATATAAGCGTTTTCTGTGACATGATAAATATTTTCTGTGGTTTCCACCAAAGCTTGGACTTGATCTTGAAGGTATTTTCCAATCTTAAAAGTTCTATGATTCTATAATGGAAAATTAATACAAAGAATAAAGCTTGTAAATGATTAATAGATGTGCATTTGCAGCATAATGTACCATAATCTATTTCCTTCTSTGCTCGTGGTTAAATTCATCACATTTAACTTCACCAAAGCTAAAAGTTGCCTGACTAAAAGTTAAAAACCTCTAAGATAAACTGTATATTTAGACCCTAGTGTGAGTCACTGTTGAACTAAAGGCACCTCMTGGTGATTTATCATGTCATACTAATATACATATCTGTTGCAAGCAGAATAAATTAAACCCCAGAGAGAGTTTAAAAAMCAGATTAGGATGGATTATCAGGAAGAGGAGGCAGCTGAAGCTTTTTTTGAGGTAACTGAAGAGAACCTCATAACCCCAGACCTTGATACTTGCTGGCATTTTTAACCACACCAACACCTGCTGCAAGAGAAAAAAAATGAGGACAAAGCAGAARGTATTTGAAATACAGTAGAACAATTTCTTGATAAAGATGATCAATGAACTGGGTAGTGAGGGTGCTCAGGAAGACCCTGCTTAGCAGGGAGGTTGGACTAGATGGTTTCCAGAGGTGCYTTCCAGCCTYATTATYCATTCTGTGATTCTGTGRCAGCCAATGGTGAACTRATTAGTACAATGGAGCCATGCTTTGAGATTGAACACATCTAGTGTGTGTGGGCACTCCCATAACATGTGACACCACATTTTGCACCAGGAGCATAATACCCACAGAGCTGGCTGTACAAGAGCTGGAAGAGCACTGCTGCTGTGATTGGAGATTCAGATAAGTGAAATAAATAAACAAAATCCCATYAGGAAATAAGCTACGAAGGGCCTGGACAACAATTAGATATCTTCAGAGATTTATAATCATTGTTTTAGAATATCACTTCAGTGAAAATATAATTGTGTTAACACAGAAAAGACTTCGCTGACCTTTCCTCTACTTAAATTGTCATAAATGTCCTATTTAAGCATTTTGACGACTTTAGGATTAGTGCCAAAATAAATCCAAAGTGTAATTGAATTAAATTTGAATTAAACTTACAATGCTGACATTTTGAACAGATATTTCAGGCACAGATTTAAAGTTTAGAAAAACTGTGGAAGAAAAAATTGGTAATAAATAAACAAAAGGCACAAATGTTTTTTTTTAATCTCTTTGTAAGTTTGGAGTCCTTGGCATTTTCATTTCCCAAGAAAACATTCCTACAATGGGATTGCTCTGCTTCTGAATTTTTTATCATTTGCTTTCAAATATAATCACATGGGAACTACTTGCAGGTCTTTTCATGTAAGCTAACATAATTTTAGGGAAATCTTCAGTAATTTCTGACCATATAGGCTATGGAGTCTTCCCCCCAGTTCCCACTGATGATCAATATCYAGAATTCAGCTTGTACTCCTTTCTAGAGTATTCTCTATAGAATTTTTTGCTCTTCTTAAAAATCTTTCATTTTAACTGCACATTTAGAAATACTTCTTGTAATGGAAGTTCTCCTAATGAAATTAATCTTCATTTCTACTCAGGCTTGTGTTCAGTTTTGAGTATCAATAAGAGTGGATGTTTCACAGTCTCCCAGAGAAYCTGTTTCAGTGTCTGRCAATCCCCACAGTTTTTTATGYGTAAATGGAATTTCTTGTGTTTCAGTTTGAGCCCACTGGCTGTTGTCCTGCCACTGGGCATCACTGAGAGGAGTCTAGGCTCCATCTTCTTCATTTCCTTCCATCTAGTATGCATAGAGATTGGTAAGATCYTGTCTGAACCTTAACTTCTATAGCTGGAAGCTGTGACTCTTCAGCCTGCAGTCATATGACAGACAATTCATGTGACAACAAAYTGCTCACTGTCCTGGCTCTAAGCTGGACTCACTGCAGTGTGTCTCTTGTACTCAGGTGTGTCTTGCCAGTGATGAACAGAGGGGAAGGATGATACAGTCTTTCACATGGCCAGAGTCTAGTGAGCCCTGTGGAGATRYATCAAGTCTGAGRGTGAACCAGCAGCCTCTCAGGGTGGCTTAATAAGAGTGAGACGGCTTCTCCAGGTGTGCTTTGTAAAAGAAAAGGTTTTAATAAAAAGAGAAAATAACAAACAGTATAAAGCAAATAGAAACAATCCAAATACGGTGCAAGGGAGACCCTTGCACTTCTAAGGCAGCCCAAAAAAGCCATGGGGGGCTCTGTGCARCCTTTTAAGTACTTGAAGGTCAGGGAGGTGTCCCTAGTAAACTGCCCAACTGGAGAGGCAGCAAGTCCTGAGATGCTCTTCAGGTGACCAAGAGCACTTGGATAATCAGGATAAGAGAAGCATGGAGCCTTCTGGCTTCTTTACCTTATTTGTGAGCAAGGGATGAGATCCCAGTTCTTTCTTAGTACAGAAAGCCTTGCTACCCTGGGGGTGCATATCTACAGAAGGATCTGCTATCTGCTGACAACACTCTGCTTAGTGAAGCCCAGGACTGATTTCTTTTTTTTTCTTTTCCACATGGATGCACAGCAGCATCCTGTGAAATGACCATCAGGTCATTCTCTGTGTAGGCCCCTGGTTCATCTCCAGCTTATACAATTACATGGAACTAGTCCTGCCCAGATACAGGACTTTGCATTGCCCTTTACTGAATTTCAGGAGATTCTTGTCACCTTTACTTCAACCTCTTGAGGCACATCCACTGRTATGTGATACAGTCTTGCATGTAGGCAGAGTGGAGTAAGCCTGGTGAAGATGCATCAAGTCTCTCTGAGGGTGCCTGCACCTCACAGAAATGGCTTAAAAATAATTTGCCAGATGGCTCTTTGGGTATGTTTTGTAAAGCAAAAGGTTTAATAAACTTATAAAATAATAAACAATAAAAGGACAAAATAGAACCCAAGCACAGGTACATGCAAGCATGATACCTGGCTATGACATCCCAAGAAGCACCGAGAATCTCTGTGCTCTCCCTTATGTACCAAAGTATTTGGGTGGGGTTTTTTGCAAACTTCCCAATAGAGAATGGCTACATTTCTGAAGGACAGGTAAATAGGCCTATCTGTGTTTCTGTCCTGGTGTTGAGCCAATGGCTGCCAGGAGAGCAAGGAAACTTCTAGGGCCTTTTCCTTTTAAGTCTTATGGTAAAACTGAAACCTTTTTTCCTTCTATGGAAAACATCTGTTTGGTTTAAAGCTGCATTACTACAGGTGAGTACATGATATAACATGGCACCATACCTCTCAGTTTTGTATCATCTGTAAAATTGCTGAGGATGCATATTGTTGCAGGTGTCCRTCTAATTTGTACTTCAGTTTTTCTGTGAGAGAGGTAGTCTTAAAAGTTAAACTTGCTTAAGTTGAGATAAACAATTCTACTGCTCACCACTAACCCACCAAGTCATTCATCTTGTTTTGGAAGGCTGTCAGGTTGGTCAAAAATTATTTCTYCTTCATAAACCCATTCTGACTACTCCAAATCACCTTCTTGTCTGTCCTTCATACATTTTGAAATTGTTTTCAGGATAATTTATTTCATCTGCTTCCCAGGGCTGGTTTCCTTCAACCCTGCCTTTTGGTTTTCTCTCCATCAGATCATGTCTTTTGCTTGCCAACCTTGTCTACATTTCCTCACTTGATTTTGGGTCATCGTATCTCTCCTGAACTCTTCCTAGTTTAAAAATATCTCCAGCAGGCTGGCCACATTTTGAGTGCCTTGTTAATATAAGGATTAGCTTCCTTTCCAAGAAAAAACTTCACAGTAAAACAGACATAAACACGAGGGAGTTTTRTTCTTGTAGCTGGCAATTGACTTCAGCTGGGTGAGATTTCTTGGAAATTCATGAGACTCTCCCARGGGTCAATAGTCCTTTAGTGCAAAAAAGAAAAGAAAGAAAAAAATACTCTTTAAAACCYAAACTAACAAGACTGTGCTTCCCACTGGGCTTATGAATGCTTTGCTTGCTGTACCTTGTTAAATGTAAATTTAAAATAAGTATCTGTTGAGAAACATGTAGTTTTACTGTCTTACTGGGTCATCCTCAATCTGAAACTAAGGACATAACTGTTAAGTAACGTAGGAAATAAATTCATGATCAATCCTCTTTTTATAAACATGTTTTTTTGCCCCTCAATTTCCCAGCACAGTCCCACCACAGGGCTTAGAAGGCATCAGAAAGACTAAATTCAGCCTTAACAAAGAAGGGAATAGGGTTTTCACTGATGATTGCATGTATCTCACCTAAATGTAGAGACAGAATGTTAAGATAGCTGCATTTTGATATCTGTATATAGCTGTCTTTATTAGTGTATAGGTTTCTCTACTCTTTGCTAAAGMAAACCATACCCATACTTTCAGTGGATTTAGGAGGTGATTCAGCTGACCAACAGCCTAAYCAGTTATTCAGTTTCCTTAGGCTGTGCAGTTACCCACCTGCTTGGGTCTGCCAAGCCAGAGGTACCAAATGCAGAGGCTGGCAGTTCTGGCACAACAAATACATGAGAGCTGYTTCCTGTGATGGCACTGGAAGCTGGGACTGCCACATATGGGTATTCTGGGAGTATGATGAGGTTATGGAGAGAAGGTGGYTTATTTTTCTGCCCAAATTTCTGCAGGGTGAACACTTGCTGAAATATGGTTTCACTGATGATTTGTTTATTTCTTACAGAATTTTTATTTCTATTGGTACCATGAACCTGCAATGATCCAGCCTTTCCTTCATAGAGAAAATTGTTCTGCAAGAATCAACACTAATGAAAAGCCTACAGCCTTCTCCTCAGCCCTGGAGAAGGATTCCTTTGCAGAACATTCATGAATGGATAAAAGCAGGACTCAGCATCTCTTTTTGTACTGGTAATTTCAGGCTCTGCGAACCTTCATCCATTGTTAAGTGTAGTGTATATAATTATTATTATTGTTGTTGTTGTTATTGTTATTATAATTATTGTTATTGTTATCATTTTTATTATTAAGGGCAGATTCAGATATTTCTATTGCACAGTCACTGCAATATGAAAGTTATTGAATTTATTCTGAACAGTGMAAAACAAACCAAATTACAATTTCTGTCAAATGTGGTATGCTTCAACAATTCTTATTGACATTCTCAAAAGGACTGATTGCTGAATTCACAATCACAAGAAGACAATATTTCTATTTGGATATGGAAATCACTGGCTTTCCTTATGTAAAATCATGATAAGCAAAATTTGCATCTACTCAGCAATGTGAAATTTCAGATAACAGTAATTCTTACATTTGTCTGCTGCTTCACATCAGCTGTCTTAAGTAAGCCTTGCCATCTAGTGTGTGTAGTCTTAATAATACCATTATTCAATTAATGAAGTTTGGGAAGAAATAATTTCATTTGCCACAGCTACAAATGGTGTTACTTTAAAACCAAGAATTCTTGAAAAGCTGAATAAATAATTATATGTGTGTGGAAATAGAGAAACCTTAATATTTACCAGTGTGTATATATGTCAAATGCTCCTTGTGTAGTTCAGTTTTGTCTAAAATGTATTTAAAAGCCTTTTTTGAAGTACTGAAATTTATCTTTACGGATATGTTAAATACTCAGGACACCTTCACATTATGTTGGTTTTTCTTCTTCTTTTTTTTTCCCTAAATTCCATCAGTCCATGGAATTTTTTCTTCATTTATGTTAATTGAGAATGACAGACTGAATATATGGAGTGTCTATCAGATGAACTGATTGAGCAAAATTATTAGGGTGACACAAATGTCTTCAGTGATCTGTTCTGCACCAAAGACATAAACCTCTACTTTTCAAAGAGACAGTACTCTGTCTCAGTCATGCACACACAGTGTTAAAACCCAGATTTCTTAAAAGCAAAGAGTTTACTAAAATCAGCAGTTTTCAACATGCAACAACAACTCGAGTCCTATTTGTGTATTATATTTTACATTGTCCTTCCTGTCCAGTGAACTGCTCCAGTCTGTTCAATGGAAAAATAGACACACTTTGAGTTGTTAAATAACAATAATAATAATTTTGTTTTGTAATGTGGCATATTGCACAGGTTATGAGTTCTATCTTCCTCCTTTAAGGCAACTMTAGGTTAGGGTGTATGCAATGGGTAGATCCACTGTAAATGTAAAACCAGAGTTCCAGATCAAAAAATTGAGAATGACTATTAACAAAGAAGTGCCTGACATATCARCTTTGGCTGGGCCTCCACTTAGCCAATTTTCTAAGCTCCCTTAAGATGTTCTAGGTTCTTTAGTATGTGGCAAATGGCAACAGTCTCCTTTCTTAGGAGGGGAAGATCTATTATTTCTTCCTTAGGCACCTGAATTCTTCTTTCATGTGCAGTGAGTTTGATCCCTCTGGACACCTTGGACTTCATGTATTCAATACCAGCTGATAGCACTTGAGATTTAAAAACATAAAACACTAAATGTCTTAGTCTTTTTTTTAATGTAAATCTTACTTTCTTCACTCTCCCTTTTATTTAGGGTATAAAAAGACTAGAGAAATATGGTTGTAAGAGATGACACTCTGTAGTTGTCTAGGTGAAATGACAATCAGAGGTAGCATGGGCAATAAAGATCTGTCAGAATTGTAGCAACTTGAGGTCAAGCAGTTTGTCATTGTCATAGGCAACTAGGACAGCATGATGCCTTTGCAGTCTCTAGACAGAGAATCCACCACAAAGCCACCTTCCTCTACAACAAAAACACAATTTAGAAGAATAATTGATTAGCAAAGGAAAAATTGGCTGTGTTGAAAGAAGTGGAGAGTTGTTATCTTTTTATTTTCAAATAGCAGTGGGAAGGGGCTGGGGATATCTTCCTGGAAGCTGAAATCATGYAGGCATATTCATGCTGGCAAACTGAGGGTGCAAATTCAGTTCCTGAAAAATGGCAAAATGGCAGCAGCTCAAAAAAAACTTTCTTCCATGGACCGATACTTCTGGTGTTGTTGTACCTACAGCAGATCTCAAGAGAAACTCCCATGCAACCCCTTTTCAAGAAAAACCACTACATTTGGATGATTCAATATACATTCCAGCAATATTTAATATGAAAGCAAAAGGAAGACATTTGTTTGTAAGTAGGTGTTTAGGAAGCATATACTAAATATATGAATTCTAAGATTATTTTATGCTATCACAAACAAAAGAAAAGCCTAAATAGGCAGAATATTAATCCTGTTTACAAAACACAAGCCAGGCAAATGATCTTTACCATTTTTTGCAATTTATTTCAATGCATACTTTTGCTAACTTAGTGGTCTTGTCATTTTCTTACCAGCAGATTTTGTAAGAAAATATTTAACCAGTAGCTACATGTATATTGCTCTATGTTTTCTTATTATTGTCCATTTCTGTATATTCTGAGCTCAAGTTATATGGTCTAACTGAACTAATTTCTAACTTCATTTTGATTTCAGGTTTTCAAACTCTTTTGTTTTGCTCAAATTCAGTATTCTTGTATCCATGGCAACAAGAAGATGTGCATACTCTGTCTTTAATATTATCTCACAAAAAGTCAAGCGATTGAAATGGGAAGTACTTGGCATGTCAGAACTTCACTGTATTTCAGATTGACAATTATGAACAAGAAATCAAATGTGTAGTGACTTTGCTGCTGGATGTACTGTAATTACATCTCTGCTTCACAATGTACTTTTATGGCTCWAGGTTCTTCAAAATGAAAAAGAGTGCTGCATCTTTATTTATTAAATGCTAATACATTCCCAACAGAAAGGCTTAACTCTACAAATGTTTAACAATTATGCAGAATGCACTAAAGTGCTCTCATCCTAATCAGTTTGTTTTCATCTTTTTTATTTTAGTTTTCACTGAAATTCAACACCAAGAGATTGTTTTTAATGAAAATACAGGCAAAGGAGTCAGCAAGTTTAATAAAGACTCCAACTCACCTCCAAGTTTTGTTGAGCCAGAACAGTAAAGACCAGTGCAGGCAGTGAGAAGTTCTCCTTCAACACAATCTTCCCATCCAAAATAAGTCCTCAAATTCAGTTAAACACAACCAGCATTTGGAAAAAATTCTGACATATATCCAGTAATTTCAAACCAACTTAAGAACTTTCTTTATGAGTGTTGGCTTCCTAGTCTTCTCAAAAGATAAGGTCATGGCTCCACACATTTTTGAGTGATGATCTGTTCTAGTGCTGCTCTGAAGAGGCATCACATGTGGAAAAAAAAAGTTATACTCAGATGCTACAAGTGATGGAAAGTAAAAAAACCAACCAACCAAACAAAAAAAGGGCAGGTAGGAAAACCACACTGATTTCCAGGTTTCACTCCTGAAGAAACTCTTTCATATTTTGTGGAGCTTGCGCTTTCTGCTGACATTTTCCCCATGTTTCTTCTCTGCTAACATTAATGCTTAGCAAAAAAATCTTTCAGCGTAATGAGGGTTAGGTGAGGTAGAGTTACCAGGAACTTACATGCAGGAACAGATAAGAGGAACAAAATAAAAATGGGTCTGAAGCATTCAAAACTGCTCCCTGGTGGATAAGCAGCATGACCAGCAGGGAAGCAAGATGCAGACAGRGAATTTGGACACTTGGGAAGAGAAGTGATTCCTGCTCCTTGAACTTCACTTTGTATTTTGCTCTGGTGATCTGACAAGAATTCACACACATTGTCAAAGCAAGGTTTTGYCTCATCCAGACAGACATTATCTTAATAACCAGGAATAGAGATCTGAAATATAGATACATCTGCACCTAACGTAAAATTAATCCATGCTTCCTTCCTTGGGGAAAAAGTGCAGGTGTAGGCTAATATATTGAGAAACAGTATAATTATATAATAACTATTAGACTTTATGAATTGGCTGTTTTGTTTCCTCAATTTATTCCCAAACACCTCTGTAATAATAATATATTTGTCAGCAAAAAACCCATTGGAAATATATATTGCATTACTTARATCTGTAATAATTTAATTTACATAGTGCACATTCAGTTGTGAGTAATTAGTAAAAAAACCCTCAAACAACTTTCTCAGTTYTCCAAACCTGGTAGAAAGAGATACYTTTTTTTAGTTAGTTTGTTTGTTTTTGGGTAGTTTTTTCTGATCTCCCACTTTACAATTGCTTGTCTTCTGGAAATTAAAATTACTGTCTATGTGCGGCTGATAGAAGCAATTCATTGCTTTTATTGCATTATTACTTCTGATCCAGGATAAATATCCAGGTTCTCTGAAGTCAGTAAAGAGGATCAGACACCTTCTTTGGATCTGGAGAGATGAGTGGAGACAACTTAGGAACTTCTCTGTGAAGGAACTAAATTCTTCCCTCAAAGATGATTCTGAGACTAAGTGGTTAACTTCAGATTATCTTTTACAGTGTCTTCAAAAAATYATGATAATCTGAAAAATCTTAAGTTTTAACAGGCTTCCAAAGGGAATTAGCTACCTGACTCCATGGATGTCTGACCTCTGATCTGTGCTGTTCAATGTATTTATTAATGCCAGAATTAGGTGAAAAAATTCTCTTATGAGGCTTGGTTAATTGGGATAACAAAACTGATGCTTAATGGTGAACTGCAAATGTTTGCAACATTGATTCAGTGGGAAACAGGTTGCTGACAAAACTCAAATGTAATAAGTCACACAGGTAAAACTAAAGCACTTTTTTTGGTTTTTTTTTTTATTTGCAGGAATGAGTTCTAAGTTAACTATTACTGCCCATAGATGAGATTTTTGAGTCAGAAATCATCATTGCATAGAAAAATCATCTCAATACCTAACAACAGTCAAAAATCAAGTGAAACCATGAATTAATAGAAAAGGATTAGATAGCATGTCAGAAAGAAGCAGGTATGATCCCTGCTTCTGAGAGGAAGCACAACCCAACKGGAATGATGAAATGGAGCATGAAAAGTGAGGATGGGTCTTACCCTGACCCAGCACTAAGGGGACTRGGACACTTCAGCTGGAACGAGATAGCAGAGAAAGAATTTGATGCTCAAAACAGGCAGAAAGAGAAACTTCTTACAGACATTCTTGCATTGTCTCCCTTTGATGTGCAGAAGTTTAAAGCTTAATATAGGTTCAAACCATGTTTACAAATCATAGAGGAAATAATGAGAGGGCATTAAATAAGAATACAGTAGCTGAGGATTAGGCAGCTCTTGAGCCACAGTCTGCTGCAGGATGAGAGAATGTACAAGGAAATCTCATGTGGTGTTTTCTTGGTTGTAATCCTTCTCAGCATCTGCTACTTGTCYAGTGCCAGGAACAAGATACTTTTCTAGATGTTCTGTTATTTCTATTATATTGGCTACTACTATATCCTTTCCTGCACAATTCTTTCCCTACCATGATTGTCTAGACTGTACATTGAGTCTTGAAAGTTTCCATWATTTCATTAAATATTACTTCTGAGAGTTAAAGAAATACAGATTTTTTTTTTTATCTGAAAAATACATTCTCTTCCCATTTTATTTCTCTTGTTATTTCACATTTATGTGTTTGATGGAATATTCACCTTAGAGGATAGAACTGTKGCCATTTTTTTGTTTGAGATTAATTTAGTGAAGAACTTTGGAATGATGTTTGACGTTCCAAAGCTCTCTACATGCTGTACTTGTGCAGGATTCTGTACATCAGTAAATTTATTTGACTTCACAAAATTGACTACTGTATTTAATTTTTTAAATTAAAATTGGACTACTAGGTCCCTTTGTAAATAGTTTTGAAGTCACTAAAGAAAGAGAAAACCTGTTGTGTATTTCATACCTCTACATTATTTCTTTTATTGTTTAGCCTGTTCCGTTTTCTTTGTCCCCCTTTTAACAGCTTATATGCAATTTGCTATTGAATTTCTGCTGTCATTGACCCAATAGTACTTAGGAGCAATTTTAGTAATTCCTACATTTTTTTGTCTTTATCATGAATTAGAAACACTGAAATTAGAGGTTTTTGTTTTACCTAAACTTCAGGATCATGTTTATATACAAATATCCCACTTTAAACCACTTTTTCCTATGAATATTTTAGAAATACACTCAAGAAATAAATAATTTCTTTCATATATAGAACAAATAGCACATTTTTTGCCTGCTTTSAAGAGTTCARTACACTTTTAATGTRTTTATGTGTTTKTCATATTTACAYATTTTAAAAAGWACATATAAGAAATAATTAGGCTTAATATCAGACGAGGTGTGGAGTTATGTAATACAGTCACTTATAAGTTATTTCTCAGATTTACAGGATGAAACAATAGGAGTTGGGTGATAGAGTACCAAATATTCTTTCAATTTTCACCTCATAATGTSATTTTAATTTCAGTTTCAAATTTAATTTCCACTTGATTTCAAGTGAACTAAATCTCTAATACTCCAGCTCTCATTAGTCAATCCTGCTTAATCATCATCCTTTATTGTGGAAAATAAATTAACTCCACAAATAATCCCTCAAGATCCCTTATTTCTAAAGGAATCCTCTCTACTTCTCCATGTATTATTCACCCATCTGTTTGTTCACCCTTTTTCACAATAATAAGTCACATTTGCAGCAAACAAGTGTAATCCTTCAGTGKGAAATGTATAAAGGAAGCTRCACTGACAAATCCYTATTGAAAGGTATGGCATCCTATTYAGAAATGGTGCYAGGCATTGTGCCAAAAAAATCARGGAATTTTATTGCAAAAAATTCTATTGGGAAGTGCATAGGCAAAACAAAATCAGTAAAAGACTTCCTTGAAATTGTTTATATCCTCTCCTTTCYGGCTCATTCCCCTACCTACTAGGTTGTGTCCACAGTTTCTTCCTGGCTTTTCTTCCATGCTGTGGCTCTTGCATTCTTGGTTGCAGAGTYCCTTAGGCTTAGAGAGAAGGATAAAGAATAGCTTTCCTGTCCCTTCCACCTTTGGATAACAGGCTTTGAAGAATAAGAGAACAGGGATTTGAATTTCTTTTGAATGCAGGTATRTTTGATCCACAGAAGATGAGTGCCTTGAGCTCTTGCACAAGCTGTTCTGCTGCTCCCTATCTGTGCGTGCATGTGTTTTTTGAAGAGGACCTGACACTGAAGCCTCAGTGAAAGGAGGCAAACCGTTTTGTGGCTTTTTTTTTTCTTTAAAGGGAGGAAGTGATGTGACACATTGATATATATCTCATCATCAGGCTTTAAGTTCTATTCTTCAAGTCTGAGATTATCAGTCTGAAACCAAAGTCWCTCCAAGGATTGTGTTGCAGACTTAAGTGGTCACTTAGGTAATTCACCCTACTAGTCTGGATACCTATTTTTGGTTCACTGCATCATCCAGGTTGGTTGATTGCAGAAGGTGGTCTGACCCTCCCCCCCTCACCTCTGTGCTTGCTACACTCACATCGTGGTGATAGAATATTACACTAATTTTATTGAAGTGTTTTGTAGCCAAAAGAATCACACWATTTAGTGGGTAGTTGAGCATCTGTGAAAAGTGAAAAATAGATTTGTTGAGAGGTATCTCAAATTAACTGCTCTTCTAACGCCTCCCCTAGGTGCAAAATTGTCTCCTGCTCCAGCACATTCTTCTGCTGACTGTCATTGAATCCTCAACTGGATGGCAAGCTTAAAGCACTCTAGAGGCTTAATTTGATGTATGTAAACAGAGATAATTGCTTCATTGAATTACTTCTTTCTGGTATCTTGGTTTTAATATTTAGCTCTTAGAGTATAAACTAGTTGGAACCAATGCATAGGCTTGTGGTCGTTTTTTTGGGTTTTTTTTTTTTGTTTTGTTTGTTTGTTTTTTGTTTTTTTTTTTCCTAGATTTTTTGAAAAGATAGAACAATGGAAAAGATTACATTCTCAGGAAAGAAATAATCTATCATCTTTTACTACAGTGCTATTTTTATCGGAGTCAGCATATTCCATAAGTTGACCAAACAGAGATGATTTCATTGTTTATGAGAAATACGGAAAAATCATTTCCATTTGGGCAGTACAACAGACTGGTGGGGTTTCCACACTGTGATATAATAACTTTACATCATTTGGGGGCAAGAACTACTTTGCATGCTCTGCCATTAGAAAACTCATTACAATGGTTCAATCGAGGGCATGATATGAATAATAYGAATCTCAAAACTGCTCTGTGCCTTTGGTGGATTCTTTCTGTCAAAATTGATTATCTGATCCATTTAGATCCACTTACTAACTTTTTAAATAACCCTAGTTACATTTTTATTAACAATTAACACCTCTAAACTGTACTCTTGAGAGAATGTTGGAAACATTTTCTCCATATATATGGAGAGAAATGTGTTGGGATTTAAAAYAAATGTCAAGAAAATTGCAGTGAAGTGAAAATGGCTCTTACTGCATTGCAGATCCTAAGCAAATACTTCATGAAAAACAGCAGACTGCAATGAGCAGCACAGTCAGGCAGCATCCAAACATTAACCAGTGCTGTTAAATTTGATTTCATAAATGATCCCTGCCTGCTATGTTTTGTCTGCTTTACATGCAACCCAATATACATCTTCATCTGTTTTGGGACTGCAGTGTGCAAATATGCAAAGAAGATCATCGACTAGATGTATCATCACTAGGTGCATGGCATAATAACAGGTAAATTAAATGAGGAATGCAACAGGGAGACCTGCTGGTGCTTGAAGGAAATATATCCAGTTTGTCAAACTGCAGATATTATTATGTCCAAAGGATGCTATCACCAGGAAAAAAATTATATTTTAAAGAGAARTATGACAATGGATGTTTCTTTCTTATTTTACAGGGTATGCAGAACAATATGCCTGGCATGCTTCACTGGAATTAGCTGGGTTTTCATCTCTGTGACTTATTATTTAATTTCAAAAATCAACCTAATTCACCAAATTAACTGAAATTCTGATAACTTATTTTAGACAGATGGAAAATTTTCTATTTCATTCACATTGCAGTTAGAAATTTTACTTGTGAATCCTCAAAACGCAGATATTATTCGGCACAGGAAAATTTTTAACATTGCCAGTGACAAGTAACATTTTCAAAGTTACAGTTAAAAACCAATATCTAATTGTGAGTGGATGTTTCTCTTATAGGTGCTTCCAAAACAGTCCTACACTCATTGCAATAATCCATATTCAATGCAAGCATTTTCCTCAGGTGCTGGCACAGAAAATCTTCCACCCCTTGTTCTCCTTGGGAATCAAGCTCTCCTGAAGCTCAGAGCAGCAAGATGGAAGTTCTGTTCTTGCTCCACCTACAGCAAATATTAGCTCTGCATATTATTCTGAGCACCTTTAGAAACTCAGTTAAGGACTCTTCCTGTGTGAAGACTATATATGTGGAGTACACCAGTGGAGCCTAAATGTTTTGATGGCTGGAGAGAGAAAACCAAATCTCATAATAGTGTAAAAAAGATATCATAGGCCTGTAGCTGTTCAATAGCGAAAGTTTCTAGTTTGTCATTACCCAAGTTGCTCTCGGATAGCTTCCTGTTCTCYCTCTACCTTCATGAGGCAGACATCTCCTGTAGGTTTTGTACCAGGCCCAATAAATTTCCAGATAGCCTAGGTCACCTTGAAATCACAAGGACTGCAAAACCTRGGCTGCATAATTCCATTTATGGTGTTACTTCTAGAAATGTCTGTGAATATTATAGAAGTTCTTTTTATGTGGGAGGGCTAAGGAGAAAAAACAGAACATGAGAGTCTGAGTGTTTTCCATTTTTCCAGAGTAAAGGTCGGATGTTGATGTTTCATTCCTCTAATTGAAATGTCAGAGGTACAAGATGCCTCACAGAAATGACATATCATATCTGGGAAAACGAATTAAGTCTCATTTTTTGAATAACCATTGAACAATTTGGACAGGGCAAAGTGTCAGGAGCTGGCAGGYGTGACAGGAAATTAAGTAGCCAGAGGGATTGTTTTCCAATACAGTTGTTCTATGTGAACTGTAGAAATTCACTTGTTTGATTAAACAAAAGACAGATACAACTCACCAGAGCTTCACAGCTATAATTGCCTTTTGTCTAGTATGTTTGAGAGCTCCAGGAAAGACAAACTGAAAACAACCAGTGAAAACAACCTCCACGGCTTTGCAAATCTGCCAAAAGAAAACATACTCCATGAGCTCCCATACATCTTCCTGCTCCTCTGGGAGAAACGGAACCATTTTACAGCACAGGACGTTGAATCCACACAAGCCTTGTACTTGCTGAGGAAGTGTGAAAATAAATTGAAATAGTGCTTTAGATCTTGGCATTCTCTGGGATTAGAGAGAAACAGCCATAATATTAACACTTTGGGATACTGTTGAACCAAGGAAAAGCATAAATGACTTATTGGGAGATTTCTACTCACTCATACAGGAGAAGTGTTTTGTTTACACTTTGGAAGATCTCTTCCTGAAAGTGCTGACTCTGTGCAAGAGAGCATTTGTGTTAGCTCTGTCAGTTCAAAATTGACTGGTGCTGTAATATGAKCAGCAGTTTCTTACAGAAAACAATCCTTCTGGCAATTTGATACRTTTGTATACAGCTGCCAATCAAATCGTAACCAAAGAAAATTCCTTCCATCATGATTTTAAAGGGAATTTACAGCTGAGTATCTGTACATTTCAGAAWCATTTTTATAAGGTATATTTCAAAAGCATTTCAGGTTTCTTGTTCATTTCAGAAATATTTATATGAGCAATCCAAGTCCCAAATGGGCCTTCATATATCCACGAGTTCATGATTATCCCCTACACTAGTGGTTATCAAGCTGATCCAAACATGGTAATTAATCTTTCTACCTGGAGATCTACATCTGAAAAAGTCACCTGTCCTCTCTTGCTAATCAAGGCACAAACATTTTATTTATCTGCAAAGAATAGTTATGCCCTAAGACGTGCTCATTGATGCCTTTAACAAGTTTCAAACTCATAATAGTTTAATTGTGTTTACCTATTGCTAGATATATCTACAGTGTAAATGTATGGCACAACTGAGTAGCTTTTAAAGCACAGCATAAATTGATCTCTTCTAGTGCCATGTTGGAGTCACTCAGAACACACAAAAAGATTTTCTGGGCTTATGTTAAAGCACTAATCTGAGAGTCTGAGGGTTTCCTCTGCTTCAGAATCTGCCTATTCCTGATAAATCCATGTTGGGCTTACAGGGGGAGATTTGAGGAGCAGAGGAAGGGGCTGCACAAGCAGCTTCTCTGAGGAGACACCAGAGGTTGCCCTATGTCAAACAGAGTCAGTTCCAGCTGCATCCTTCCTTGGGGTACCTCAGTGGAACACTGRAGTATCCCTGGAGAACCTCACACTGGAGAAAGGGAATGTGCCCTGATGGAAGCTGCACCCTTGGAGAGCCCATGGAGGAGCAGGCTCTTGGAAGAGCTGTGGCCTGTGGACAGAACAGCTTTTCTGGCAGAACCCGTGGCCCTTTGGGAACCCACACTGGAGCAGCCTGTTYCTAATGGATTGTACCTTATGTAAATGCTCCATGCTGGAGCAATTCTTGAAGAACTGAAGCCTGTGGGAAGCACCCCCATTGGAGAAGTTTACTAAGGACTGGGAATCATGAAGGACACCTGATGATGGAATGGAGAAAAAGTGTGAGGACAAAGGAGCAGCAGGCATGAAGTGTTAGACTCAACACAACCCCTATTCCCCAGCCATCTGAGCTGCTAGAGGGAAAGAGACAGAAGAATTGGGAGGGAMGTTGAATCTGGGAAGGAAGGATCATGGGGAGAGGGCTTTTACTTTAATTTTAGTCATTCATTTTAGTCAAAAAGTCTAGAATGCAAGTGGGATGCCTACTGTAGATAGTGACTGGTGTTTACAGACATTGTGGGTCTTTACACAGGACACTTTTTTGTAGGGCAAAAAATTAAGAAATAAAGTATGGAAAGGTCACTGCAGTGGCAGATCTGAGAGTGAGACCCAAATGTCCTCACTTCCTTGGTTTTATCGTCTTTGAAAATATGTTTATACTCAGTGAAAAAAAATGAGTACTTATAAAATTACAGTGAAGATTATTCATCAATATTTTAAAGAGGGCACATTTAGTCTAAAATTCTGTGATGCTGTATTGTATTTGCCTGATTAAAATAAATTTTATGCTAAGCCTGGCAGGCAGGGGTAAGATCCAGACATAAACAGGAAAAACACAGTGAAATATGCAGGGGTTTTGGGTTCTTTGTTGATAGATGCTAGTTCATTCACCCTCATCAAAAAGAACAGGAGAAGCCCAAAAGAAGTGATGAATTATTTTATCATAAAAATAAAAAGGTGGGGGAGCCCACCTGTGCTCAGCACAGCTCTCAACTCTCATACACCACAAGCAGTGCTGCAGTGCAGGTCTGGAGAGAGCTCAGCAGTGCTGCATGCCATTACACACATCAGGAAACTAAACCAAGCTGAGATTAAAGTAGAGGCAAAAGATCCAAATATTCAGAGGGAAAGCACATATTTTTATTTACTTTTTATTACCTTTTCAGAAGAGAACTTTTAGCTGCTTAACTTAGGTGTTTAATTGTACCATTAGAACCAGAAGAAAGCTCCAAAAGGGAAAAGAAAGCCCCAGTGTGGACTTAAAAGACACCTTTTGTACTGAAAGTAATGGTTGTTTTCCTTCCTGCATATCCAGAAGTCTAGAAAATAGCCAGAAAATAGCATGTTAGACTGGGTTAGATCCTTTGTAGTCTTCTGCAACCATAACTACAATCTCTGYAAGATTTAATGTGCATTTATCTTTCAGTATCAAACAATGTTCTTAAATCAGATTTTGCTTATTTTAARTGATATACATTAAAAATAAATTTGAGTCTCTTCTTTTTTCTCCAAGGAGATGACTACATGTGTCCAGGAAATGGAAATTTTTGAATCTAGACAATTTCACAACATTTTATTAATTACTRTAAGCTTTCTGTGGTGACAAAGTGATTCAGTTCAGAATAAAATTCCCTGATTTTCAGTAATTTCCATTTCTTTCCTATGAAGGTCAGAAAATAATTCCTGTGTTATGGTTTAGCATAGACTTAAGTTAAAAAAAAGGAAATAGTTAGCTGCAAGGACCTTAGATTGGCACATGATTAGCCAGTGAGAAAGTGAGTTCATTTTCATGAATGAGCACATTTATAAAAGCTGGGGATTTTGGGAACTCCTCTCTCTTTTCGCTGCTCGCCTTGGGAGAGGTAAGAAGCAGCCTCGGCTCCCTCTGGCCTGGGGGGAGCCGGGGGCCTGATGGACCCTGCCTAACTCAAAACATCTGCCCAGCTCAGTGACTCTTGGGCTGGGAGCAGGGAGGAAGATGTGTCTGGCTCTGCTCAGACCGAGTTCAGTGGCTGCTGGTGGAGGAAGAAAGACTACAGCTGGTTCCCCCCTGCCACCCTCCACCTGGAGCAGCTCTGAGCCCAGGTGGAGCTGCCCCGAATGAGATTGAGGGGTGGAGCAGGGTGAAAGCTGCATCTACCAATGGACCTATCACGACCCCGCCTGCCATTCCTGCTCCTTCCCCTCTGCCATGTGGCCTCAGAGTCTTTTGAGAGCTGCCGCTGCTGCCTGGCCGAGAGCATGGGACCGTCTGCAGACCGGAGCTAAAGTTAACTCTTTCTTTGCCAAGGTGAACTTTGCAGAACACTGATCTTCTCTAGGGTGAAGAGAAAGTCACGGTGAAGATATTTCTATTTAGGCTGCATGAAGATATTGAGGTCTGTGAAAGAGATATTGTATTGTCTTAAGAGATGAGGAGATGAGAAGATGCCTTAGGCTGAAAATCTTCTGTGAATTGTGGTAACAAACTATAATATTCTAGAATATATCTTTAAACCATGGAAAATATAAACTGGGGAAAATGACTCTCCAGATTGGTAGTTTTTGAGCAAAGGTATTTGTAATGGACTGAGTGAAGCAGAGACTTTGTGTTCCCTTGAGGTATTTGAGCAAGATGCTTAATGTGATAAAGTCCTTTGTGTCAGTGCTTTGAGCAGAAGTGAGAGATATTTCTGCCCTTGAATGGGATGGAGAACATCCTTTGCATTGGAACTGCTAATTTTTAAAATAACACCCCAGAATGCATAAGAGTCCATGACCCAAGTGCAGCTGATGGGAAAAAACTGCACTTTATGGGAGAACCACAGAGACAGAATTTTGTTTCTGGGCGGCTGTCTTCTGTGAGAGCTAAGAACCACGAGTAGACTGCTTCTGTCCTTGTGGAGAGTTACCATAACCAGAAGAAACTCCTCTCTCTAGAGAGATTGATGATAGAGAGACTATTGATATAGAGAGATTATTTTCTAAGTACAGACCCTGGGTCCTGAGTTCTTGCCTTTATAAGTGTCTGTAAGGAAGAAAAGAAGCTGGTGGGGAATGGGGGAAGTGTTTTGGAAGTTTCATTTTAATTCTTTGGGAGTTTTGGGGTTTTTTTCCTTCCTTGTTTCCTTTTCGTGTGTGTGAATAAACTATCTTTATATCTTTTAAGTTTGAGCCTGCTTTGCTTTTCTTTTAATCCTATCTAACAGCAGAAAAACCCTGAAACCACCACATTAATTGATGCATTGGCTGGGGAAGTAAAATTAGTGAACACTGAACTTAAAACTAAGTTAAATAAAAATCCTGTTAAATAAAAATCTACAAGAATAGAAACTATTACATTTAAGTCTGCTTAAAATTTTTGTCCMAAAGAAAAGTGTCTTGAGATATGCAGTACTGGAGGAAATGTTCATGTTTTGGACGTATCAAAGCTTTAAAGAAGCATGATGGAATTTACCTGTAAAAAATGACCTCTTTGCTTTTCCTTTGAAGATGAGCTCTTAATAATGGCACAACAAGAACCTGACATAGGAGATAACCTAAAGAAAATGCATCTTTGTGCCCTGAAGAGCCCTTTACACTAATGTCATTGTAAACTGGAGAGCCAGACATAAACATTCAGAGAAACAGCACATTGCTTATGCTCCTTTACATTAAAGACTTCCTTTGATCTCCTTGTCTAAGCTTTGATAGCTTCCCCACAGAACAAATCATTGTATAACACGMACAGCATTCAAAATTAATAAATTAGTGTGGAAGATAAGCCAGTGGCATCAAACATGTCTAGAGCTTTGATGCTGGATTTTTGTTGCTAAGGCCCTTGTTGGAGTTTTGTTAATCACTTTATTTTCCTTCTCTCTCTTTTTTCTTTCTTTTTCAACAGAACATGGAATTTTTCCAWGGAGAGAAACAACTTCATCCTCCAAATCTCTTCCTCCGAATCTGAAATGCTGRAAAATTTTGGAAAGGCTTGAATCCCAAATTGGGATCTAGAGTGTTATGGTTAGCTTCCTTTTGCTTGTCTGTCTGATATACTGGGKAGCTGATTGACTGATAAGCATCACYAGAGATCTGCTTTTCTGACCTACCTCAAAGTTCAAGAGGATGGATTGTGTGTCCACTTTGCATCCTTTAGACCTCAGACTCATCTACACAGGGGATCTTCACTGTTCAAAACCCATTGGGCTTATTCTGTGCATAAAGACAGATTTTGGCTGTGGAAATTTGAAATTCCTGCTCRTGTTCATGACAACTAATCTAAATTCCATGAATATTTGCTGGGAGTAAACAAGGATGCAAGGAAGGCTACAGAAATTTACACCTAATGGAAATGAGGAGGAAATCTTCAGTGCAGTGTTTGCCTTTTGGTAATTTATTATTTTAATCAAAAACCCAGTGTTGTGCAAAGGCTGGTCTTGAAATTCAGTCCTTGTAGATTAAGCTTAAGATGTATTACACATATTTTTAAAACACATAATTTTCCACATGTATAAGTATTAAGAATTTTAATTAGTGGAAAAAATAATGAAGGTATTCTACCCCTATAATGTCTCCTGTTTTYTAATGATGATACAGGCTTCAAGATGGCACTGAAATATCCTCTTATTCCATATCACTTTGGATATGGTTTTTCTCACCTAATTTTAATCGTTTCACTTCAACTGACCTATGAGGATCCCACTAAGAATCCCATCAAGAGGTGGGACCAGCTTTGAAAGTGGGCATTAAAATAGGTGGAAGAAGTTACTTCTACCTAATTTAATGAAGTAGAGGCTTAGCTGTTCATGTGTGGAAGCTGAGATATCCTGGGATTTACAAGGCACCCACATGTGACCACAGTATCTGGAAACCTTTCCCTGGGTCAGACCAGTCATGATCTCCCAAATGATATTAGATACCAATATTWAAGCAACTGAACTCTTATTTCTACATCTTTACACACTATCTTCCACACCCTTAGTCTCAAAACAAGGGACTATGTAATTTTTGACACTTCTTCTTGATCTTAATAAAAAATCTAGATTAATCTCTGTACACCTTAAAGAAYGAATCCTGTCACAGAACCATCAGATGTAATCACGGGTAACATTCTTCTATATTTTCAATATAGAAGATTATAATTAATTATATAATTAATTTTTTCTAAGCCTCACATTTTTGACTATAAGAATTATATATTTTAGCATATACTATAGCTGTAATATTGATAGTGAGTAAAATTTGATTCTTATCCCACAGCTCCCTCCAATTTTTTAACTTGCTAAATAATGTAGCTTTGAACTTCACTACTGACCTCTTTCTGAGGTCACCCAAGTGGCACAGAGTTTGCACAGACTTCTTGTCTCAGGACAGCTTTGTCTTCTGAGCAAATTCACAATAAGTAAATAAAAATGAACATTCTTTTACATTGATRTGATGAGTAGGGAAAAATGATTTGTCAGTTGAGCTGTGAGTTTTCCATTTAGCTGCTCTATAATAGTATTTAATGATAAAAAAATTGCTGAACATATTTTTGAATAAATTATAAACCAGTTGGGGGAAAAATGCATGCTAACATAAAGGGGATATATAAAAACTATACTTGAATTGAACAGTGAAGGAGCTGTTTTAACATGTTTGAAGTCATTTAATGATGTATTTTATCCCTTTAAGTGTATTTCTATGATGCAGATAAACTACAAGTTAGCATTCAAAAACACTGACTAGCACTGATGGACTTCCACACTGGCATTCAAAACTGAATGACCAAACTATCTCAGGGAGATTTTGGCATGACCAAAGGTGCAGTGCTTGTGTAAATTGATTACAAATTTTATAAACTAAAATTTAGTGGTCATTAATATTTTCCACCATGATGAGTATTTTATGCATAATTTAAGCAACTCTGTTGAATATCACTAAAATAAGAATTTATAAAAGGAAATCTTTGCTGCTTAATTAAGATAAGAGATTTCCTGAAGCCATGATGTCACTRGGGCAGAAAGACAGAAGAGCTGAATTTGTGCTGTGCAGTTCYCTGCAAGAATGTGTAATTAAAATAAGGTGTCTTTTAAGCTGTCAACCTAAGTTTCTCTGTAGTTTGTGGAGGAGAGGGGCATCTTCAGTGAGTAACATCCTCCAGAGAAGTCTGTCATCAGACAGCAAGAACTGTCTCTCAGGAGGTTTTGTCTGTTCATTGAGTCAGAACAGTTAATTGCCAAAGCCTTGAGTCTGGTGATTAGAGGGAGGACACTTTTCCACACAGAAAATTGCTGAATGTCACTGGGGTGTTGTGCTGCCAACAAAGACAGGGCTGTGGTCTAAGACAAGGTAGCAAAAACTTGGTGGTTTTTGGGTGAGAGCTAGAGACTCTTTGATTTCTGATGAAGACTAACGCAGTAATTGCAGTGAAAAAACTTATATCAGCCCACAGGTATCACAAGTCTACTCCTGGCAAAAATGGTGTTATTGAAAATATCTGGGGAATAATGCAGCTAAAATTTGACCTTTGCAGATGACTGTTTTCCACTATCCCACGAAACAGTTTCTCAAATGTTAATAGGATTAAATATTCTGGATTCTTTCCTTTGAAAAATTTTTGGTAATGATCTGGTAAACAGCTGCTTCTAGAAAAGATTATCTTATCKTCATAAAGTTTCATAAAATAACCCCCATTAAGCTTCAACTGTTGATCTTATATTTTCAAGTTATTTAATGCAGTTTAATTATTTTTCTTTCTACYTAATGTGAAAAATTACATCTCAAAATATTGAAGAAGAATTCAAATAATGAAATTTAATTGCTGTCTTTTTCAATATCAGTTTTGTGCAAATTTTAAATCTAGTTTCGTGAATTTTAAATTAAAATTTTCCAGGCATTTTCTTTCTGTTGAAAATGTTGATGACTCTCCTGTCATTTTTGGGCTTCTAAGGACACCTGCACATCCTAGAAAATCATAGAAGAACATTTTAAAATATATTGATTATGGAGGGAAAAAGWGAAATGCAAAACATTGCAATCATTGCTTTATATAACAACTTTAGTTAATGTAATTATGAGATAACCATTAAGGAATAAATTAAGTGTTGAAATGAATGTAAGTGGCAGAATATAAGTGCTGGTTAAATAGCAGCCAATGAATAATAGATAYGACTTGAACTCTCTTGAATGCATAATGCAGAGAATATTCTATTGAATTATTTATCCTGTCAGAAAGAAGGCACATGTGCCAAATTTGCAGCAGTTGTCTRAAAGGATTTAGACTCCTGGGGTATGAGGTGATTTCTCACTGGAAAACCAGAGAGCAGCCTATCAAGAAGTTGATGTGCTGGTGTGATTTAAGAAGGAAAGTCTCATTTAAACACCATTGGAGGTAAAATCTGAGGGCAATGACCTAAGAGAGACTATAAGGCCAAGTGTCCTCCCATCCATTAGCATGTGCTCTTGGGCAAGAGGCCACATAACCTAGTGCTGCCTCCAAGTGTCAGAGGAAAGGCTTGTGCAGTAAGATATGTTTCAATATTGAAGCATTACAAACACATAAAAACCTGATGTCCTTTTATTACATGAACAAAGAAATAAGGCAATGACTGAAGTGATCTAAAAAGAAATATATTTATCTAAAAATTTCAAGTTARTTATAAGTTTGCATATTTTTAAAGATTGTCTTCCCCTTAACATTTACAGAAAACATTTATTTCCCAAATTAGCATTAGAGTCTATTAGGCATTTGAAAAATGGCATGATCCTTTGAAATCCCAGTTCCAGATTGATTTCATTAGGCAGTGCTGAATGTTTGGTTGTTATTGCAGATGTCTAACAGCTAAAGAGATTTGAAATCTACAGATCCCATTCAGAAGCTCCCCCTGCTGTACAGGTTTGGCTTACTTTTGATCACACATCCCTCCCATATAGGAGAATCTAGAAAGATTACAATCATCAGAAGAATAATTACTTAGGTATACTAAGGGTATAGGACATAGAGCAATGTCTGTGTAAACTGCCTCAGGGTTTGGRCTATCAGCCCAAATCTGGGTCAGCAGCTAAAAGGCCAAAAGCTGTGTCACAGTGGCATGGGAAGAATGGCAGGAAAACCTTTGTTATTGTATGGCAAGTTAGCAAAGGCTAATTAAATATTACCTCTTACACAGAAAACTAATTTTCAGTTAAATATAGCTTTTCAGAGGCAGAAACATTCCTAGCACTTTAGATTGTTTATAGTTGGTTGAGCATAAAAATGTTTAACACGAAATTGAAATTAGTGCCATCTTCATCTATTTATTGCTGTGTTTCTTTTTTTTAAGAAGTAAAAAATGGCATTATGAAGCATAATATTTTACTTTATTTTTAAAATGTTATTCCTTCAAAATAACCACATTTGTAAAAGTTTATCATCCATCAGACCCTCCTGAGAACAKAAGTCTGATTTAAAACTCTGGGTGCTAACTACACTATGCAATAATGGAATAAAAATTTAAATGCAACTCCTCCAGCTTAGGTCTGCTTCCTCTACCTTTAATTTTTCAGGGGAATGGCAATAAAATGAAAAATATACAATATATAATTGAAAATAATCTGTTAAATCCTAAAGCCAGCTCATTTTYGCACTATTAATCTCATGGCAGAAACGTTTGTGTTTGATTTGTACTGCAAAGACTATCCTCCAAACTAAATCAAATGACTAGGAGAAGTGTCATTGATGATTCCTAAGATAATAATTGCATCACAAAATTAATAACAATTTATGCCCACCCTAATTTTGGGAAATCACAGATGCTTGGGGTTTGCTATTGGCACTGGAACAGCTTTTGGAATAGAACTGGAATTGCAATTGYAAAATGCAAGGCAATTGTTTTATTCCCAGAAGTGCTTATTGAAACAAAAATAAATAGATTTAGATTTGGATTTRGATTTAGATTTAGGTTTAGAATCCTGAATTGGCATAAAAATAAGGAAAACTTTTAGACTCATTGCACTGAARGGTCCCAGTTCAGTCCTTGTAAGATGAATCTTTGTTATAGGTTTTCCTGACTTYTGTCCAGCAGTTCCCATTCATCCCAGCTATGACTGTTGAGAAAAGGAACTGACACAGTTCAGAAGTGGAGAGGTTCAGTAAAGCCCTAAAACAGCCAGGTTATGGCTCAACTATTTTGTTTAATTAAGGCAAGATGGGGTTTGGATTAATGGGATGTTACTTCCCACTGCATTACTTTGCTGTCCTCAGCAGCAAATGGAAGTGTGTTTATTTATTTTTTTGCTACAGATTAAGCTACTTTTTACTTGCTGTAGTTTTATAGTTTGACTTCAAAGAGCCATGGCCTTGAATTTGATGCTTTTCAATACTGTAGTGTTAGATACACCCCAAAAGATTAATCAGTGCAATGTGATGCAGGACAAGAACTGGGAAATTCAAAGGAGTGAAATAAATATTTCAAGGACACATTTTTTTGTGGTTTTGTTTTCGTTTTTGTGTTTTAATGTGGTTCTGAAAGAATAAAACAGCTCTGATTTTTTAGATTTCAGAAGAAGCTGTTAATACAGTGTCTCTCAATTATTATTAAATAGCCAGCCTGAGAGAAGTTAAGTGTTTCACATTCTACAAATGTCCTTGGTTTTATCTTGTTATCAGAGAGAACAAATTAAGGGAATTGAGATTGTTGGGGGAGTGATGGAAAGAACTAGGGAACAGTGAAAATTTGTTAGTAAATTTATATTTTGAGAAGTAACTAAAACATGAATATAATCAGAACACWGTAGCCTTTCCTCAAACTAACTAAAGGCTGAATTTGTTTGCCTAGCACATAAGGGTTTCTATCAGGACTTTCCATCAGGTCCCCAGTACAATAACTRGGATCAACTGCTAACCATGTCTCATGCATTTCCCACTGAAGTCCATGCCTATCTGCAGTCCCCAAAAGGGCAGCCTCTGGAGTAGGCGTGGGTACAGCCTGTGCTGCCTGTCTGGTGATGAATCCTGAACAGTGCAACACCTCAAGGCTCTTCYTGTCTCAATGGGTCAGTCTAGAAATGAGGTGTGCTTTTATTCCCTGTTAATGCCAGGCAAAGGAAAGTGAGGGCAGAATAACAGCTTTTATGACATGAGAAGTCATCTCTCGCATGGAAAATATAAGAAGGATTTTCCTAAAGAAATATTTAATACAAGGATTTTTTTCTTCATGTGTGTAGATTGGACTGGCAGGGAGTGACAGTGAGTTTGTCCTGGTTGACAGTGAAGTCAGCATCAATCTGAGGCCAKGGGAAATGCTAGGAAGGGAAATATCTTGTTAGGTTATGGCAAGAAGATTGGGATTATGGGTATAGTTATGTTAATGACATTGCACCATAGAGGGTTATGTTCTGAGTTCTTGCATGTAAACATTAACAACATTTTAAATAAAAGGTAATGTAATTGTTCATTGGTTTGCCACCTGGGATAGAATCTACATACTGTTATGTTGGCCCCATTGTTGCCCTATACTGTGTTTGGATTATGTTCTTTTGTTGGCTCAGGCTATTATTAAAGCTATTTTTCGGGCTTGCTTGATTGTTCTTGTCCCTATTTCAATTGCCACCCCAACTGGTCCAGTTTGTGTCACGTTGCCGGCAGCATTCATGTTTTCTGAAAAAATGTAGAATGCTGCCAGTAAATGTTAAAGTGAAATGTCAGTTGCATTGAGGCTGTTCTTAACATTCATTTCTCATTTTAATTAGGAATTTTAAAATATTTTTGTAATTACAAGAAAAAGCAAGGAGGATGACATTTATAAAARCTTCCAAATCTTTTGAGCAAGCATTGGGGAAAGTATAAGTTCCAGTTTTTGATTTGGGTGTAGATGACATTTTCCTCCGTTTCACTTGATCCCCAAACACACCATGTATGCCTGTACCAAYTGTGGGGCACAGGGATGTCAGGACAGGGCTTCAGTTTGTTGTGATACACATGGGTATCTTCACTGTGGATGTGTCTTTGCCACTAAAATTCTTTGCAGTCCTCAGAGAAAGGGAACTGTGTGGTGAATCTAGTGCTGGTCAAATGCCAGTGCCCTTACTAAAATTATTTACTCATTTTGCTGCTGCGAGATAAGATTTAGAAGGAGAGCAAAGCAGGCCCAAAYTTTAAAGGGTATAAAGAAAACTTTATTTAAACAGAATTAAAAAGAAAAATAATAAGAAATCAGAATAAACCTTCAGAACACTTCTCCCCCCACAATCGTCTTTTCTTTTCCATTGACAATGTACGGAGACAAAACYCGGGACTTTCAGTCAGTTTACCACCTCTAGAATAGTCTTTCATCAGTTTTCCTAGGGAGAGGAGTCTCTCTTGCCATGCCATGGAGACTTCTCCACAAGAAACAATTCCTTTGTGGCTTCAATGTCTCAGCAAATCAGCTGCCTGGGAGACGGAAATCTACTCGCCATGTGAACATCCTTTCCCTTGACTTACAGCTTTACCCGCAACTGCTTTTGAGGGCTCAATCTTTGGCTAACAGGGTTAGCAACACTTTTATGGATGAACTGTTTAGAAGCAGGGGTTCTCTTTATGTCTGAAATCATCTTCATCTCTGGAAACAGAGGTCTTCTTCCTTCCCTGAGCTCAAAGAGTCTTCATCACTCATATTTCTCTGTTCAAGCTTCTCATTTGGGTCATAGCTACTTCAGTGTCTGCTTTGCTTCAGCATGGATGCTTTTGCTCATGGTTTACAGTTTGAACACTCCATCCCCCCATGCTTTTTTCATAAATTATTTGGATATTCTAGTTTATCACAGTCCATCACCATGGCCTCACAAAAGAATTTCAGCCCAAGACTAAGGCATCTCCTTATTGTCCTCCCATCTGAGATTTGACTCCTTTACTGACTTTGGTGTCTTCGTATTGTCCTCTGTGTGCCTTCACTCTGTCTTTTTCTCTCACCCAAGAAAAGATTGAAGGTCTGGAAGTCTTATCTGTGCAGTAAAAAGAGTTAATCTTACCCAGGCCTTGCATCAGGGGCTGGCCTCTCGCTGCTGGTCATGTCATTCCTGCCAGGCAGTGTCTGTGGAGGCTTGTGGAGGTTTGATTTTGGCTGCATAATGTCCCGTGGCACTGGGACAGTTCTTTTAGCAGCAAGATTCTGGAGGGCACGCTGAGGGGGCTGAGTGGGAACCTAGTGGTGGCAGGAACAGGCCAGGCAGACTTTCAGCAGCCCACAGTGAGGCCCAGCCCTGCTCAGAGCTGCTCCTGGGGCCTGGCAGACTCTGACTCGGCCCAGGCTGGTGGCAGGGTGGGGCTTGGAGTAGGAAAGATGTCAGCAGCCACAGCCCAGCCCTGCTCAGAACTGCTGCTGGGGCTCGGTGGGCTCTGACACAGCCTGGGCTGGTGGCGGGGCAGGGCTCAGTGTAAGAAAGGTGTTAGCAGCCATTGCCCTGCCCAGCCTCGGCCTGGGCCCCACAGCCTCACCTCCCCTGCCTGGCCACACATCCTAGAGGGAGAGAGAACTTATCTCKTCAAAAGTCAGAAAGCAAGAGAGCTTTTCCTGGGCTTGTTCTTTTTAAAATGTGAATCTCACAGAGGCAGATCTAGCTTTCTTAGTGGTTTAACAATGCGCCACTTCTCAGAACCAGCCAGCCATTGGTTTTTTCCAGCATGGAGGAAGCTGCTAGCAGCTTCTATTAGAAAATTACTTTTGTGACTGGCTCCTTCCCTCTTCACCAAATGTCAATTAATGCAAAATCAGCACAAACTGTTTAGAAGGGGTTGCAGTGCCAATGAAAATGGGAAGCCCTTGATGGTACTTCTGTGCATGAGTCCATCTGTGGTTTCACCAAGAGAGAAAAGGCATACCACAAGATTAAACATCAAGCAAAATCACATCTCAGCTCTACRTTTTCAGGGCACCAAATGAGAAATATGGGCACATCCAAGGTTTCCTAATAAAGTACCATCCTGAATTGTCATGAAATGCTTTTTCATGATGTTAGACCAATTGAGCATGCTACCAAAACATTTAAATTTCTCCAAAAGCCATACAAAGATACATTGATTATACTGGAACTGGTCTTTCTAGATTATGGCTCAGCTATACATGATTCCTACCCAAGTGCATGCTATCTAATTGCATGCTGTATGGTAATACACCTTTGGATGGAGAGAGTTAAGGAGTTGTGAGATTATTTCTCAGATTCATTTGAAAGACAGAACATTGCTTGAGATAAAACTTGGAGCAGCAGCACTGATGCTGACTTAATTTCCTCCACATAGTCTTTGGTAAGGCAGCATGCCTTGCAGGCTTAGAATAGGTTGCTAGGGAACATGGTGCTCTAGTGAAATTAAGTAGGCTATTCAAACTAATTAGTCTGGAAAGAATGTGTGTTTTTTAAAATTCGTAAGATGGCAGTTACAAATAAAAAGATGACAGTCAATTATGCTTAAAAAGATCTAATATTCAGAGGGGTGGGTCAGATTCTCTGCAAATAAAAAGAGTTTTGAAAATGTTTTGAACTGAAAATGAGCTTAAGTCCTTTGAAACAGAATTAAAAAGGTAAATCAGTGTCACCTAACTTTGGCAACTTACTTAGAGGCCAAGAGTAAGTTATCTGTCTGGGATGATAAAATAGCCTATGGAGACAGACAGTATCTTCACAGGACATAGAATCATAGAGTCCTTAAATATCATCCTGTCCCAACTCCCCTGCCATGGACAGGAATACCTTTCAGTAGAATAGGTTGCTTACCCTGGCCTTCAACACTCCCAGGGATGGGGCATTGACAATTTCTCTGGACAACCTCTTCCAAAGTCTGATCACTCTCATATTTCTTCCTATTATCTAATCTAAATGTACCTTCTTCCACCTCAAAACATACCCCCTTGTCCTGTCACTACAATCCCTTGTAAAGAGTCTTTTGCCATCTTTCTTGTGGGCTCCTTGGAAGGCTGTATTAAGGTCACCCTGGAGCCCTCTCTTCCCCAAACTGAGAATTCCAATTTTCTCAGCCTTTCCTTACAGTGCAGGTGCTCCATCCATCTAATCACATGTGTGGCCTGTATCTGTCTGGACTTACTTCAACAGGTCCATGTCCTTCATGTGTTGGGGACTCAGGGCTTGATCCAGCACTGCAGGTGGGATCTCACCAGAGTAGAGCAGAGGGGCAGAATCCCCTCCCTCCCCTGCTGCCCACAGAGCTTTGGCTGCATCCCAGGACAAGTTTGGCTTTCTGGGCTGCACGGGCCCATGGCTGGGTCATGTCCAGCCTCTCACCCACAGCACTCCCAAGTCCTTCTCAGCCAGGGTGCTWGGATCTGTTTATCCCTCAGCCTGGATTGATATCAGGGGTTGCCCTGACCCCAGTGCAGCACCTGGCATTTGATGTTGTTAAACTTTATGAGATTCTCATGGGACCAGTTCTCAAGATTGTTATGTCCCTGTGGATGGCATCCTGGCACCCCATGACTCAGCTTGGTGTCATCTGCAAATTTGCTGAGCACGTGCTAGATGCCTTGGTCTGTATCATTAAGGAAGATATTAAGTAACACTGGTCCCAGTGCAGACCCCTGGGGGGGACACTGCTTGGTGCCATTGTTCATCAGGACTGAGACAGATAAATGACCCCTGTAGCCCTTCCCTTGGCCATTCATGTACTGGGTGGGTCAGGCTGGACTTGCCCTTGGAGAAGCCATGCTGGCTGTCTTGGATCACCTTCCTGTCCTCCRTGTGCCTTAGCACAGCTTCTCAGGGGGCTGTTCCATGATCTTCCCACATACAGAGGTGAGGATGACAGGTTGGAATGTCCCAGGGTCTTCCTTTCTACCTTTTTTTTGAGATTGATACACTGATTCCCATTTTCCAGTTACCTGATTTCACCTGACTGCCACGACTTTTCAAATGTCATGAAGAGTGTCTTGGCAACTACATCAGCCAGTTCTTTCAGGATTCTGGAATGAATCTCATTTACTTCCTTAGATTTAAGCACATTCAGGTTCCCCAGGTGATCATGAACCTGATCTTTATTTACAATTGGAGGGATTTTGCTCCCCCAGCCTCCATCCTGCTGTCCATCCACTCAAGAGCTATGGGGAGACAGGTTGCCATTGAAGACTGAGGCAAAAAAGTTGTTGAGTGCCTCACCCTTCTCCTCATCTATCATTGTCAGTGTTCCAGCATTACTTATAGGAAAGGGGGGGGGTACACCTTCTTTACGCTTCCTTTTCTGGTTAACATACCTGGAGAATCCCTTTTGTTTTTCTTTGTGTCCATTGGCAGGTTCAGTTCCAGCTTTGCCTTGGTCTTCCTCACCTGATTCCTACAAAACAGAATTTCTGTACTTTTCCCAGGTCACCTGTCYTTGCTTCCACTGCCTGTGCATTTGCTTCTTTCYTTTTCATTTGACCAGCAGTCTCCAGCRCAGCCATGATGGTTTCTTGCACTCCTTGTCTGATTWCTTGCTCCTGGGAATTGCTACCTCTGCTTTATGGAAGATTTCCTTAAAAGTCTACCAGCTCAATTCCATTCACTCGTCCCCAAGGATGTTTCCAAAGGGACCTGTGAAGAGCTGGAAGYTTYYATTCCTAATGTCCAGGGGCCTAACTTTACCCCTCATCTGAGTCATATCCCTCAGGACTGCAAACTCCACCAATACATGATCCCTGCAGCCCAGGCTGCCCCTAATCTTGATGTTCCCCATTAGCTCGCTTTGATTCAGAACACCTGAGAACATGAGAACAGCATGTGACGGATGCAGATATAGAGTTGATGTTTCCAATGAAATGAGAATCTTCGGCTGAGAATTTTCATTCCTCTCATGAGGAGTATTTCACTTGATCTTTTATGCAAACAATAAAAAGGTTCCATGAAGCCATGAAGTTTTTTGTGTTGTCATTTAGTGTTTGAATCTATCTGTCTTACTTTAACTACACTGTATGTTTTGGAGAGATAAAACAATACTGACATCACGAAAAGAAATGCAAATTTAAAAAAAACAGAAAGAGGGATGTGCAAATAAGCAAGGGGTAGAGATTTCAMTTTTTAAAAGAATTGACATCTTCAYGGGATGCCTCATCACACATTCCATTAACATTTACACTCTTTCCATTTGTACAGTCTGCTGCATAGGGTAAAGAACTGGTAATTCTTGGGTTTTACCCAGAGCTCAGATAYATTTTTCTCCATTTGTTCTATTGCCATCTCTTATTAGTTTGGCAGGCTATGTTTTAGTGCCCTTTTCTCTTCCTGTTCTATCTCTAACATAAGCTGCAGTAAAGAGTTAAACTTGGCAGCTGCCCATTCCAGAGGCTAAATTCTTAGCTTTCAATCTCACTAGTAGTTTTTGTTTTAAAATCTGGCTTCACATGCAGGTCAACTTCTCTGCAAAGCAGCTGTGAAGGTCAGATTGGTACCTATGAAACTGTCAAATTTTAGCTTTTAAGTAATCACACTTGAAAATTGATATTYCATGACTACTCTCCAGTAGCCGTGAATTTCTTCACAGGACAGAAGAGCTGAAAATAAATATAGCGGCTTCTCAAGAAAATGGTGAAAGAGCTCACATTCAGATAAGAAGAATTCATTGCCAGATGAAAATAAAAGGAAAATTTCAGAGATGGTCAGCAATGATTTTCAGTCCTCCCTTTAAAATTGGTGAGAGCAGACATAATAATACTGCACTAAATAAAGTATGCAATAAAAAAAATTTACTCATTGTATCTTTTTTGTCCTTTCTCAAAAAAAAACCCAAAAACAAACCCCAAAACAAAAACAATACCACAAAACCAAATCCCACCCCCCCCCAAAAAAAACCAACTGAAAACGAACCATAAACCCCCCCTAAAACAGACACAACCACAGAAGTAAGGATATAAATGTTGCTGCTGAGTACTACTGAGGTAAMAGCCTAACAGAATGGCTATTACATTTAGACTGGCAATGACCACATGCATGATTAAAATARAACAGCACATCTTACAAAGGAGTCAAAACATTTGTGCTTTGCAGATTTAATCAATGGTACTGATTAAAAGGAAACTTGCCTTTGGACAGTTATTCTGTAAGTSCTGGCTGTGACCTTTCTTTCACCTCTTTCTTGTACTGAATTTTATCTCTTGCGTGGGTATTGAACTGGTCTATCAATTCCTCTGTGAATCACCTCCAGCTGAATTTTACAGTTGCACTCTGTTGTTAGCACTAGGAATTACATTTCCCATCTCTTTTTTTCTTTCTTTTTTTTTTTTTTTTTCTTCTGACCACCGAGATCTACACTCTTTCCCTACACGATCTTCTTCCTATCAGGAAATGTAGCTCATGTTAATTTCTTTATATATTTCATATATGTGACAATCTTCAGAACAGCCCAAACAGACCATCTTACTAGATAAGAATTGCTGCAATATTTTTTTATAAATAAGGGKTTKTTTTTGTTTTTTTTTCTCTTACCAGCTACTTTCTCATAAGTTTCTTTTTGATCTATGAATCAATGTACACAAATCCAATTTTTGACCATAGGACAAGGGCTAATGATTTTAAACTAAAAGAGGTTAGATTCAGGTGAGATAGAAGGAAGAAATTTTGKCCAGTGAGGGTGGTGAATGACTGAAACAGGTAGCCCAGAGAGGTGGYAGGTGCTCCATTTCTGAGAACATTCCGGACCATGYTGGGCTCTGAGYRATCTGATSAAGTTGGAGATGTCCCTGCTCATTGCAGAGTGGGTTGGTGACCTTTAAAYATATCTTCCAACCCAAACTATYTTATGGTTCTATGATAATAACAAGTAAAAATTCAAAGGTGGTAGCAAAACTGAAGATCATTTAAATAGATGATTATAGAATGTGACCCAAAAAATTATAATAATTACTCTAAAATCACAAGTTCTGTCAGGCAAATTCTGTTCTCGGTTGGGAACTCAGAAAAGACCCTTTGACTCATCATTGAAATAATCTGAAATGAAAAAGAAAGGGGAGGGGATCTCTCAGAGCAGTCTTGAAAACATACTCATTTAGGGGAAAAGGCAAACAGTACCAGGTGAAACAGCAGAGTTGGAGGATTTTTCTCATTAGGGATTTGAGGACAAATACAAAGGCTGATTGCAGAATTAGTGGAAACACGTTCAGAATAAGCTGCCCTATAAATAAAACAATTTCATCACAGTATCACATTTTATGTAAATCTGATTTTTTTTGTGTGTGATTTTTTGGTTGGCTATTTTGGGGCAGAAAAAACTCCTAGAAAAGTTATTCTTGCTGGCACTTGGATTATAATGCATTCCTTCTGTTTGGGGACTCACTGCTGCTTCTGTCCTCCTGCATTAGGTGACACTGAAGACCACTCTTTGTTTCTGGGACCAAATCACAAATGTCTTCATGCCTATGTTGCTAAACTCTATGGGTTTCTAGGTTTTTTWAAAMATGAAATGCATGCTTATAAATTGTGTCCTTACTTGATGGCTGAGTTGACAGTCAAGAAGAATGAAAAAGATGTTTTACAAAAGGTTACAGAGAGTTAGGGTGTCAATGATTACAAATGCTTAAATTTATCTCAGTAAGAAGTTCAAATCTGGCCTCCAGTTTAGAAAAAAGGAAAATACAGAAACATTTTTAATTAAAATTGAATTTTATTCATRAAACCCAACATAAAATCTTGATTTACAATACAGCTATTCCACTGTATTTATTTATTTATTTATTTTGCTGCACGAATCAGGGACCTAACAATTTAGGGATACTCAAGAAAGAAGGTGTTGAGACAAAAAGAGTGAAGGGAAGATACCTGAGCTCTGTGAGAGCTGGATGCGTGACAGCATAGGCAGAGGAAAGAAYTAGAAAAATCTGTTGARCACATGGTGTGACTCTTGGGGATGGTGCTGTGCAGGGCCAGGAGTTGGATTCAATGATCCTTGTGGATTTCTTCCAACTCAGCACATTCTGTGATTCTGTGATTACCAACAAGGTGTAAAATCCCTGGTACTGAAGCTAAAAACAATRTAAGCACTGGAAGTGAAAACAATCTCTGCTTTATCTTGAAGCTATAAAGGACACTTTTTTGGTAAAGAGTGACTTGGCTTTCAATTACACACTAAMATAAAAAAATCCTACAGCCATCAGGTCCAGGAAGGTCATCTTTCCCCTCTATTTGGCATTGCTGAGGCAGATWTGCAGTGCTGAATTTAGATTTAGGCTCTCCAGTACAAAGAAGACATTGATATAATGCAATGAGTGCTGCAGAGGCCGCCATGCTAATCAGGGAGAGGGACAGAGCACACGATGTACAGGGAGAGGCTGAGAGCTGGGTCAGTTCTCCCTGGAGAAGAGGAGGCTCAGGAGAGACCTTAGTGCTCTCTGCAACTACGTGCTGGGAGGACACATTGTTTCTTTACTCATTATTTTCTGGTTAGACAAAAGGAAAAATATTTTTACTGTGAAAGGGGTCAAAATGTTGACCCCAAGAGACTGTTTGGAGAGAACGACCCTGGGAAATGTTCAACACTCAGTGGAATACAGGCTTGAGAAAATGGAGCTAGTTAGCTCTGCTCTGAGCAGTGGGTTGGATCAGGTAAACCCTGAGAGTTCTTTTCAACCTAAATTATTCCAYGGCTGCATTATATGTAAAATCAGAGTGCTCTTGCTAGCAATATAAGGTCTGTCAAGGCAGACAAATAGCACTCAAAGCAGGGAAGTAAAGCWAGAAGTATGAGAGAACTGGAAACCCTGTCTCACGAAGAGACAAGCTGCCCAGTGCAAAAAGAGCATCTTCCTCCCATTTGCAAAACCGAGYGAGGTTTGGGTCCTGTTACCTCATACTGGAGGAAACAGAGCAAATGTTCTCTAGGACAGAGCAGTTTTTGCTGCAGGGCAGAGTGCCTGTAAAAGAACAAACACCTTCCTGCATGCGAGCAGCAGCTGCTGAGGCAGCAGCTCTGCGGCAGCYGCTGCATGGAGGAGCTGCATCCCCCAGGGAATCCCTGGCTTTATCACCAGGCAGCAGCTCCTGCTGAGGAACACACCCATAGCTCACCAAAATGTGTCACACCAATAACAGAAACAGGTGTGTATGCTATGGAGTGTCAGCTAGCTTTGCATACCACTCTCAGATATCTGTGAAGTGGGGTTCATGTAATCTCAGAAAACCAGTAGGCACTCATCTACAGCTTTGTGGACCACTTGGAGACATTTTGTATTCAATGAGAGGAAATGGGGATGAGGAAGTGTTTTGGTGGGGTTTTGGTTTGGTTTTTTTTGGCTTTTGGATTACTTTGTTGTTGTTTTGGGGGGAGGCTTGTTTGGTTCTGTTATTGTTTGGTTTCCTTTTATTCTCTTGTATAATTTTTCTTACTGATTTTAATATCCGTTTTACAGTAGAATGAATTTCCCATTCTGAACCTTATTTCTCCTCATTTATATAGTTATTTATTCAGCTGTGAGCCTCCATACTGCCTAGATATTATCAGAAAAATCTCACTGAAAGGGCTATAAAGTGCCTACAGTTTGCTGGAATGGCTGGGAGTCACCGGTTCAAGGTTTAACATCCTTGAAAATCACAGTCAAAAGACTCACAAGAGGGCGTGAATATGGATTGGATGACTTACACCAGAACAAATAAATAACAAGTAGTACAGCAAGAATGGGTGCATCTGTGTGCATAAATGCTTGAGGTACAGCTGGACTCTGTGAGCCACTCTGTTGGCACCTCTGTACTTTGACCTCATATGGCAAAATTGCTAGAATAATTTGTGAAATACTTCCTAAGTGGGGATTAGAGRTTGGGGGTGTTTTTCTGTTTGATTTTAAACTCCATGTTTTTTATCCTGTAATGGCATGATGTGGGAAATGATGCTCGAGAGGATTGAATAAAGTCTGCATTCCACTACTGTGGTTGCTGGCTTCATAGTGCTAAAATGYTCCCTGTGATTCTGATAGCTCTGCAGATTGGTGCAGTGTTCATCGTGGCCAGTATGTAAAACACTGCTGCTGCTGCTGCAAAAAAAAAAATCCTCTCCAAAAAGAGAGAGCTCCTTGTAATAGGTGCAGTAAATGTATGCACACTAACAGCACTGCTCCTTTATCATTTTATTGTGAGCTAAACATGCATCTGAGAGACTATTTCAGCTCGACAGATTTCAAAACTTTTAAACCACTGTGTCCTTGAAAAGTCCTCAGTCTTGTCTGTGTAATGGAAAACTTGCAGCTCTCCTGAAAGCAGTTTGTGGTGTAGCACACCTGCACATTAACATCCAGCCTGGTTGGCAGCCAACAGTCTGCACCAGTGAGGAGCTGGGTGTCCTTTGATCCCATAGTTTCTATGRGAACTGAAGGTGCTTAGCACATTGCAAGATGTGCCCAGCAGCCTTCAAGATAAGAGTATATGACTCTTAATTRTAAATTCACTCTTCTCCACAGCTGGTGCAAGAATTTGCCAGAAATGTTTCCTTTCCTTCTGCTTGAACATGGAATTWAAGGCAAGATGGGGGTTAAAAAATAAAGAAGCTGGTTATTATTTTAGAATCTTTTTTTCTTATACCTCTTCATGTTTCCATATCAAGGAGAAATTGTCACAGGTAACTTTAGTATTGAACCATGAGCTGGGTACTTCCAGAGAAGACAATAATAATTAGTACTTATGATCCTAAGGCAATAAAAATATTTTGCTGCATTTCAGCAGCTGCAAATTAAAAAAAAACAAAAAAAAAAATACCAATCTGCTGTTGAGAAGTTGTCTCAAATACCAGGACAGTAAATATAACATGCTGTTGAAAACTTGCAACAGCAAACCCGGCACTCTTTTAGGAAAGGACAAACCAGTTTGGAATAGCACAAGAACAGTTGCCTTATTCCATATTGCAAAAATCTTCAACATTCAAAWTTTTCCTGAAAATTAAGTGTGTTGAGTATCTAACTGGATATGTCAAAATATTTGTTAATACTTTGTGGCAATCACCCAAAAAGGAGGATATGCAATGCACATATTCAAAAATTCAGTCCTTTTCATTTTGAACTTTGGAAACTATGTTTGATTTCTTTGGGGTGCTTTTGGGCAGTTTCTTTGCCTTCTGAATGAGGAAAGGAGCATTTGCTTCTGCACACACATTTCACAAATTCTGATTTGATAAAGCTTATCCTGACATTATTTGCCAAAAAAATTATCTAGAAAATCTGATCCCAAGGTTCAAATCTCTTCCTGAAGAAGATACTGAACTGTATGAGAAATTTTTACCTCACGAGACTTGGTGTGAATGTTTGTGTCCAGTTTTCACTCAGCGCTTGTGTTGATTTGAGTTTAGCTCTTCCTTAGTGATCTCTTTGCAGACTTTTGTATCCAAAAATTTGCTGCTTCATGAAGAACCCACAAGAAATGGAAGTGCAGATAGGAGCTAGTAGTCAGGTATGGAAATTTAATTCGAGTATGATCCTCAGGCTTAAATTGGATAATCACAGATAYAGTGAAACTGCAGAAAAGGCAATTTCCAGATATACACCTATCAGCAGGGTGAGCTGCCAAAAATTTAAGAGGGAATTAGAGTAGCTGCAAGAATTAACTGCAGAGTCATGCAGGCTGCTAAGCGGGGTGCAGTAGACTGAGGTGGAAGCAGACTCTTACATAATTTAAATGCAGCAAAGGAGTGAGAAATAGCAGATGATGAAGCTTTTCCCACATTCTCACCACACTGCGGGTGTTTTTCCTTATCAGAGCAGCAAAAGCAGCACAATTCAAAAACTCAAAAGCATTTTTCTAATAAAAAAATCTCTGCTTAACATATCTGTCTCGTGGTAGCTGATTTATCCATTTAAAAAGGAATGTGGGGATGAAACCGAGAGGCAAGGGAAACAGCCCACACATATGAAAGCATATACAGTAATTTTTAGTAATAAAAAGCAATTAAATAGTCAAATAAAGGAATTTTGAGGATGATAAATAATTATGAGAGAGACAATAATTTTAAGGACCTGGTGGCAGATTCCCTGGTTCACAAGCCTTRTGGCAAGTTGAGGATCAAAGGAAGCCAGAGCAACTCCTCCCAGCTGCTCAAAAAAAACCAAGTTGTTCTACATTTTGCACTTCAAATGAGCCATGCACAACATCGTGTCTTGGAAGAGAGCAAGAGGAAAGGCAAAAACAACTGGGGGTGTTCAATACTGTTTTCAGTTTTTCTATGAGAGAAAATAACAGAAATGCRTCTAAATCAAATGCTTCAGCCACCCTGAAGGTGCTTGCAGTTAATCAGATCTGTGGATGTTGCCTCTTTTTGTGTGACACATTTCACCACGTGGAAATGGCTGCACATTCAGTTGCACTCCTGGACATCACAACCTCATTGTATTCCTGAAAACTGGATGTAACAAATACATGGTTTACACTTGGAGGCTCCCACATGAGTGTAAGGTCTGAAGTTTTCTTCAGGGAAAGCTGCAGATAGGCAACCAGGAGCACCTTCAGAAGTTCTGCAACCTAAAGAAGTGTCAAATGATTTCAGTAAAATACATGTTTCAGAAGGGGTATGGATACAGTCCCAACTAGCTCCATTAATTTTTCTCCCCCTCTTGTACCCTGGATGTAGGACAATTTGTTTTGGAAAATGATTGGTTTTTGTGAGATTCTGGATCTAGATTCAAGCAAAGGAGACAGAGTGGTAATATTAAAAAGTATATGAATACTTCCCCCTGTAACGCCATATATAAAGTAGATATAAGACAGCATTAAGGAGCAGGGGAGTGCAAGCTACAGTTCATTGTTACCTGTGAAATCGTAAATCTTATTTGAGGACAAAAAGAATAAAACACCTCCAAGAGTCTTTTCCTGGACCCAGTGCTTTCCTGTTTATGAAACACATCTGCACATAGCTAACAACATCTGTTGCAAAACTCTTGCTGCTTCAAAAAAAATTCTTCCCTCTCAATACTGTGCTTAAGAGATTTACATGACATTTTTTTAAGCTAAGGTTAATGTCAGCATATTGCCAAGGTTAGTGTTGCTATGATCTTTGTCTTCTAAGGACACAGAGAGCAAATGTCATCCATCTGACCCTCTCTGTGTGTCCCCCTGAGGGTATCACTTGGTCACCAGTAGCTGCAGCAGTAACGCTCACCTCTGTGGAAAGGGGAGGTGGCAGCAGTGCAGGACAAGGACCCACCACCCAGCTCATCTACTCAAGGGCAGATGAAGGTGACACCACCACTTTCATCAGCACCTCTCATTTCCCAGCTTCTTTGCAGTTCCCAGTGCAGGGATATGAATGTTGCTTCTGCCTGCTCTTCTCCTACTACTTCCTCAGCAATATGCTCATGATATTTTTAGGGTGGATGTGAATGAACTGTATCCATCCCACTCAAAATACTGGCATATGTTCAAGCTGCCTTCCACAAGACACAAGGTGACTTTTGAGTCATACTTCAGGCTCTCTGCTTGTGTTGTTTCATTTTGAGGAGAGCAAGTTTCACACATGACACATTAGTTAATTCCCTAGGCAGCAGTACAAATTTGGTTTGTTTTCACTTGATCCTTTTAAGGCAGCCCTCTGTGGAGATGAAGGGTTATGTCTTACAGATATGTCTGTAGGTAATCACTCTGCACATCACACCTTTTTGGAAGCAAAAAGAAGTCAAGTGGCAGTGAATCCACACAATCAATGCTGTTTCCACATCCTGCTGATTTCAAAGCACGAACACATAGCATTTAATGCTGGTAAAAAAAAATAAAATCTTGGCTATGGGTTTAGGTATCATTCAACAGTAGAAAAGAAGAGGGATTTCATTGTTGCATACAGCAGAATATTCCTGTCTCAATTCCTAATTTTTGCAGGAACTTTAATGATAGAGTGTGCCATGAACCCGCTTACTTCAAAATCTGGTCATCTTTTTGCCAGTCAAAGAGTGGACACATATTTTAGCATGTGAAGTGTATCTTCCACTAATACTCTTTTTTTTTTTTYCCCTCCCATTACATTTTCTTGGATGAGCTTGAAGACCCTTCTTTTGTTAATTAGGTATGTACTTTTGTCCCTGTCACCACAAGCAGCCCACACAAGTATTGGCCAAAAGTTACARTGACAAAATTGACTGTACTAATGTCTTTGAAAAATAGATTTTGAAATGATCCAGCTCCTTCTAAATCCATACAAGGGATAATCAAGCCCATTAATTAGGTTGTTTTTATCCCGTCTCAGCATGTAAAGCAAGGACATGAAACATGAACATGCTTTATGAGGGCTGTGAATGGTTTAGTGGTTGATGTGCTCTGGAGAACCAGCCTGAAAGGAAGCTGCAGCACTGCTCATGGCAATGACAGGGCACAGATCACAGGAACCAGCAAAACCATTTTTAAAATGCGGTTTGATTTATTTTTTGCCATTACAAAAATTTTTTGTATCATCAAATTTTGTCAGAAAGACCAGTCTGTGGTGAAGACAAAAAAGTTGATCTATATATTAATGATGGATTTGGTCTGTAATCCATTAAGAATTCTATTTTAAATTTAAATATTTTTTTTTTAGTATTCCTTAATTGCACAGAATCCCAAGTGATGGAAAAGATTTAGGAGATTTTTTCAGAAGCATTCTGGAGGTTTTGATAACTTATTAAAGAGGATTTTCATCTATTTTACTTCATATTATAGGCACATTTTTCATCCTTCAAGTGGGGAGGAGGGAAATTCCTCATTTTAATTTAATTTCCTAAAGGTCAGAAGACTGTGCTTTAGGAGATAAATCTTTTGGATGGGAAAAAATTAAAGAGAAGCAGAAGAGGATGTCATATCATTGCTTTAGCAATTATGTTATAATTTATTTATTATGTTTTCTTATGAGAGAGAATGTTGCTTTTTTAAAATGCAAGCAAACTTAGAAATCAATACCAGTTAACCATAAAATAATACACTAGGACAGAGYAAGCCTTTCTAGCACATGATGATGTGATGATGACCCCTCAAATGACTTCATGATGCATACAGACATAAAGGCATTAGAAAGAATAATTCTGTGAAAAAAGAAGAAAAAAAAGAGGAGGAGATGGGCAAAGTTTAAACTTTGTGACACATTTTATATATTTTATTTTTGCAATACAAAAGTGAGTATGAGTTCCTTAAGGTTGTTTTCCTGTAAGGGGTATCAGACTATCTTGGCTTCATCCAAATACAGTGAGTGCAACTGATTTGCAAAATCTTTWATTTAATATCTCATAAATATTAACAAAACTGGTAGCAACAATGGTAATTCTGGCACCACTATGACAGTTTTCCTGAAAGAAGAGTTGCTTTTGTTTAATAATATGATATATTTAGCCACAAGTGTTTTATTCAGTAAGAGCTGATTTCAATTACAGTAACCTCAAAATATTTTTAAATAAAGTGGATTAGTCCTTTAATCTCTAGGACATTATGAAAGGCAGGAAAAACTGACAGCTTTTCAGAACTGAGTTATATTTTCAGGCCAATATTAATATTGTTGCTTATGCTAGAAAAGACATAATTTCTAATTTTTCCCATGTAGTATTCCAGACCAAGAACTTATTGTAACTAGAAGTTTCATATTATGTCATTCCAAAAATTGAGAGCAGCCAGCCATCACAAGGATTGTTATGTAATTTACATCTATGAGAAAAACTAATTCTTCCCATGTGAAAAGAAACACAGTATGCTATAGCCTACTAACTGCAGCTACAAACTGTTCAGCAATATTTTTCCAGACTAAATACTTAGTGGAAGCCAGATGGAATTTCTGTGGTCCATGGAAAACTCTACCATTTTGTTCTTAATTGGCTTTCTGCAGGTGAACCCTGGGCCTGTTGCATGTGGCCATCACAAACCATGGAAAGTTGATTAAACCTTATCTGTGAAACTGGACAACATGAGAAGATGAATCACTGGAATATTGAACACACCCAAAATGACAACGTTTCAATTCTGCAGTGACGTGGTGTCCACAGTAACATCAGAAATACTGAGCTGCAGCTGCAAAGGAGGGAGAGCCAGCTGCACAGAGTTCCCATGGCTAAGTTAAAGCCACTCACATGAGAATAAATTATCATACTAAAATAAAAGCCCATCACACCATTGACCAACTCCTTATTGAGTCACTTTGCAAATTACTTAATGAGGGTGGAGTTATATAAAAAAAGAAAAAATCTGACTCAGAAGTGGTCAAAATGAGAGTAAAGGACGTGAGAATTATTCATAAATAGGCAATATAGCAGAAAACTGTAAGAAGAAATATAGATGTCCCCTAATACAAATTTAGCTTGTGAAACTCTCTCTCCTGAGAYCCTGTTCAGAGACGAAAAAAAAAATCCAAATACACTACTGAAAAGAAAGAACAACAAGAGAAGAATTTTTAAGAATCAGGAAATTAAACACTTCCAGGTTCAACTCCCAGCAAGAACAAGTAAAATTAAATATTCTAAAAAATTTGCCTAACCTTCCTTTACTATATCGCTCCACAGTTCWTGTAGATGCAAGTCTTTGGTTGCTTTACAGGGATAGACCTAGGGCAGTTTACTCTGCAGATACTTAAAGTAATGGATAAGTCACTGGTTAGGTGTGCCCTGCCTCTCCCATTTGATTCTAGATTGAGAGAATTTTGGCATAATGCAGGGGGGTGGGCTAGATGGCTTTTAAAATCCCTTCCAATCCAAATGATGCTCTGAGTCTGTGATTCCATGATAATGTCTCAGTTTTTTCACTTGGATATTCCTCTTTTCCCTACACTGGTTCTTTTATACTCTTTTAAACTTCCTCCACTATCTTGCATGTCTCTACCCATAGTGAATATATAAAAGATACAAGGGGAAAGCAAAGCTCTTGAATTAGACATGTCTCTCAATTTCCTGCATTAAACTTTCCAAATCTGGAGTCTTCCTGGTGRATACAGATTTTTCTAAGTACTTGACTCAAGGGGATTTTGATGCAGACAGCAACCTGTGGGACACCTCAGAATAAAATTGTTTTTCAAGAAGTAGCTAACYCCCCTGTGAGGAGTTTGGTTATGATTCTTAACCACACTTACCCCTATCTGTTAAATGAAGAGCTACAGTGAGGGGCTACATAGCTACTGGCTTTATAATTCAGATTTGTTCTGGGATAGCACTTCTTTATCATCCTCCTTCCTTTTCCTTTCCAATGAGAACTTAGTGCAGATAAAATATGCTGTTGTCTAGTAAATTTTTAATACTGTCAGGCACTGGTGTGATCCAAATCCCACCTTAAAAGATGTTTGCCCCACTTATTATATCTTTCTGTACTTAACCTGTCAGAAGCAACAATCAAATAAATCCCAAGTACTCTTTTGAGATTAATATGTAAATCACACTTTTGCTTCCATGTAAGCTTCACTTGGTCTGTCAGAGTTAAACCAAAGAAGGTGGGGTATTTCTCTGTTCATTTAAACTAAGTGATAAAATTTCTAGTTAGGAACTTGCAAAAAAATCTCTAAAACTTCCTTTYTTTAGCCTGCATACTCAGCCTCAGAAGTTTAGGTCATGAACATTCACAGGGAGATTTTTTAAGTGGCTGACAGAATTTAAGGACAAGTAATTCCATTGAGTTCACTGAGATTTATGCTTTTTCCTTTCATTTTTTTTTATAATCTCGATTTGAAGACACTTGCTCAGTCTTACAGATATTGTACACTTCATGTTTCTAGTCTTGAGGCCTTCCATGCATATAAAAAAACCTGTTTCAGTTTGGTGATTTAGTGRCCAGGTTCATCTGTCATCTGGAGGAGGGAGCAGGGAGGACAACTTYATAGCCTGGAAAAAACATTCCCTATGAATGAGTGGGAAACAGCCCCTTTTGCCATCTCCAAGGAAAAATAGACCTGTTAACAGAGTGGCTGCATTGCTTTGAGGTATCCCGTAATTTTCTCACACAGCTTCCTCAGCACTATGAAGAAATTATTCAAGCCCATTTGAACAAGTTTTCTCCACTGTCCTGGAATCAAACCTGCCTGCTGACTCATGAAGGATGCATTGCTTGGTAAATAAAGTCTACCACAGTCACAGATCCTATGACCACCCTTTCAATCTRTTCTGCTTGTCTTGCAAACTCAAAGGATTACTTGTGAACAGCTGCAATTATTTCTCCGTAAAAYTGATCACAAATTTTTTTAATCTAACTTTACTTCCTGGCATATTAATTAAGCTGTCATTGGGAAGATCTTTAGTGACATTTTTGTCAGGTTTATGCTGACATGAGTTCATTTTTTAGTTTTATTAAAACTGGATTATGATAATCCTGATATAATTGAGTTGCTTGTTGAGTGAGAAGCTTCTGCCACTGTCTTAATACCTGTCACTTTGGCTGCAAAAAAAGGTCTAGTTTGAATCCATTTGAGTTATCTGTATCCAATAAGAGATTTGTACTTTGTTCTAGTCTTATATCCCCTTATTTCCTATTTGTAATTTGGCTTACAAAATTTCAGTATTTTTGTTTTTTTAAAAATAATAAATGGATTCTTTTTCAGGGTTCAAAATTGCTTGATGCAAAACATGAATAAGCAATAGCCCAAGTCTTTTTCTAGGTTTCATTTCTTCTCAGGAAAGTTAACTTCTGATCAGCTGTACTTTCCACTGGCACAAACACRCAGGATAATGTCTGTAATGCTGTGCCTCTTGGGAAACATAAGTGGGCAAATGGTTTATAGAAAGACAAGTGAATACCTCTTGTGCTTGTGGAACTGTGCTAAATTACAGTCTGAGCTTTTCCATTGTGTTGAAGTTTCTTTTCTGTGGTTGTGATAATGCCAGAGAGAATTAAGAGAAATCTGCTTGGCATCTCTTTCTTAAAAGAGCAAAAGCACTAAAAAYCATTTTCCAATAGCAAAGTTAAATTTTATTAAAAAAGATAATTTTCAAGCAGAAAAATCCTCCAATTTTCTGAGTCAGAGAATACATCTGGTCTTAAAGAGCACTTCATGCTTCCCTGACAGCTGCATCCCCTAAGGTATCTTCCCCTCTTGAGTCTTGCTCCCTTTAAGTCCTCTCAGAGTTTGTCTGTTTATTTCTGGAATAAAGTTCCATATTCCTCTTTGCACAGATTAAGTTTTATCTTTTCTTCTCAAGCATCTTCCAGTGTCTGCTTATTCTCCAGGCTCCCTGTTTGCTCCCTGCTGTCTCTCTGCACTGCAGGACCACCCTCACTGTCTCATCCCCCAGGCTTTCTTCCTGGGAAATACAATCTACACCTCCCTCTGTGGGGTCTGCAGAGAAACAGGGGGCTCCTTCCTACCTTGGCAGCCCTTCAGCCAAAACAAATCCAGAACCTCATGCAACATACAGTGAACAAACCAATAAAACAAATTGTGGACATCACCTATAGCAATCCAGGATTTTGAGGAGGAAACCTTACTTTCACAGGATCATAKTAAGAACTTTCCCACAATGTTTCCTTGCAGACTATTTCAACTTTGGCCAAAGCATGGAATGAGTTCCAGTGTTCTGGAAAATATTGATTAAAGAAAAAATCACAAAAAAAGTCCATCTAAGTGAGAATTTTCTGGTTCTTACTAAATTATTAAGCTTTATAATATAGCTATTGTTTTGCACACAATTATTTCAACCAGCAGTGTCCGCTTTCATATGCCTTGTGTTTGTCTCATGAAATAGAGATATGTTCCATATTTTTTTCTACCTAATGGTGGATTCACTGTGCATATGCAATAAGGCAGCTTTCAAGAAGTGCAATGTATTCCTCTGACTTTCACAGATGCTGCAGTATTAAAGTGTGTTCTGTAAGACAGAACTCCAGAAGAGATCTCATGCATCCATTGTCCTGAAGAAGCAGATTTGCAGTGTGTGTTCAGCATTCAAYTGCTGCACAGAAAATCTTGTGTGCAGAAGTGACAGATTTCCTTCCCAGAGCCACAGTCATACATTCTCCTCGAGTTTGTGCAGGTGTGGCAGGGAAAGGCCACCAAGGAAGAAGATGGCATAAAAAAGATGTAGCTGTTAAGCTATCTCCTCTGGACTGTTTTCACAACCATTTCTCTCTTGCATTCAGAAAGCAGGTGGCCAGGGAAGGACAAGAGGTTATGTGCAGTGCTTCAGCACTGGATTGCCAGCTCAGGCTCTCTATCCTAAAYGATAGGACAAAAAGAAGTCCTCTAAAGCCACAGGATATAATTCCTTTTTCTGCTATTTTAGGATGAAACTTGATGGAGCTGCTTCAGCAGTTATAGTGCCAGATGCAATAACAGAAGCTGTGATAATGGCCCATTTTTTTATCTCTTGAGGAAAATTCCAAGTACTCAAAAGAATGTGAAAACAAACCTCATGGCAGTAATAACTGAGATGTGCCACCATCCAGCAACAGTCCTGACAAGCAATCACTCTACATTACATTCAGTAAAATTCCAACATAAAGCAGCTTTCTATTCAGATAGAAAAAGCACCAGATAAACGACTACAGGCATCAGAAGAAAACCAGAAAAGACAGATTTCTGGGATTTTCCAAATATTCCTTCATACTGGTATGACCATAGCTAATCAGATTTAATCAATCTATTATTTGTCATATTTAATTGGGCCAGGATACAGATGTAACAACTCTTAAGTTTACAATTCTAATGTGCCCTGGTGAAGTTTCAAGACTGGGTGATACATGTTGGATGAAATTTTAATTTCCTTTTTTCTAATTGCATTTCTCAGTTTTAGTTTGCTCAGATTATCTCCTGTCTGTTACTCCCTATTTTTTTTTCTGCCATGATGATGCTTGTAGGGACAAAGTTAGGCGGTGTCATAGACTTTTGGATTTGGAAAATAACCTACAAAACTGCAAAGAAGTATGAAAATAGTAAGTTAAATCTTTATTTCATATATACATTGTTACTACAAATGCATTGAGCATTAGGAGATACAACTAATTGGTGTGACAAAATGTTGGAATGACTTAACCAAACTACTTTTGACAGAAATGATTTGTGAACCTACATAAACCAGCCTCCCCCCACCCCATGTATTTTAAAACATAAAGCTCCATAATAAAGCTTGAAGTAAAAGTCTGGTTTTATCAGGTATTGGGATGCTTAGTTTTCTTTATTTATTTCTTTGTTTCTTTGTTTGGGGTTTGTTTCTGTTGTGTTTGTTGGTGTTTTTTTAATTTTAAAATATGTCATGGTGTGTTAATATTGTAAGCAGAACATTCTTAATATTGAACTCTATTTCCTGCCTTTGACAAATGCACAAGTTTCTCACATACTTCACTGGATTTTTTAAAAAGGTTAACAAAATTTTCACTGATTTTTAACAAAATGCCACATTATGTTCATGAGGAGCTTAAAAGGAAGTAAAAAAATATTTTAAGGTCTTCTTCAGCAATGAAATATAGTCACAACTAGTTTTATTATACAAACTAGGGTAAATTACCTGCAAATAATAAGTGTCTRTTCTGAACACAATAGGAAAAACAGAGAAATGCAAGCTAGGAGTTTGCTAATAAGTAATCCTTGAAACAAACCCWAGTGCTTTGTGCATTCATTACTTGGTTATGGCCAAGAGATGGAAGGCAAGAGAGAAGGGAGGGAGGAAGGGAGGGTAAGGGACTAATAGGATTTTGTACAGTATTTGATTGCATAAACATCACCAGCTCACATCACACCGAGATCTCTTTGGAAATTCTAAGCTACGTATCTTAACTCCCACCTCCTTTTCTGAACAACTGGTACTTAGTGGTTTTTAACTGAAGTCTGTGTCATCAGGTCTGAACTGGAGGGAAGATATTAATACAAGCACCCTCTTCAGGCATCCTTAAAATGTGGGACAAAGTCAACACTGCTTTTATTATTATTATTATTATTATTATTATTATTATTATTATTATTATTATTATTATTATTATTATTATTAATGTTGTGTTATTTATTTTAATTTTTTAAACTGCCTTATAGTGGTAGAGACTGCTGAATCTGGCAGCCTGTAAACATGAGGCTCCAACCAGCACTGAAGGTCAGCTGGCATTCATACATGTATACATCAGATATGACACAGAGAAACACTTTGCAACACAGATGGCAGCAGGGACCTTGTTCAGTGGGTGCACTGGTCACCCTCCTGTGGCAGCCTTGGGTGGGATGACTGCCCTGTTTGACACTGCTTTTCTGTACACCTCTGTATTTGTGGAGATGAGAATCCAGGCACAAGCCCAAACTAATACTTTTAAGAAGACCCAGCTAAAACTTTTTAAGTGGTTGAGAATCCACTGTTGAGGCTGTTCCAACTGGTGTGTTTGTCATTTTTCCTCACATGTGGCATGGACAGATTTCTATCTTGTACTTATCTAGTTGTTTCCATATTAAGMATATCTAATTTTAATTTCCAGGCACTGGACACATTACCTTGGTGAATTATAGACTAGAACCTACTGCTTTCAAATTATTTGTCCACAAGGGCTGCTTACAAAGGCATCAAGCTATCTCATGTTTTTGTTTCTATACATACAACAAATGTGTTTTAATTGACACAAAGTGCTGTTAGAAAGAAATCAGCTGCCATCCCCACTTAACACTCCTGGCTTCTCTTAATAACACAGCCTGTAATTGTACAGACTGGACTCGAGATGGATCCCAATCTGGATGATACATGCTTTGGGAGATTTTGTGATTTGACCCTGTCTCTTATGAGCATGCAAAAAACAAACTGAAAGTAGCATTAGATAAAACTGTCACCCATTTGTAGTCTGGATGTTTGGTGTCCTGCACTAGCTGTATTATTCTGCAGATTCATTTCTACAACTTGCATGTTACTACTTACCAAAAGTAAGGCAAACTCAGGCAGGTCTGAGTGTCTCAATTGAAGACACTGCCACCTCATCCCCATTGGTCTCTTCCAAAATAATTTCTAACTTTTGCTGTCCATGAAATTAGTAGAATATTTTTTTTTCCAGTGGTACTCACATCAAAGAAAATGCTTTATACTTTACAGAGAGTTCACTCTCTCAGTCAAAAGTGTTCTCCTAACTGATTATATGCAGATCCAGGTTTCCTGGGCTTTTAAATTTTCTCTAAGATTTTTCTTTCCAGAGTGGTTTTTCACCCTTTAAATTGAATGRTTTTGCAGATAACAAATTTAATTTCAACAATCTATTTGCATCTATTAAATAAAGCATTACATCTAACTGTTGATYCCAAAGTGCTGCTTCTTCAGTAATCCATCATCTTCATTATTTATTACAGCCTCGACCTCTGTGTCATCTCCAGCCTTTCACCAAAAAGTGCTTTTCCAATCTAATCCAAGTCACTGACAGAGAYACCAAATAACATAGAATGAGCTGAKAAAGATGTACTAATTGCAGCTAATTAGTAGAGCAGAAGTAAAACTTGGGGTTTTATCAATTRAACACTAGACAATTCTATTTTCTCAGTTTTATATATGAATTCTTAACACAAGAGAGATTTTTAACTGAGTTATAGAGAGACATCTTGGCTGTACCATCAGTTACAGGTACCACCCACCTGTGGCTGGGTGCAGATTTGCCTGCAGGACAAATCCATGGGACAGACAGTGGCATGTTCTGTCTGTGGCTTGTAACTTGGTGACAGTGCTTTGAACTTGTTTGTTAGAAAATATTTTTTTTTAAATTTTGCTTGTGTCTCAAGCTTTTTRTGCTGATCTTGTTATTCAAAGTTTGCAGCCATCTAACTGATTTTCCATTAAAATAAAGACCCTCAATTATATTTTAAAATCCTAACAAGATATTAGATGGTTAATAGTATTTTTCCATTGGAAATTATTTGACATTTTTCTGAGAGTAGATGTGTGCATATACTTTTGACTCCTTTAGGTCTCAGTAGCACATCAGCCTGAAATCTATTGACAGGAGGAATGAGAGCTGTTGCTTAGTTACAGTTACAAAAGGGCCATGATGGTGAGGTCTCATCTCTTCTCTCTGATTGGATTTATCTCAYCACAATCACCTCCCACTGAATCTAACAGGAAGATGAATCCACCCTGAAGTCAGGTGTCATGTGAAAAACCCTACCTGGGATCAGAAATAAATAGAAAGCAAAGAAAATTTAGGAATTTTCCACTCTGTTTTTTGGRTCTAATAAGCTTTAGTCAAACTGAAAATATTTTGTACTGTGTACAGAAATAACTCAATATTTAGGGTTTTGGATTTTTTTAAACAGATGGAAAAATTAATTGCAAAAGGGACCTGTAACAGAATTTCTTAGAGAACATGGACATGAGTTTTTTTTGGGACSAAGTTTGAGTTATCCCAAACTGGCCCCCAAGTTTGGGCCGGTGTAGATGGAGATAAGCCTGTGGCRCAGTTAAWAATTTAGATTAAGGTGTGTTTATGTATTAGAYAGGATAGTTATAGTGAGATTATGGTAGCTACCTTAAATTGAGATTGTTTGCATTCCTTTTTATGCTGCATATCAGTTAAAAAACACCTGTAACTGTAARYKAYCTGAAACTGTATTTAACCAGCCATTTCAGAGAATAAAGGGGAGAATGTATGATGTAACCATWTTGGTTGTGCTCYGCATTGCTCAGTCCAGCTTCCATGTAATTAATAAGGACCCTGTTTTTGGGCACCCAAATTATGAAGGACCAGGCCCATTCTGTTCTATCAGTGGGTTGCTGCAAGAACTTTGGGGATCTGGTCCCCTGGAATAACAGCAATTCTTAACAGCAATATCAAACATATCATTGCTGTTTGCTTTCTATGAGCATTCTTGAAGATAAAACAAAAATCAGTGGAGACAGATCACAAAAACTAGATGTCACAAAATTCAAGCAAAGAGTTYCATGTGACATATTCATAGGCTTTAGTTTTCATCCATGCCTATTCTTCAAATAAAAGAAATCTTAACTGCAGAGTGGGGAAGGGCTGAGGTTTCAAAACATAAGCACATAAATATTCARGAATATAAATATTGGTTTTTGGGCATGTTGAGTGAAAGTTGAAAAAATTTCAGTTTTAGTGATGCACAGATATTCTGTGTAAGGAATCAGACCAGGAAAAAGTGATAARCACATTGGAAAGGATTTCCTCCTACTCTTAAGATAAAGACAGATGGGATGAATCAACCTGTGATGTGCCCTTTTTTCCTCCACTGACTTTAGTGGGAACTCCAGTGATCATTTGGACAATTATCTTGGCTYGTATTGGGTGAATTCCCTGCCAATTCACCTAACAATTATGGTAAATAATTATATTGTCAAGTTGTGTGTGTGAAATAAATTAAATCTATAATGTGAACAATATGACTAGTTTGTGATTCTGACAATCAGTGCTTATAACACTGAAGAAGTGGCAGCTGACAGCCTAAGATTTTATTCTGAGTTCCTATCATTTCTGTAGGGAAATAAGCACATCATAAATGCTTTCTCAGAGATATAACTAAGAAATAAATGAGTTAGAGATTTTGTTATATTTAAGCTTTTTATTTACTTTGTAAAACCAGAAGCGAATGTCCTGACCACAAATGGATTTATCCTTTTTTAATCTTTTTTTTTTTTAATGAAAAGGCCATGTTTAACTCTGGGTAGCAGGTAGGCCAACACTGTCTCTCATAGCATAGATGCAATAACTAATACATAGTTTTACTAATTCTTAGTTCAAACATGACTATATAAAAACCAGGAGTTATCTAAGTTGAAATTGGAAAGGGGAAATAAATAACAATGCTAGTATATTCAATGAAGGAATGAGGTAAATTTGGATAAAGCACATACCCACATGGGAAGGATGGTGAATTTTTTTACAGAGGAATTACCATGTTCATAATCCATATATACTTTACTTTGTTTTCAAGTCTGTTACTCTGAAAAAATGATAAAAGAACAGTCAAACTCAGTGACAACTAGTAGCAAACTTCTCACAGATCCAGAGTACTCTGAATAAATTGGCAGAAAACCTGGAGAAAGCACATCTTTAGGCAGAGGTTGATCAATGTTCATTGTTTAGTTGCAGTAGTTTTCACTGTTGCTACTTGTGCTATGTTGATTCTGTTAATGAACAAATCACCTCCATTTTCATCTCACTTTTCCAGTAAATACTAACTTGATAAGAAAGTGTTTTAAGACTTTTCACACAAAGATATTTTTCAAAATGGTATGTACATCTTTTTCCCTTGGGTTACATAACCAATCTTATTGGAAATTAAATACATATCCTATTAAATAAAGGTAATATTCCAGAATGATGATGAAACTAGAGAGAATATGACTGGGMACTGCAAAGATTGGCATTTTGCATTAAACCATGTGAGAAAAGGAACCAGCAGGAGAATAGATACAGACTATAGCATTTCCAAGTACTGACACACACAAAATATCCCTTCTGCTCAGTTAATCAATCATATTCTGCTAGATGAACATATTATCCTTCCAAGAAAAGAATGCAAATAACAGATGCCAAGGAGAAGGCTGAAATGCTTACTAAGATATTTTTCTGTGATGTCTTTCTCTCACTCTCTGTCTATATATACAGATATTTCAAATACTGGCAGAACATTTTGTGTAACAAATTACAAGAAAGCTAAAAAGAGAAGGGAGTGGTCACAATAAAGGGAAGTGGAAGAAAAGGATGGGAATAAGTGCTGTGAACAGCATCAAATGCAGTACCTTKGGCAGCTAGCAGGAGTGATTTTATTTCTCCTAAAATTCTGTGAGAATTTTATTATAGTGCAAGAAGAGACTATCTAAAGAAGTTCATTAATTGTCAGAGGTTCTCAAAAGTACAGGGGGAGAGATATCAGTAGAATATTTAGTAGCTCTTTTTAAGAAAAATGCATATCAAAATAGTGGTAGTGTTGGAGACCAATTGGTTCGTGAGGAATAAGAGAGTTCATATAACTAAGGTCAGGATAATTACATGGCAATGCATTTAACTGCAATACCCCCTAATAGAGCATTGAGTTTTGTATAGATTAAGGAAGATGAGGAATTGTTAATACAAACCAAACATCTAAAACTACTCTGATGCAGTCAGAGACAGATTAGCTCCGGTAAAAGCCTTGCTCTTTCCATTTTTATGTATTTTCCTCAGAAAATATTAGAAAATGTGAGTAAACAAAGAGCATAGGATTATTCTTGYTAATTTGTTTCCATCTGAAAGCTAATGAGGATTGGGTACTGAAACAGATAAAAATCCTGAGCATGAAATTATCATGTTTCATAATTAACATGGCAAAKTCTTTCAGGTCTGTTCTTTTAAAAATCACTAATAAAGATTATGTCCCATTTTTCAATGCCAATGCTGATAACAATTGTGAGAGCTGATATGAAGTCAAAAGAGACAATGCCCATCAGATTAGTCTTGTAAACTTCAATGCATAATAAAAATGGTAGAAAATGGGATTCAGAGAAGACAAAGTGCTTTATACAAGGAGCAGCTGTACTCCTCTGCTTATCACATTAGCCTCATTTGGATATGTTTACCCAGATGTCATTCTCATTCAAAATTTTGGCCTAATATATCTTTCTAAGGCAGAGCAATTTTTCAGAAACTTGCAAGCATTTTGTAAAATAAACTTTATGGCATAGATGTGGAAAATGCATAAGGATGAGGAAGAAAACTATGCTTCCACAATCAAGTCTTCCTCATAAAATCAGTGATAGTTTTATCATTCATCAATAATCAACATCCTGAAACATCACACAATTTCCCATATTTTCCTAAGCTTTTCTTTTTAGATTTAGAATACAAAATCAGATGYGTTTCTCACAGTGAAACCAGATTATCCTTGTGAGCATTTCAATTTGCCCAGATTGTCATCTGAATTATTTAGCTGATGCTACTTGCCACCTCAGATGCTAATCAAAGTACATGTACTGTGCCTATGCATCAGCAAAGCAGAGCAGAGCAGGCATCCTCCAGAAACCTTCTTAGTTTAAGAACTTGGGACATCACATGCAATCTTGTGTGGTTTATGTTTTCTAATGGAGCATTTTTCTCTGGCAGAGTTCTGTCTAAATTCTTAATACATTTTAATCTTTATGAGTAATTAAAATTATTAAATAAATTAATGAGAATGATTAAATGAATCTGTATACATAAGTAAATAGATTCTTAACGTGATTTAAGGCTACATTTTAACTAAAATATTGAAATTTTAGGTCAATCCCATACATTGACAATTACAAYATTTTTGCAAGTTATGACATCTAATGCCTGACAAAACAGTAGAGAAGAAATGTAGCCAAAATTTATCCATAGTGAACTTGGTGGTGGTGTTTGATAATCTTTGTAAAGCTAGAAGTTTAAAATAATCAGGGATTACTCTTACCCAATCACCTCTTAAAGAGGTTCCCATCCTAAACTTTTTACTGCTGGCTCTGGACAACTTTCCATTAGCAGGGTCCCTTCAGCTTAACACAATAAAAGTGCATAGAAAAGAAGTTTAACAGTCAGAAACATGTCAGCATTTAATAAAAATGAGAAGTAATTTACTTAGCCTACATTTCTCACACATCTGACAACATTTGCCGAAGTAGAATTCACTTCTAAAAAACGAGAAATAGTTAGACTTGGCTCTAACTTGTTGGGCTGAGTTCAGCACACAAAATGTGAGGCATTCCCTAGTGGAATAACTTTCATCATTGTGACTTGGCAACAAATGTTTGTGAAATATGAATATGACAGCTTCACTCATTATGCTGTCAAAGAATGATAAATGTTCAGAACTTTGCAGACTTTCTTTCTGATGAGACTTTTCAGGAAAACATTTCAGGAAAAATGTTCTTCCACTCCTGCTGCTCTGGTCATTAGGAGGCACTGCATGGGAACACTGTAATTTCTTCTTGTGTGACTGATGCACAACCATTTTAAAGGCCAGCTCTGGAGTAAGCCCTTTAGAAAAAAAAAAAAAATGTAATTTGTGTTCTGTATCACAGTCAGGTTTGGAATAAAACTGATTCATAACAGTGATGCTATCCTGAGTGGATCTTCCCAGTACACCTCCACTCCCAATTTTTATGTAAGTACAGTCCATACAAACAGTACTTTGAAAACAAGACTAAAATCTCCTACACATATGGAGGATGTGTAAGTGATGTGATTCATGTTTTTAAAGGCTAATCTTAGTTGTTGCAGAGGCTGTGAAAAGTGATGGGAAGAGGTAAAATCTTGACCACTGTAGGTTTGCTTCAGGTATTTTCTCAGACTGTCATGCTGTAACAACAATGTAGCTTTATATGAAAATGGATTGTTTTATTAAATTTTTATCAGAAGACAGATAATTCATATGTCTTCATCTTGTATCTGACCTTTTCTTGGGAGGAGGTCTGATTATATGKCTCCTTTGCCGCAGCTAAATATTTGCTGGTTGTGTTTTATCAAATTCACTTCTCTATTTATCTCTTACAGACTTGTCTTGTGTGCAGCTGTGCCTGCCAGAAAAGATATGTAACAAAATTTAACCTTCTGCAAATRTAAGCAGCAGGGGTATTACACTGTGCAAAGGAAACCTTACATTCTCCCTTTCATATTTTGAGGAGCTCTTGGTTGCTTTCTAATCTGATATCATAAAATGTTATTTTCAATGCAGTTTCACATTTCAACTGAATTTTTTATGAAAAAAAAACTTCAGTGCTAATTTATCACTGGATTTGCTCCTTTTACAGGTTGGTCTTCAGCTGAATTCTTGTGGTGCATCAAGAATGGCTTCTGCTGCCTGTTCAGGCATCAGTGTGACAAAGGGATTTAAGTTGCTTAATCTATATGTAAAGCAAAAGAGAACTAATTGACTTTAGTTTGGAAATTCAAAATGCATATTGCCTATGAAAGCCATTGAAGCCAAAACACAGCTTGGGGCAGAGGAATGGGTAGCGGGAGGCAGCTGCAATCAGCAAATTTGAGAAATGAGATGGGAATTGAAGGTGCTCTGGAGTTTATTGTTACAGTGTCCTAGGTTGCAATGTAAGATGTGCCCAAAGTATGTATTCTATTACCATCTTCATGGGTTGTTGGAACCAGGTGGGGCAGTGTTTTCCCTGCCCCCTCCCTCAGGACTATCTGCTGTTACTGGTCCATCAATGCCCTGGTCAATGACTCACAGGTAACTCCCTTCAGGAGCTGTCTCTGCTTAACGGGCAATCAAGGACCCATTGTGTGACTCATAGAATGGCATCAGCCCATTGTGAGATGCTCTGCCCAGTGGGGAGGAGCCAAGCATTCCCACCTGGATATAATCTGGAGTTTGGGACAGCTAAGCCCCCAACTGGATTCCCAGAGGACAGGAGCTGCCAGATCTTTCTACAGGATCACTGCTTCAACAAGACTGCTTCATTCAGACTGCTACCACCACCCTAACAAACAGGGTGACAGGTTGTATTCTGACTCTGCCAAGGGTCTTTTTGTTTATTCCTTTTACTATTATATTTATTTTATAGTTTTCCTATTAAATTGTATTTCTGACTTAGTTTCTCACTGGTTTTGGTTTCAAACCAGTACATAAAGGAAAGTGATTCTGGTTTTTTAAATTATGTTAATTGGCTGAAATAGTGAAAAGAATGCAGCCTTCTGCCCAAAGCTGAAAGTCTCAATACTGTTTTCAGGCCGAGTGAAATGTGAAAAAGGGAATGAAATGCTACTCACAAACATCATGTCTGATAATATTTCTAGTCAGAAGAACTAAGATAAATGTAGTAAAAGAAATAAAAGAGTTTAGATTTGATGGGGAAGTAGAACATGATTTTCTATTATATCAGAAGTCACATATTTTGAACCTTSAGTTTAAAAATAAATGCTGGAGTTGCATCAGCCACAGAATGATATCTTGTGAATTTTCAAGAATGACATAACTAAACCCTTTTTCAAACTACCAAGAATTTTTGTAGATAATGGAAGACATTCAAAAGGAAATTAATACATGGTGTAAAAAGACTATGATTGTCAAAAAATATAAGGTAATAGTAATTTCTAGTACCTGCTACCTTAGAATATTTTAAGGTAAAATTAAACATGGTTAGATCTGTCAACAATATCTGTGTTGACACTGCTCAAAAATGGTTTATAAACTTTTTTTTTTCTGGAACACTGTTCTAGAGTATTTTTCATAGAGTTGGGAAGAAACATCCCCACAGAGGATCTGTTGCATAATTTCCTGTATGGGAGTTCCTTATCTGCYTGTACAGAAGACTGGTTGTCTGGATTCAGTATAACAATTTATGTTTCATTTATTTTCATGCCTATTTGTTCCAGAATTGTTTTTCCCAGAATTCTCCTACCTATGGCTGCATATAGAATTTTGTGTACCTATGTCTTCAAGGGAATATCAGACTCTTTTGCTCTTGCACCTTTTGCATCCTTGCTATGTCTCATCTCATGCCTTACTGAAGTGTATTTTCTCTGAACAGCATTGGAAACATCCATTGCAGTCTTGCTGCATTCTCTGAAAATTTCCTTGTTTACTCTTATCAGTCAGTGGACAGCTCTGTTTTGTGTTGAGGAATATTTGCCAGCCACATGTGGTTGTCTTGATTACGTTGGGGAATTCAGAATTGTTCTAGCTGCCTATGAAATGTCAAATAATTTACATGCAAAGGGAACAGTCCATAATCAGCARCCCACTGAAAAGTAACTGATGACATTCATGGGGGTAGCTGGCAAAGTTTTAGTGGGGGAAGAGGAGCAGCTGCAGGGATGGTCTCTCACAGATTAGTTTCCTAAATGTCAGCTGTCCAGCATCAAGGAACTCACTGCAGGTCACAGCTGAGCCTGTCATGGAGGTGTGTGTGATGTATGTGAAAACAGGTTTTAAAAATTAAACAAAAACACCCCAAAACCAACAACAGAGAAAAGAGAACTGAGTGAAAGAGTGAGAAGTAACAGAGATCACTGAGATCAGTGAAGGAGAAGAAAGCACTCTGGGAGATGTGCAGATATTCCCTGCAGCTCCTGGAAAACCCATGCTGGAGCAGGTTTTCTGCTGGACTGAGGCCTGCAGAGAGCCCATGCCAGAGCAAGAGCAGTGACAAAGAGAAATCTCTRTGAGCTGACCATAATGCCTTCTTCACCCTCTCTGTGCTGTCTGGGCTGGGGATAGAGCAGTCTGGAGTCAAGGAATGAATCTATTTTAATTGTAAATAAATGAAGTTTATTTTTTCCAAGCCTGGTTTGTCAGTAATTGCTATCTCCCTGTCTTTATCTTAACCCATGAGCTTTCTCCCTCCTGTTTCTTGTAATGTCTGCCCCTGTTCTGACAAATAGAGGGAGTGAGTGAGAGGCTGGGAGTTTAGCTRTTAGACTCACCCAAAATAACCATGCAATTTGTGTAAAGACAGAATAAAAACATGAAGGGTGCTCATTTAATACAGTCTGAGGTAAAGATGAGGAAAAGAAAGATCTGTAAGGAGTTGGAATGATTTGATTTTATATTTCCTTGTTTCCAAAATTAAAAGAAAAAGAAAAAACAACAAAAACCCTCAAATATTATTCAAACAAATGAAAACCTAAATAAAGATTTAGCACAACTAAAAGGAATACTTAAAGCTGTAAGAAGAATATACCCTAACAGTGCAAAATCAACTTTTAGAACTCATTGCTATGGATGCTGATAATACTGACTTAAGCAGGTTTGTAAGAAAACTTTGTTTTGCATAGATGGATAGGATGCAAGGATTTGCATAGATTTTGAGAATATCCACATTTCAATGCCAAAGGATTAAGAGCAAATCAGAAGAGGATGGCTGAAAGCATGTCTTCATGCCAGCTCCCTACAAGATTTCTTGCACTTCCCTTTGAAGAAAATTATATTGGTGCCTGTATGAGACAAGCTAACATCTCTGTCAATGCTCTGCTTTGCTCCAGTTTTTTCTGTACTTTTGCTTGCTTAGTGAATAGTTAAAAAGTCATTAACAATAACAAGCTTGAGTTCCAAATGGCTCACCAGGTTGATTATCTAATGAGGACAATTATTCTTTAATCAGCATGATGCAGTTTTAAGTGTGAGACTTTGGAAAAGCAAATCTGGAAAAGGAATCTGCCAGAATTTAGCAGATGTTAGTTCTAATGGCAAGAACTAGCTGCTTCACAGTATCAGAGCAAAGGATGGTTTAAAATGCACAGAAAATACTCTTTCATTCAGGCCCTAATCCACCCAGAAAAGGCATCAGACCTGCTCCCTGTTTGTTTCACCACCCTCAGCCTGTCCAATGACAGCACCCCCCTTGTGTCCTAATATCAAACCTGACTTCCTCACGTCCTGCCTGTGGTGAGTGAGGACAAAAAATGTTTATCAGCATCTATCTAGGAGTGTTTCATGCATTACAAGAGATCTCAGGTTGTTCTTCTCTAATCTACAACAGCCAGATCCTTCAGCATTTTCTCATGGGTTATGTCTTCCCCTCTCTGTTATTCTTGAGCTCTCTAAACTCTCCCTGATTTATCTGGGTTTTATTTAAAAGTGCAGTGCCCAGACTGAGCAGATTCTTTTTCAGCTGAGTCTTCTACCAGAGTAAAGTAAATGGAAAAATTTACCTCTTTCATCATAAGATTTGTAATATTCCAGGTTAGCCTAAGTCAAGACACATTAATTCTTTTCACCCTGGGAGAAAAGAGTTCAAAAACAAGAAGTTATATTCATAGTGCAACTTTTTACAAATTTAGCAACCAATTTAAAGCTTTCTTTTTAAAAGAACGACATCTTACCTTATTGTATTGGTCAGCAACCCTCCCTTTAAAGACTATTAGATTTGAGTGTCTAAAACAGTCAACATGGTTTACTTACAGAACTCAATTTATTTWAAAAAAATGTATATATAACCAGAATTTTGACTACAAGTTCTAATTAGGTGAACTTATTATTTAATAATATGCTAAGAAATAATATGCATGAGAGGAAAAATTATTTTAACTTTTGGATCACCAAAATTCTGTTATTTTTAAGCAATTTTAATGCAAGGTACTTARCACAGCTAAATGTATGAATACAAGCATTCTCCCTTTTAAAATTAAAAAAAAAACAACTACCAACTTTTCAACATTTTCTCTGAAAAAAAATCCTGCTTTTTAAAAATCCTTATTTTCCCTTGCGATTTCTTCTTTGTCTCACAGGGTTCAGAGGTGAAAACTGTGGCCCACAGAGATGAATTGTTATTATCCAACTTACAGTTCTTGCCTCTGACTTTCACATCAGTGCAAGCAGTGGTTATTACAAATCCCAACAGTTAAAATAAAAGAAGGAACAAGAATTTTAGATTTTACACCTAAATACTTATCCTATATAGTCACTGCACAAGAGAAGACAAGAAAGGAGATGTGAAAATGTTGGRTGCTGCTCTAATGCAGACATAACACAGCCATTAATCAAGAAAAGTTTTCTGCCTCCCTTCAGATTGAATCTGTAGTAGAAATATTTCTGTACAGTCATCCTCAGTCAGAATTACCATGAGCCTTAATGACAGAGAATCAAGGTTATTCTATCATTTGCTGTAACAATTTAGGCTACAAGTTTATTTCTATTTTGAGATTGATTTTCTAGAGAAAGTGAGTTTATATGACCATGCTGACTGGGCATATGTTTCTGTCCTAGATAAATCTTTTAGCCAGTGTCAAAAAAAAAAAAAAAAGACAAAAAACTCTCACCAATATCAGATTAGTTCATTTCCTGCAGTTCCTGGGAAATGAGTAGCTGGGAAGAAGACAGAGACCTCCTGAACACCACCTGTAATGAAAAGGCTGCAGCATGACCTGGGGACATGACTGACAGGTTAATRTGCCTTGATTCTGCATCTGTGCTGCAGCCTGGCTCTGGGTCTGTGGTTATCATGAATGGCAGCACGAGGGAAAGGAGGACAAATTGTCCATCTCTAATGACACAGAACTCTTTTAYAGCTCTGCAGTATCACAKATATGTTTTGGTGAAGATTAGTGTMCCAGGAATTTGTGACTGGACATAYCCCTGAACGTCCAGCCTGTCTTTTGAGGGCATAGGATCATTTCTCAGACAGGCTCCTGCTGGCCTCATATCTTACTGTTCTCCTTAATGGATTGTCTGCTATATTACATAGGAGAGCTGTGATTTCCTCCTATTCAGTCTACAATAAATTAGGTAATTAATTAGCTTTATAAGGAACCTGATGAATGAATGATGTGAGAAAATGCTATGAATTACAATGGATTCATCCATTTTTCTTAGCTTAAACAGCAATTTTAGATGCAATTTTCTCTAGTGTCTTATTAAAATACTGTGTCATTTTAACTTTTAAATTTTTTGTCAATTAATTTTTCCATCTTGTTTCCTATTTCCAGTGAGAAAAAATGGTTCAATACAATTCCAACCCTCTCAGCCTGTCTCCACAGCAGAAGTGTTCCTACCTTCACACCAACCTTGTGGCAATTTTTTTTTAGAAGAAAACAAATCATGCTTTGCAATCCTGAGAATGCAATCCTGAAAGCTAAAGGCAAAGAGAAAGTACCAAAAAATTCTGAACAAATTTAAGATACTAAATTAAAACCAGCCACAGATTGTAAACATTCAATTCATAGAACATATAAACTCTATAAAGCACAGCTGAAAAGAGAATGAGCTACTTCACTGGAGAAAAAAATCAGGTCTTAAAAGGAATGGAGAAACTGGTTACAGAAGAACTGCCCTCAGTTGTGCAACAAGGTGAATATATAAATTAATTTCTTAGCACATCATATTAGTGCTTCTCCTCTATCAGTTAGATAAGGGATATAAAGTATGTTACAGACAATGCTTACACTGTGCAACGGTGCTGTGAAACAAGGTAATATTTTACACAGAGAAACAGTACACAGACTCAACTACTTATCTTAATGTAACRGAGTCAGTGATACAGATGAGAACAAACAAACAAAAAGATAATTCCTCACTCCAGCACCTAGGCAGTAATTACTAGGMAAGATGAATTCCCAGCTTTGTAAAACTGTGTGGAAACTATGTGCCTCCTCTGCAACCAAATAATTTCACTATCTCTATTTCCTTAATGAAACAGAGAATCCAGGCAACCTCCCAATTTKTGAGCTTGATATGTGTCATCTTCTGTTACCTTGAGATATACAGACTMGATTTTCATATTAGTTCCATGAGAAATATGGGAAAGGCCCTTTCATATGAAAGTGCGAAATCCCTGACTGTCAAAAGAGCTGCTATAGCAACAGAAAAAGAATATGAAGTGCATCAAATGGTGGAAAAATAATTGCTTTAAAATATAAATAAAACTACACAGGCTSTGTGTATTTCTGTATTCATTAGTTATGTCCTCAGTATGTTCCATGAKAGGAATTTACAGTACAAGTTCTGTTATGATTTTAATGAAAATTTAGTACAGCCAGAGTGGGCACAATACAAAGCTGTGCACAGGCACCATAAAAGGCTGTCATGCAGGTTTTGCTGCAAGATGCAAAAAATCACGCAGGACTCCAACTGAAAACAGTCGTTCTGGTGATTCCTGGTGTCCCCTTTTCAACCTCTAAATATTTTGGACTACCATACAGAGTCRTTTCCTTTGGGAGCAACAGAAAGAAATTTTTCTGAAGACATAATTATGCTGCAATTTGCCTATAATAGTGMAGAGCATATTTTTACTCCACCTTCTATTTTTGTTATGTTTTCAATTGTTTTGCCCTAGGTAGGAAAGGGTAGAATGGTTGAAATCTTTACTTTGTTCACAGAAACAAAAGGAATTCCAATAAATTTTTTCCCTCCATCAGGAAATTGCTATGTCCACTTCAAAATAACAGAAACTTAATGCAGTACTACAGTAGTGTAACCACTTMTTTTCTTTCACATTTCACAGATCTGTTTGTGGGGCACGATGCAAAGAAGTGCAAGTTATTGCAGAAGCTCTGAGCAGCTCTCCTGTGCTCACTGAGTTATTCAGAGGATCACATGCCAATACTGCTAACAAGGCTCAGCCCAGTTCTGTGCCATCTTGGAACTAGCCTGTATCAGGGTCTACATTATTAAATTGCTAGAAAAGAAATATATTCTTTCTTGATCTCCCCAAATATTGCTGCAAATCAAATGTAGTTAAATAAAAACAATGTGTTTTTTCCTGTAGCTCTARTTACAAGAGGAAAAATATGGAGTTAACAAGAAAGTMCCTATGAGACTGCCAAATATCTTTMCCAGGATCAGTTACCCTTTCAYCCATTTTGAGAATCTACCATACTCATTTCATCACCTGGAAGTATTTATCTTTTCCCATGATTGCAATTATGAGAGARCCATTCATAAATTTAATATCACCTTGCTAATGATAATTTTTATAAAGTTCTCTCCTTTAAGTTTTTCAAAATAATTTCTTTCAAATGTCTGATTGCTTTGAATAGATGAAAAATAAATTAAAAGTTGCAGCAGAACTCATTTCTTAAGCATGCCAGATATTTTAATTATTTAAACAACTTCTCTCTGAGGACTTCCTTTCATTAGTGCAAAGTTTTTGTAGGCAGAACTCTCTGCATGAGGATTTGTGAAAGACTGAATTCTGTATATTTTATGTCTCACAGAAATTTTATACACAGTCAATAAAAATAAAGATATTAAAAAAACCTAATAAAAACTGCTTCAGAAATTTCTATTGCTGAATCTCATCTTCCTTTCCTCAGTGTTATGATGATGACAACACCACTTTTCATGCACATACTGGACTTGCTTTCTTTTCTGCTTCCTCTGAGAGGTTGATGGCACCTTGTATTATCCTAGCTCTTGTGAGGGGTGCACAGAATCTCTCTGAGCATGGACGGGGACAGTTAATGTTTCTGTCTATTCCTCTGAGCTCAGGCAGAAACAAATCCTGGATTCAACAGGTGTAGAAACCAGCTCACCCTGAGGGAGTGACCTTTCCTACATAACCTTTCCCCAACACCTCCATAGTCTCACACAATCATCAGCTTCCTCCCCTTGTGCCCCACAGCTGAGGGAGCACAACTGCCCTTCCCATAAAACCTGGGACAGATCCAACCTCCAGGCCAGGACAAGCTCCTCTGCCCTGGCTTCACTGACCAACAACTCTTGTTTCAGCCTTCCAAGGTGCAAGCACATTCAGTTTCCTACGAATCAAAACTTAGTAGCTGCCCTTTGAGACATCATTCACATCTGTTAAGCCTGAAGATGCTGTCAGAGACTTCCCCTCTGGGAGAAGAAATTTTCAAAAATACCCTTTAAAACTGTCTTTTTTTTTTCTTTTCTTTTTTTTTTTTTGACACAGATTATGGCGCAAAGAAAAAAAAAAATTAACTTTCTTTTCAGAAGTTAGCAATTATTTTAGTCTTTGTTGCCCTTTGCCCTGGAGAATAAAGAGAGCTAACTGTGAGGTAAGGTCCACCTAAATACTTGTAGCAGATTGGAAATCTTGTTTCAATACAAGAACTACAGGAGCCAAGTTCAGAAATTATAACACCAATAAAGACACCGAAGTTCTGAAAAGAAAGTTTTGGAGAAGCAGCTGAAGAAGGCTAAAGATTATGGGAAACTCTTGAAGCATTTTTCAAGGGAATCCTTTCAATTCCATGAGGGCTTTAAAGAAGCCCACATAAATGCAGCACTCTACCCCATAACTGGCCAGACTGTCAAACTTCCACATAAAACTTGTCTCTAAGGTGCCTGAAACAGAGAAAAAGATGGAATCCTTGCAGCTGCATGGTTCAGGGATGCAGATATGAATATAACCAGTCATGAAGATGTTCACCCTTTGCCCATGGTACACTAGGAACTCCCTCATTTGCAGGTTTTGTTCATCACTTTKTTCAGAAATGAGCCAAAGAAGCTTYTGGGGATTGGGSTGCTGCTTGGCYGAGGTCATGTGCAGCACCTTCACTTTCTGTCTCACAGGGCATCACAGACAGGAGAGGACAGAGAAAGAATGAACATCCAATTCATATTAAGGCAAATTGCACACRAGATGTTTTCATACCAGTACTTGAGAGCCAGTGTRTTCTTTTGTTTAGAAYTCATAGATTTCATCAACAACATTGATCATTCATCCATTGAGTCTGAAAATAAAAATATGTCAGGCCACGAAGAGGGACTCTGGTCAAACAGGGGCTTTTGACATGGAAGGAAGTGGCTAATTTGTCTTGCATTTGAGATATTCTGAAATTTTCCATATTGGAAAATTCACTGGAACCTTGAATTAAAAMTTGTTTCTCCTAAGTCTTAACTTTCAGTGGAAAGTCCAGCAGTATATCAGTTCTGAGACAGAAAATAATAATACCAGAGGATGAAAAACATATTTCACTCTTTATATTTCTCTTGAAAAGATAAAAATCCCTGTGAATTATTGTGAGCATACATGGTTAACTTCAAGCATGATTTGCTCACATTTAGCAAATGATCAGCTGTGTGTTTTAAATTTTTTAACATTTTCTAAAGATCTCACTGCCTTTTTCACATTCACTGAGAATTAAGTAAAGCCTCTTTTTGGCATAAATGTCATTACACATGATTAAGTGGAGATGGATAATTTTTTTTGACAAAATCATGCAGCAAGCTGGTAGGATGGTTGGACTCTTTCTCCCTCTTAGGGCATTTTAAGTATAATTTTAAAAATACTACAGTTTTATAAGTAATTTGTGACCCATTTTTCTCCCTGAGAAGGATCAAAATTTATAAAAGGGGTTTTTCTTGGTTTGGCTTGCTTTGTGTGGTAAGATCTGGTTTTATTTGATCAATATTTTAGAATGACAAGTGCATTCTGCTATGGAGATGCTCTGAGATTTTCTGTAGGGAAAATAGTAATCTCCATTTCCCATCTACAAATCCTAAACTGATCCCACCTGTCAGTACTTCACATTTAATGCAAACAAATCCAGACTTCATTTAGAAGTCTCTGGTCTCCTCCTGATGACTATTGAGGTAGGATTTATGGTTATTCAGCATTCAAACTTCAGTAGAGCCCTATTTCAACRCATTTAGTCCATCAAAAGAAAGTGTGCTGGAACACTGTGATATAACACAAATGCTTGTTGAGTATTAGTGTATTTTTGTTCATCTTTTCAGTGTTCAGAGACATTTTGTGGGCAAATTAGTGTTCCTCGAGAAATATTGACTTCTCTGGCCTCAAGAAAGCAATGTTATTTTTGAAATGCAGTGACAAAAATCTAAATGCAACAATGTAACCCAAGTTAAGGACAACACTTTGTGGATTTTTACTTGCTTTCTTTTGTCAAAACTTAATRAAAATCTATAACTTGCAGGTTCAACTTCTTCTGTAACAGCTGGGACACCATGGACTTGGACTACTGATGGGTTTGTTCAGTTGTAGGAAATTTGWACATCACTGACTGAACTCACTCATGAAGTATTGCTGAGCCTTACTTCYTCCACAAGRACASTTTTYYGCAATGACTGATTTTCTGTTTGCTTTTTACTTACATTTAAGTTTTTTCATTGCACTTGCTTAAATTTCAAAATGAGACAACATAGTATTGAGAATCCTACATATGATTTAACTTTCTTATAACTAATTTCTTTCTGGCAAAGTGAAGCTTGCTGCATCCTGGCTGCTTCTTGAGCAGCAGCGTGGGAGTGTTCCTGCTCCATGACTGGAACGTACATTTGGCTGACTCCAGACAGAAGCCCTTTCACAAACAGATGTATTCTTGAGGTGCACTACCTGGAGACAGGCTTTGAAAATACCCAGCCATTTCAAATTACTGCTACCATGAAAGAATTTCTGGGCTAATGTTTTGTGAGGTGAATTCATGAAACAAATACTAAATGCGTTGTGTGGCTTTTATATTTTTGAATGATGCTTTGAAAAAGCAAAACCTTGGATATGCATTTGCCTGTTTATCTGGACTAGATACCAAATAGCCAAATATTTCAGAAAGCTGTGCTCATCAAAAACATATATTTGAAATATACAGAAAATAAAGTCCAATGTCAATTCTAAGGACAGTATTGACAGAGTATTTATCTTTTCCTGCTTGGAAAAGAGTGCATTTATGTCATTGTAACATCCATAAAATTAGGACACTATTCTTAATTACTAAGCACAGAGAGTTTGTTAAATATCAACTATCACAGTTTTCAAAAATACCATTATATTTGACTGAATTGACCAGACTGAGTTTTCAAAGGCTAAATAATGTGGTTTTTTTCTACTGAAAAAGGCATACCACATGCTTAGAATGTTGAAGTATAAATTGTACTTTATTTTTTTATAACATTGTGTGTGTTGTGTTTTTTGTTTAGGGAGAGCATTCAGTGAGTAGCAAACAGAACAATTACTTACTGTAACAACTCATTGGTCACCTAATTGGAATAAGTGTCATGGGATGTGGCWGAATCTTCATCACTTGAAAACTTTCAATCAAAATAATATTTTGTTTTACAGTGTTTCTTGCTCAAATAATTGTCCTTTGGTTTTGCTTGAACTTTCTTGAGATTACCAAAGTATTTCTGATTTTTTTTTTTAGATTTCATGATAAATACTCCATGAATAAACAAACAGGTCTTGGAATAAATGCACGTCAGGAATATGGCTTAATTTTCATATGAAAGTAGCTTTGGGTTACAAACAAAATATATTACATTCTYCTAACAAGTGAAAAATTAGCTGTTCATTAATCAGAACTACTATCCTTCCTGACTTAATATGAGCAGTTTTTTGGGTTTCAGGCTAGTGTTATGAATAAATATTCAACATGTCATTGAAGGTTAAGTTGGCATTTTAAGTGATAAAGTAAATTTGACAGTACACATGTAAACRTGACAGGGTCAGAGTAACAATGCTGGTTTTGGTACTGCAATCCTTTAGGAGATTTTYCTTGCTCTAGAATTAGAGAAATGGTCCCAAACTCATCACCTGTTAATTTCTTATTTCAAATGTTTTCTAAATATCCATATTAAAAAAACAAAACAAAAAAACCCACTATTAACTGCATTGTTCTACTCCAGAGATTTATGAATTATCATCTGAATCTAGCACAAATTCTCCACTACAGGACTATCTTCAAAATTATTTAGAATATCACATGTTGAACTTTATTTATTTTAATGGAGTGGCAGTAATTTGCATTTCTTCCTAGGTCAATCTGGTTTTAGTGGGAGTTTTGTAAYGTGTTTGATCAATGGCTTTGAATGTACCTAACCCTACTGAACTACATACACTGATTATCTTAGCACTTTAAAACATATGTTCCTACCAGCACAAATTCTCTTTTTTGTGGTACCTGATACTGTACAAGCATATGGTGATATGCTAGAGAAGAATTGCATCTTATCTGACATGTTTCAAGTATTTCACCTCTATTTCTTGCTTTAGTTATCTGAATTAAATAGTATTTGGGAAATGTAAACTGCTGCCACAAGGAAAGAAATACTTTAAAAGAGGGAAAATAAATTGGCTAAAGTTAATGTCTTCTTAAATATTGATGATGAGAATCTGAAGAGTAATTGATTTTACTTTTTGAGAGACAGTTTACCTTTGCATTGTCACAAATCCAACAAGTCTCCCCAGACTGAAAGGARATAGTTCAAAAGAGCCAGACAAGGTGGTAACAGCACCTGCATTCTCAAATGCTGGTTTCCTCCCTCCCTTCAAAGACATCTGAGACTGACTGTGTCTCCTTTAGGATCAATATCATCAATCACACCARCAGGGAAACAAACTTAGAAATCCAAGTGTTTGAGCTGTCTCCCAGCAAATCACCAATGTTTCTTTAATGTGACCAGCAATGATGTGGCAGAAATTGCTGGTTAGCTCTAAGGCAGTGAAAAAGAGCAGGAGGTTTGTCAAGTGCTAATGAATTCCCTGTCCTTTTGGAATGGTGGAGCATGAAAATCTATTTCAGATGARGGTGCAAAATTGAAAAATATGTACTGCCCAAAGCCTAGAAAAATTATTKCATCTTCTATGCTAACATTCTAATCAGGAGTAACAATCTTCACTTTTTAAGTTAAAAATTATGTTTTTCCTGGATTTCATTATAAATATTCCATAAACAGATTAGCACATCATGAACTTACATAATTAGTTTCCCAAACTATTTTACTTTTAATTGGTATTCTAGTCATCATTACTTCAAAAATTATACACAGTTTCTGTTTTATAAATGGAATATTAGGCAGTTCTGGGCTGGGAATGGAAGAGGTGCTGAAATGAGCTGATTAAGAACTCCCAGTGAGGCTGGGAAATGGAAAGCTGAGTCATATCTTCTGCAAACTGTTCCACTGTGTGAAGGGGAATCATTTTGCCAAACTGGCAGTAGCTAAAAGTCTGTTGTCTAGGTCTGAGTTAATTATCCCAAAGCCCATTCTGAAACTGGTGGAGAAAAAGAGGAATTTCTAAAATTTGTTCTGCTGACCTGTTTCAGATCCCTTTTTAACATGAATTCTTCGGTTTTCTTCACATGGGACAAATTTATTTAGTGACCTTCCAGATGAACCTTGATCCACATGTTCCTGACAATTTACTAAACCGTCAGACACTTCTCATGGCCAAGACCTGAATTAAAACTGAGATGTTTCAGTATGTTCTATGTTCAGCCCTATGCCAAAAATGGCAGTAGGTATTTACCTTACATCACTGTATTTATTTACATTACATTACATTGCATATAATGACAAGAAAGATTTAGTGACTTGTCTTTTAATGAAAATTACAGGAGAATTCAGATGCTCATGGAAAYCTGCCTTGAGAAAACTCTCTGGGCTTTAAGCCATACCTGAATCCCAAGGAGAAATGGAACAAGGACAGACACAGTGAGAGACTTCTGTCCCAAGAGATTACTAGGATGTGCATGGAAATGAAAGCTAAAAAATAATAATCCTGTTGGTCTTGATGCTCAAGAATAGCAGTTTTAGGTCAACTATGAAGCCTGAAGAATAGAGAAGAGAGTATAGAAACAAAGAGGTGAGACCAATGTCTCAAAAGCTCTGAGTAGGAGGGAAGTTTTYCCAGCTTTATTACTCATCCTGCTCTATTTAAGTGATTGATCAAGTGATCAAGGATCAGATCCTTCTAAAGGAGAACATTTGAAAGTAAAGGGSACATATATTCCTCACAATCTAAAATATTAAATTTGAAATAATTGTTTAAAATTTTATCAACTGATAAAAAAATACTATTCAGGGAGAGTTCAATCTCAGATTTTCTTTCATGCRGAATTTTGAGTAATAGTTGCATTTACTTCTTTGACATAACTGGGAAGATTTGTAGGGACTAGCTACTTGATTTCTATGCACAAATTGATTCTTGTCAGGAATCCCTCACAAAATAAATGAGAAAACAAATTCTGTTTTGTTTTTCAAAGCTTGTATTCCTCATAGGACTTGATTAAAGTGTTGGTAGAGAGTTCATTTTGATCAACACTGTAATACATTAGGAGAGATAACAAGTAGCAAATCTCTTRATGAGTTCTCTGAATTTCATGTTTGTGAGGTAGAAAATGGTCCAGAGGTTAGGATATCTCTAGAGGTATGTAATATTAACTTATTCATTCCCACTTATATCTAACATAAATGGATTTTATAAAAAAGGCTAATGGATTTTATGTGCCCTTGTTTTGAAGGCAATGGGAACTTTGCTAAGGTTTCTGATTCAAACCCACTGAAAATTGATTAAATAATTTTGTTTCCAATATACATGGGCAGGGCAAAATTGGTTGTCCAATAGTTACAATAAATTGTTATTTGTATATAAAATGGGAGAAACAGCAGCAGGCACCACAGGTCCATACTCCTCACTCATTACTCCCAAAGGAAGCCCTCAGAGATGGAGGATGACCCACTGTAAATTGCTGGTGTAAAAAGACTCAAGACACAAAACATGCTGTCCTTTAATTAGGGTCCTAAGGAGCTGTGGTGTCAGTCTTTTAGCAGTGAGAGTGAAAAAACTCTTCATGTCTGTGTACTGCATCTGCACTCAGAAGCAGCAGTGGAAGAAGTCTGGAATTGCATGGCCGTGAATCAAAGCATGCGCAGTGCAGGGGATTCCTCTGTTTCTACCTGACTGGTACCAAAAGGGTGCTCCAGGATCTGAGGACACACTCAGGAGCCAGCAGAAAGTTGCATTTCAGAAACAGAGATGTTAGTGCCCAAAGGGTCAGGCTTGGAGCTTTTCATTTCCACAAATAATGCTGACTCTCTGGATTGACTGGGCTTTCCCACTTCCAGATACAGGCACAGTCATGACAGTGCAAGAACTGAATTACATTAAACTCTTAGGTAATGCAGCTGCCACAATGTCCATTTACTCTAGTTTTTCCTTTGAGGACTGAAAAAATGTTTTTGTCTTCTACACAAAGTTCCTAAAGCAATAGGGAGCTTAACTTTGTTTCTTCTCTCTTTAATGCCATTCATTTTTGACAAAACCAGAGAGAGAGAGAAAGAGAGAGAACTTGTGTACACATACCGTGTCCCCTAGAGTTAACACATTTTCTGGATTATATAGATTATTATTGTTTATGTGTTTTAACTAGCCATCTGAGATGCCCTCCCCAGAATGCTCTTGACTTCATTAATAGAGTTAATATTAAATTAGTTCTTTTACCCACATCTTCTTTCTCTTCTGTCTACACCTTTTTAGCATTTGTGCACCTACTTATTGTCCTGAAGGTAACACCAAAAAATATGAAATGTACCTTTCTCTCATAAAAAGAGTGTCTGATTTTTTTTTGTTTGTACTAAATGTCAGAAAACCTGTTTATCCTTATGTAACAGCTATTTTTGAATGGCTTTGCAGACCTAAGTATATAAAAAGAGGTTTGTCACAAGGTTGGGAATGAGGTCTGGTACTAAAACAGCTTCTGTGGAAAGGGACAGCAAAGGTAGCATTCAAAAATCAATTCAACCCTCTGTCTCCTGGGTTGTTCCTAAATTTTATTAATTCCTACAACATTGTGAGCCAGATGGACCTGCTCAAAACAGCAGGCTGCTTTTTGGGTTGCTCAGAAACACTACAGCAGTCTGCCCTGCTACCTGCCTAACCTCAATCAGCACTCTCCCTCCTCTGGGAGCTGTGAGTTAACCTTAAGAATCAGCCTTATCTCCTGCAGTTTACTCAGAATAGGCCTTGTCCCAGGGAGACAAAGCTCTTACAACCTTTTGTTAAGAAAAAAAGAAAATAAATGAAATAAAATTAAAAAAAAGATACAAAGAGAAAAGAGAGAATAATGCACTGGGAATGAAATTCAAGGAGTACATACCTGCAATTCAGTTGGCTATTAAATACACATTTCTTTGAAGGAAAGTTTCCAGCCTCTCTTTAAATACATGACAGATGACCAAGTCTACTGGGACATGAAACTTTTTAATTCACAGATAAGCTCAGTTCAGCTGGCCTTGTACAGCAATAATCTAGTGTTGTCCCTGGGGTCCTGTTGCTCCTCAGCAATAACTCAATATCACATTACATCTGTTAGCAGCTCGTGGATGCTTCTGTCTCAGATCATGTGGGTGCCTGGATTTGGGCAGGTGAATGTAACTCTGCAAAGGGACACCAGCTCTGGAGGAAGAAGTTTAAAGAAAGGTGGACAGTAGAGAAGTTTAAAGAGAGGYGGACAGTAGAGGCAATGGAGATCTGGCAACCAGTAGGTTCTAGAMAGCAATTAGCTGACCYKGTCTGCTAGAGGCTGAATCAGTTTCCTAAAWTTATGTGGTCCAGTGCCATTTCTCATGCTCTTCTGTACCTGAAAAATTTTGCACAAAGCTGTGAAATATGACTAGGACCCACAGGAAGCCAGTATCTTTCCAGAACAGTAGATGGAAACACAATGTGTTTACCTCTGTTTCATAAAGCACTGAACATCTAAATTATACCTTTTGTTATCTACTGTGCAGTGAGTCCTTTACTGGTTCAATCAACTGACTTAATTGACCTAATTGCCTTAGTAACACAATTTTAAAAGAATTTGCACATTCAAATCACATGTAGAAACTCAAAACATATCTTACTGTGTACCTAGAACCCACTATAGACATTTTGTCAAGGTCTTCTGGCTTCTGAAAAGAGAAATGTGAAAACAGGTAAAATGGAAATAAAGCTCCATTAAAAAACAAAAACAAAACCAAAAACCATTAGTTTACCTTTTATGCCTGTTTGTTATGTACACAAGTCCATTTTCCACACTTCATTTCTGGGAAGTCTTAGTTCATTTCTTGTGTCTGATATCTAATTATTGTTTAGGATATTTTTCTTGTATTTAATTTCTTGCTAGCCTAACTTCATCCACATGAAGATCAAGGCTGTATTAACTAGAATTGTATTCTTTATATATTTCTTTGTAAAATTTAACAAAATATCATCCTTAGGTCTGTTAGAATATCACAATTTAAAAGGGTCTGGAACGTAAAGGGAAAATTTTAAGACTAGCCTGAAACTTGTAAAGTATATTTCTTCCAAAATAAAAAAAAATAAAAATAAAAATTGACAGCTCAAGGATGTCATGCCCTGGATCATCTGCTAAGAAGGCTTATAAAAAAAGATGACCTTTGGACAGTTCAGACCATAAAGCTACTCATTGATCAGTACTATATCACAGCTTCTGCTAAACCTTAAAGAAAGACTGAGGAATTTGTGCACTGTAAAAGATGACAGAAGATGAAGAAATCAGTGGGTTTCTTAATCTACTTATGGTGAGGATCACTGCCAATAAAACATCAAAATGACAATTTTTGTCTTTCAAAATTTCAGATAGGTAATCTCATGAAACCCATGAGCAGAGGTCTAGCACCCAAAACATTCCAAGTTCAACATCATTGGAGGTAAGATTTTACCAGAATGAGAACACAGAATAAAACTCTTCCCCTTACAGAAGTCTTGCTCTTAATAACAACCAAGCACAGTAAATAATATGTCTTCCCAGTAGGTCTATCCACAATAAGTATTTGTGAGAATTATAACTGGCATTTTACATATACCTATTTCAAAATTTTTTTTCTTTTAAATTGGCTGCAATAGTTCATTATGGTGCTGGTCATGGCCTTGAATCATATTGTGAAAGGTAATTGATGTAGAATACCAATATACTCCATTCTATACTCAATTATTCAATGTGAAAAACTCAGTAATGACTTTATTTAAAGACAAGCAAACAGAACACAGGTATTGTGGTTTTGTTGTTTTGTTTCTAAGTGGGCTTGAAACAGTTAAAAAAACCTGTATCTAAGCACAATATGAGTGTGATTCATGGGGAAATTTTTGCATAGTGATAGCTCTTTCCCAGCCTGCTTGCTGTGCCTGCAAATCATTATCCCATACGTGAAGAATCTTGCTGTGGAAGATGTAGAAACATTTCTTTTTCTGTTTGCCACTGTCTGCTGTAAAATAAGAAGGGATACTGAACAGAAACAATACTTGATTAGTGTCAGATATGTGCAGAAGTAGACAAGAGTAGAGACAAATATGTACTAATGTGGATTTCTCCTCAAATATTTCCATTTAATCCTATTAATAGTCTCCTTCTTCAATCACTAAACAATAGCTTCTTTTATTCCACTTTTGTTAATTACAGAGTGGCCTGTTATGCAATGTTTTTAAAATATATCATGGTAAGACAAACTTTACCAGTCAGTTCTGAGCTTCCTGGAGGAGATCCAGGCTTGAAAAACTTCCTTTCTGTTATTATCAGTGCCAAAAAAAAAAAAAAGAGAAGAACAGGAAGAGTTTGAGAAATACAGTACACGGTATAAAGTGTTTTTTTTCTAGAGATAAGCACAAGATTTCCATCTGAGTCTCCTCAAAGTTACTCAGAGTAACCAGACACCAAAGTTGGCAGACAGGCAGTTTCCACTGCAAAAAGGAAAGGGCAAAAGAAAGATAAATGCAGCAAAAAGTTTTCAAGAATATTCTTCATGACAAAAATAATTCTTGTTGATGGGATGCTCAGAGTCTGTTTTCATTTATAAGCGTGAAAAATATTTTAAGGAGCTAAATTTATTAACACTGATTATTTCCTCATCAAGAACGTGACTCTGTTAAAATTCTGGAAATCCTTTTGTTGTCATTTCAGATTGTGTTTTGCATTCATTGATTTCAGATTGATTTTTTTTTTTTTAACAACCTGGCAGTTTTGATGCAAGCAGTAACTGTAAGAAATTGGTATGGCCAAACATCAAGTATGTGCTTAGGGAAATGAGGGATAAGGAAAGAAAAGAGCTAGAAATTTCTAAGAAAGGATTTGTAAGATATGCATCTTCTGGTAAAGAATGTGATTTAGTATACCCCAAAAACAATGAAAGGAAATTTTGGGCTATCTCCAAGTAATTTGGGTTCATTTGCAGTTTGATGCTGCTGTGTGCATTGAAGAACTGGTTTTAAGGTTTTTCCTTTTGATACCTATTAGTCTATTTTCTCAGATTACTGCACAACATGTACTTCACCTGTCTTCTTCCTGACAGCAATGAAACATTTTAAGAATATCAAAGCCAACTGTATTCTGATCAACAAAGGGAATCAGGAGGGACTGGCTTGTTGCAAATGAGAAAAGATGTAAAAAGCCACAGATATATTTTATGTGCTGAAAAGAATAATTCTAAACAAAGTATTGATTAGCAGGGTAAGAAGTCAAGGCGATTTGTGAATGAGTTGTCCACAGGATGTCTCCCCTTCCCACTCTGAAAAGCTATGGCAAGTTTTGAACAGATGTAGAGGTGACCAGCACTGAATTGGGAATGACAATTATCTTCTATCTGTCTGTTTTTTGCCATAAGAAAAACAAATCTTGCACTATACTGGGATTAAAAGAATTTGTCTTGCTAGATCAATGACTGGAACACTGAAATGTGATATGCAAGCATAAGCTCTGAGTCTGAAGTTCCTTTTTCTCTGCTAACTTGAATCAAATTCCTGCTAAGACCAAATGGTCTTGATCACTTGATTGGGACCTGGGGTTTTATTCCTGTATCTGTCAATGATATGCTGAATGTTTCTGAGAAGCTGAATATTGGAACACCCATTCTGTAATCAGGAGATTTTCAAAATGTACAGGAAGTGTTGACCATGTCTTTCATGAAACTCCTGCAGTTAGCACATGAAATCACATTAGTTTGGAAGTTTTAATACCAATAAATGTTAGAAATTGGAGTCAGTTAATATAATAACACTATCTGAAGCACAAATATATCCTGAAACAAGTTCTATTTAAATTTAGATTAGAAGTATTGAATATGGAACAGCAAAGCCAAAGGGCCTTTCTGAACTTAATATTAGGCAACAAGCTGCTTAAAAGAATATGCTAACTTTTTTAATCATGGAAAAAGTGTTTTCCTTTAATCTCTATTTTATTAATTACCTTTACTTTTTCTATTTTATTTTCTTCCCCTCTTCTTTTTCCTGATTTAATTTTCACTTTTAATAAGAACATAGAACCAGGAGTTTGGTCTTAGCTTGCAAATCTACAATATGAAGTAAGTTCAAAAATCAGGCACCTCACTCCCCCTTAAAATGATGGTACAATGCAAATAAATCTAGTGGAGGATCACAGGGCAGGACTTGCAAAGACGGACTTCCCTTTTACCAATGCATGATAGTGCTGCTCCAAATGAGACTTTGTAGCTTGGTGGAAAGAACATCCATTCTAAGTGTTTTCCAGGCTTGTTTCGGTTTTAATTTACAAGTAATCTGAAAAGCTGTTCTGGAAACACCTTGCTGATAATTGTTGCTATGGAAAGGAACAGGCTTTGTTGTCATCAGATCTGTTATCACAAACAAGACAAGCCAGAATTAGAAAAAACAACAAGTTAACGCAGTGAGGGTTTAAGTTCTTGACAGTAAGACAGGAGTCTGATGTAAGACAGGCAAATGAAAAAGAGACTGTATCTTTCAATGTCTGAACCAAAACTCCCTCCTGTCATTTAGTTTCTGAGTAACTTTCCAGAGCCAACTTTAGCTGCCATTGCTCCAATCATTGTTCAGGGCTATTAGAGTGCCATTGTGCATTAATTAATGCTTAAGCAGTTCCTGTTCCTTCTAGTTTTTCTTTCTTCCCTATTAGATTGAATTAGTAAAACTTGCAGCTCTAATAATTTTTATGTACAATCCTGTACAAAAAAAAAAAATCCAATGAAATATAATGTCTTGGAGCAGAAATGTACACACAGCATGATAAGTTTTCTTACACCAAGGTCCTCTTCTTAGCAAGAAATGCTGATGCTCTTGAAATCTTTCTGGCTGCTTTATTTCCAGACAATTTGTCTTAATCTATAAAACTGATGCTTCTTGTAATATTGCAAAAAAGTTATGCTATATATAATTTTTACGCTTTCATGATACAAGATATGCTCATTTCTTGAGAGATCTCATGAAGCATAATGATACAAATGAAATCTTGTCTGCCAGCTCAAGTGCCTCACTTTTCTTCATTTGTGATTTGGGGAGTTTAAGGCTCTCACACATTCCCTCTGATGCCATGCAGCAGTTCTGATGTGCCCTGCTCCATAAGCCCTGATTTGTTTTCAAGTCCACTTACCTCTAATCTGTTGACACTGCACCCTTCTGCCATCAATGCCATCAATGCCATCAATGCCATCAATGACACATTTTTCACTTGGTAAACTCTAGTTTAGCAGATTTGAATTAGTGGGGATTTTTTCTCTAAACATTTCAGTAGAGAATTTAGCTAAACAGGCAAAACTTCTATTGCCTGATTTTTACAAGAGCGTAGTGTCCCCATTATGGGACAAAGAAGCTTACTAAAGGCTAACATTTTTATTAAAGCAAAGCAAAGGATGTAAAACCCTCATTCTATTTATTTCTTTCCTCCTTCGTGGAAAAAAAATAACAATACACTGAGTTTGCCAATCCAGTTAATAAAATGGTAGTCCTAGACACTGGCCAGTTAATTGTAGCATCACCTATAGGAGAGCATGTTGTGTTCCTTGATCCTTTTTCCCGAGTTATACTCTTAAGTGAACTGCTTCACCTGCTCCTCTTTACCATTTGGATGCTTTAACACTCAGACTCATCTCTCTCAATATTTCTTTAAGGTCCTCACAGATGCTGCCTAAAGTAGGTATATTGAATATAGACAGGAGGCTACATTCATTTCATTGGTCTCTGGAAGATGTTTCCTACCTCAATTAATATGAAATAGAAAAAGGTGAATCAGAAAAAGTCCTATATTTATCCTAGACCATCGCTGTCCTTCAGCATTATGACCCCAAGCAATCTGGGAGTATCTCTTGCTCAAATCCAAGGTGTGAGATATGCAACACACAAGAGAACAAGACCTATATTTTCATGACCTTGAGAGTTTTTTCCA